>CM066049.1:145683312-146261577 GCA_033557465.1 Ichthyophis bannanicus | reverse complement strand
CTTCTACCAGAACTGACAGGTTGCTTGATTCAGAGTCAAATCACTATCTTATATAGCTCCTACGCTGAGCTATGATAAGCTTCCTTATCACAGTGCGTGGGCAGGTGTATGCTGAGTAGTTGTTCGGTTTTTTTTTTACTTTTAAAGGGGGTTTTGGGGGGTTGAGGTATGGACCACTGTCGGTAGGGTGAGCCAGGTCTCTGTGATGCATATTATGTCGGGGCTGTCGCTCCTTCTATCTGGTCTACCAGAGTGTGTATCTATGGTTGAGCACGGATCTCGGCGTTTGATGAGCTCCAATTGGTGTGGTCTTTGTGGAAGAAGGTTGTTGCTACATGTGCTTCCTTTGAGCCGGTGTGTGGGGTTTGATTTGTGTTCTGTTTGGTCTCTTGCTTGGGAGGATGCGAGGGGGTTGTGGCTCTTTGGTGTTGTGTGTTGTAGGTCCGAGATATGGCAGTGCAGTTAGAGGGTACCATGGTGGGTTTGTTTGAGGGTAGGTGGAGGTGTCGTGGTCGGTGGGAGGAGTTGTGTGACTAGTAGGTATAGAGGGAGGAAGTATGTGTAGGTGTGCCATGTTGGTAGTTTGTGTATGTTCTGATAGGGTGATGCCTGTCGTCCTAATAGGTCTTCGTCTGTGTTTGCTGGGGGAGAGCTGTACTTGGTGCAGGGGAGCCTGTCCCGGGGATGTAGAGCTGGATCCTGTGTGCGGTTCGCCTTGGTGCGGGAGCCTGTCCCGTGGATGTGGAAGGACTGGAATTTGTGGCGGGGTGCGGGAAGCCGTCCTAGGGAGGGAGCCTGTCCCGTGGATGAGGAGCTGGATCTGTGGCCGGTCGCCTGGGTGCGGGAGCCATTGTCCTGTTGGATGTGCGAAGAGCTGGACTGTTGGCGGTGCGGGAGCCTGTCCCGGGGAGGGAGACCTGTCCCGTGGATGTGGAGGATCGGACCTGTGGCGGTCGCACTTGTGCTGCGGGCAGCGCTGTCCCGGGGAGGGAGCCTGTCCCGTGAGATGTGGGAGCTGGACCTGGGGGCGGTTCGCCTTGGTGCGGGGAGCCCTGTCCCGGGGAGGGAGCCTGTCCCGTGGATGTGGAACTGGACCTGTGGCGGTCGCCTTGGTGCGGGAGCCTGTCCCGGGGAGGGAGCCTGTCCCGTGGATGTGGAGCTGGATCTGTGGCGGTTGCCTCTATGTCGGTTGCATATGTCTCTATTAAATCTCCGTCCACCTCTTCTCCCTGTGAGGGGGGGTCTTTATATCACACTAATGCATATGTCTCTATTAAATCTCCGTCCACTTCTTCTCCCTGTGAGGGGGGGTCTGTATATCACACTAATGCATATGTCTCTATTAAATCTCCATCCACCTCTTCTCCTGTACAGGGGGGGGGGGTCTGTATATCACACTAATGACATATGTCTCTATTAAATCTCCGTCCACCTCTTCTCCCTGTGAGGGGGGGTCTGTATATCACACTAATGCATATGTCTCTATTAAATCTCCATCCACCTCTTCTCCCTGTGAGGGGGGGTCTGTATATC
This sequence comes from Ichthyophis bannanicus, assembly GCA_033557465.1. NCBI lineage: Eukaryota > Metazoa > Chordata > Amphibia > Gymnophiona > Ichthyophiidae > Ichthyophis > Ichthyophis bannanicus. Next base: position 146,260,044 of record CM066049.1, on the reverse strand, counting down.
ACACTAATGCATATGTCTCTATTAAATCTCCATCCACCTCTTCTCCCTGTGAGGGGGGGTCTGTATATCACACTAATGCCTATGTCTCTATTAAATCTCATCCACCTCTTCTCCCTGTGAGGGGGGGGGGGTCTGCTATATCACACTAATGCATATGTCTCTATTAAATCTCCGTCCACCTTTTCTCGTCCTGTGAGGTGGGGTCTTTATATCACACTAATGCATATGTCTATATTAAATCTCCGTCCACTTCTTCTCCCTGTGAGGGGGGGTCTGTATATCACACTAATGCATATGTCTCTATTAAATCTCCGTCCACTTCTTCTCCCTTTGAGGGGGGGTCTGTATATCACACTAATGCATATGTCTCTATTAAATCTCCATCCACTTCTTCTCCCTGTGAGGGGGGTTCTGTATATCACACTAATGCATATGTCTCTATTAAATCTCCGTCCACCTCTTCTCCCTGTGAGCGGGGGTCTGTATATCACACTAATGCATATGTCTCTATTAAATCTCCGTCCACTTCTTCTCCCTGTGAGGGGGGGTGGTCTGTATATCACACTAATGCAATATGTCTATATAAATCTCCATCCACCTCTTCTCCCTGTGAGGGGGGGGCCTGTATATCACACTAATTCATATGTCTCTATTAAATCTCCATCCACCTCTTCTCCCTGTGAGGGGGGGTCTGTATATCACACTAATGCATATGTCTCTATTAAATCTCCGTCCACCTTTTCTCCCTGTGAGGGGGGGTCTGTATATCACACTAATGCATATGTCTATATTAAATCTCCGTCCACCTCTTCTCCCTGTGAGGGGGGGTCTGTATATCACACTAATGCATATGTCTCTATTAAATCTCCGTCCACATCTTCTCCCTGTGAGGGGGGGTCTGTATATCACACTAATGCATATGTCTCTATTAAATCTCATCCACTTCTTTTCCCTGTGAGGGGGGGTCTGTATATCACACTAATGCATATGTCTCTATTAAATCTCCGTCCAACCTCTTCTCCCTGTGAGGGGGGGTCTGTATATCACGAATGCATATGTCTCTATTAAATCTCCGTCCACCTCTTCTCCCTGTGAGGGGGGGTGGTCTGTATATCACACTAATGCATATGTCTCTATTAAATCTCCATCCACCTCTTCTCCTGTGAGGGGGGGTCTGTATATCACGCTAATGCATATGTCTCTATTAAATCTCCGTCCACTTCTTCTCCCTGTGAGGGGGGGGGTCTGTATATCACGCTAATGCATATGTCTCTATTAAATCTCCATCCACCTCTTCTCCCTGTGAGGGGGGGTCTGTATATCTAACTAATACATATGTCTCTATTAAATCTCAATCCACCTCTTCTCACTGTGAGGGGGGGTCTGTATATCACACTAATGCATATGTCTCTATTAAATCTCCGTCCACTTCTTCTCCCTGTGAGGGGGGGTCTGTATATCACACTAATGCATATGTCTCTATTAAATCTCCATCCACCTCTTCTCCCTGTGAGGGGGGGTCTGTATATCACACTAATGCATATGTCTCTATTAAATCTCCGTCCACTTCTTCTCCCTGTGAGGGGGGGTGGTCTGTATATCACACTAATGCATATGTCTCTATTAAATCTCCATCCACCTCTTCTCCCTGTGAGGGGGGGTCTGTATATCACACTAATGCATATGTCTGTATTAAATCTCCGTCCACTTCTTCTCCCTGTGAGGGGGGGTCTGTATATCACGCTAATGCATATGTCTCTATTAAATCTCCGTCCACTTCTTCTCCCTGTGAGGGGGGGGGTCTGTATATCACGCTAATGCATATGTCTCTATTAAATCTCCGTCCACTTCTTCTCCCTGTGAGGGGGGGTCTGTATATCACGCTAATGCATATGTCTCTATTAAATCTCCGTCCACTTCTTCTCCCTGTGAGGGGGGGGGTCTGTATATCACACTAATGCATATGTCTCTATTAAATCTCCGTCCATTTCTTCTCCCTGTGAGGGGGGGTCTGTATATCACACTAATGCATATGTCTCTATTAAATCTCCGTCCACTTCTTCTCCCTGTGAGGGGGGGTGGTCTGTATATCACACTAATGCATATGTCTCTATTAAATCTCCATCCACCTCTTCTCCCTGTGAGGGGGGGTCTGTATATCACACTAATGCATATGTCTCTATTAAATCTCCATCCACCTCTTCTCCCTGTGAGGGGGGGTCTGTATATCACACTAATGCATATGTCTCTATTAAATCTCCATCCACCTCTTTTCCCTGTGAGGGGGGGGGGTCTGTATATCACACTAATGCATATGTCTCTATTAAATCTCCGTCCACCTTTTCTCCCTGTGAGGGGGGGTCTGTATATCACACTAATGCATATGTCTATATTAAATCTCCGTCCACCTCTTCTTCCTGTGAGGGGGGGTCTGTATATCACACTAATGCATATGTCTCTATTAAATCTCCGTCCACCTCTTCTCCCTGTGAGGGGGGGTCTGTATATCACACTAATGCATATGTCTCTATTAAATCTCCATCCACTTCTTCTCCCTGTGAGGGGGGGTCTGTATATCACACTAATGCATATGTCTCTATTAAATCTCCATCCACCTCTTCTCCCTGTGAGGGGGGGGGTCTGTATATCACACTAATGCATATGTCTCTATTAAATCTCCATCCACCTCTTCTCCCTGTGAGGGGGGGGGGGGTCTGTATATCACACTAATGCATATGTCTCTATTAAATCTCCGTCCACTTCTTCTCCCTGTGAGGGGGGGTGGTCTGTATATCACACTAATGCATATGTCTCTATTAAATCTCCATCCACCTCTTCTCCCTGTGAGGGGGGGTCTGTATATCACGCTAATGCATATGTCTCTATTAAATCTCCGTCCACTTCTTCTCCCTGTGAGGGGGGGGGTCTGTATATCACGCTAATGCATATGTCTCTATTAAATCTCCGTCCACCTCTTCTCCCTGTGAGGGGGGGTCTGTATATCACACTAATGCATATGTCTCTATTAAATCTCAATCCACCTCTTCTCACTGTGAGGGGGGGTCTGTATATCACACTAATGCATATGTCTCTATTAAATCTCCGTCCACTTCTTCTCCCTGTGAGGGGGGGTCTGTATATCACACTAATGCATATGTCTCTATTAAATCTCCATCCACCTCTTCTCCCTGTGAGGGGGGGTCTGTATATCACACTAATGCATATGTCTCTATTAAATCTCCGTCCACTTCTTCTCCCTGTGAGGGGGGGTGGTCTGTATATCACACTAATGTATATGTCTCTATTAAATCTCCATCCACCTCTTCTCCCTGTGAGGGGGGGTCTGTATATCACACTAATGCATATGTCTGTATTAAATCTCCGTCCACTTCTTCTCCCTGTGAGGGGGGGTCTGTATATCACGCTAATGCATATGTCTCTATTAAATCTCCATCCACCTCTTCTCCCTGTGAGGGGGGGTCTGTATATCACGCTAATGCATATGTCTCTATTAAATCTCCGTCCACTTCTTCTCCCTGTGAGGGGGGGGTCTGTATATCACGCTAATGCATATGTCTCTATTAAATCTCCGTCCACTTCTTCTCCCTGTGAGGGGGGGTCTGTATATCACGCTAATGCATATGTCTCTATTAAATCTCCGTCCACTTCTTCTCCCTGTGAGGGGGGGGTCTGTATATCACACTAATGCATATGTCTCTATTAAATCTCCGTCCATTTCTTCTCCCTGTGAGGGGGGGTCTGTATATCACACTAATGCATATGTCGCTATTAAATCTCCGTCCACTTCTTCTCCCTTTGAGGGGGGGTCTGTATATCACACTAATGCATATGTCTCTATTAAATCTCCGTCCACTTCTTCTCCCTGTGAGGGGGGGTCTGTATATCACACTAATGCATATGTCTCTATTAAATCTCCATCCACTTATTCTCCCTGTGAGGGGGGGTCTGTATATCACACTAATGCATATGTCTCTATTAAATCTCCATCCACTTCTTCTCCCTGTGAGGGGGGGTCTGTATATCACACTAATGCATATGTCTCTATTAAATCTCCATCCACCTCTTCTCCCTGTGAGGGGGGGGGGTCTGTATATCACACTAATGCATATGTCTCTATTAAATCTCCATCCACTTATTCTCCCTGTGAGGGGGGGTCTGTATATCACACTAATGCATATGTCTCTATTAAATCTCCGTCCACCTCTTCTCCCTGTGAGGGGGGGTCTGTATATCACACTAATGCATATGTCTCTATTAAATCTCCATCCACCTCTTCTCCCTGTGAGGGGGGGGGGTCTGTATATCACACTAATGCATATGTCTCTATTAAATCTCCGTCCACCTCTTCTCCCTGTGAGGGGGGGGGTCTGTATATCACACTAATGCATTTGTCTCTATTAAATCTCCATCCACCTCTTCTCCCTGTGTGGGGGGGGTCTGTATATCACACTAATGCATATGTCTCTATTAAATCTCCATCCACTTCTTCTCCCTGTGGGGGGGGGGGGTCTGTATATCACACTAATGCATATGTCTCTATTAAATCTCCGTCCACCTCTTCTCCCTGTGAGGGGTGGTCTGTATATCACACTAATGCATATGTCTCTATTAAATCTCCATCCACCTCTTCTCCCTGTGAGGGGGGGTCTGTATATCACACTAATGCATATGTCTCTATTAAATCTCCATCCACCTCTTCTCCCTGTGAGGGGGGGGTCTGTATATCACACTAATGCATATGTCTCTATTAAATCTCCATCCACTTCTTCTCCCTGTGAGGGGGGTCTGTATATCACACTAATGCATATGTCTCTATTAAATCTCCATCCACCTCTTCTCCCTGTGAGGGGGGGTCTGTATATCACACTAATGCATATGTCTCTATTAAATCTCCATCCACCTCTTCTCCCTGTGAGGGGGGGGTCTGTATATCACACTAATGCATATGTCTCTATTAAATCTCCATCCACTTCTTCTCCCTTTGAGGGGGGGTCTGTATATCACACTAATGCATATGTCTCTATTAAATCTCCGTCCACTTCTTCTCCCTGTGAGGGGGGGTCTGTATATCACACTAATGCATATGTCTCTATTAAATCTCCGTCCACCTCTTCTCCCTGTGAGGGGGGGTCTGTATATCACACTAATGCATATGTCTCTATTAAATCTCCATCCACTTCTTCTCCCTGTGAGGGGGGGTCTGTATATCACACTAATGCATATGTCTCTATTAAATCTCCATCCACCTTTTCTCCCTGTGAGGGGGGGTCTGTATATCACACTAATGCATATGTCTCTATTAAATCTCCATCCACCTCTTCTCCCTGTGAGGGGGGGTCTGTATATCACACTAATGCATATGTCTCTATTAAATCTCCATCCACCTCTTCTCCCTGTGAAGGGGGGGTCTGTATATCACACTAATGCATATGTCTCTATTAAATCTCCATCCACCTTTTCTCCCTGTGAGGGGGGGTCTGTATATCACACTAATGCATATGTCTCTATTAAATCTCCATCCACCTCTTCTCCCTGTGAGGGGGGGTCTGTATATCACACTAATGCATATGTCTCTATTAAATCTCCATCCACCTCTTCTCCCTGTGAAGGGGGGGTCTGTATATCACACTAATGCATATGTCTCTATTAAATCTCCGTCCACCTCTTCTCCCTTTGAGGGGGGGGGGGTCTGTATATCACACTAATGCATATGTCTCTATTAAATCTCCGTCCGCCTCTTCTCCCGTTGAGGGGGGGGGGGGGTCTGTATATCACACTAATGCATATGTCTCTATTAAATCTCCGTCCACTTCTTCTCCCTGTGAGGGGGGGTCTGTATATCACACTAATGCATATGTCTCTATTAAATCTCCATCCACCTCTTCTCCCTGTGAGGGGGGGTCTGTATATCACACTAATGCATATGTCTCTATTAAATCTCCGTCCACCTCTTCTCCCTGTGAGGGGGGGGGGTCTGTATATCACACTAATGCATATGTCTCTATTAAATCTCCATCCACCTCTTCTCCCTGTGAGGGGGGGGGTCTGTATATCACACTAATGCATATGTCTCTATTAAATCTCCATCCACCTCTTCTCCCTGTGAGGGGGGGGGTCTGTATATCACACTAATGCATATGTCTCTATTAAATCTCCATCCACCTCTTCTCCCTGTGAGGGGGGGGTCTGTATATCACACTAATGCATATGTCTCTATTAAATCTCCATCCACTTCTTCTCCCTGTGGGGGGGGGGGGTCTGTATATCACACTAATGCATATGTCTCTATTAAATCTCCGTCCGCCTCTTCTCCCTTTGAGGGGGGGGGGTGTCTGTATAACACAATAATGAATATGTCTATTTTAAAACTCAATCCACTTATTCTCCCTGTGAGGGGGGGGTCTGTATATCACACTAATGCATATGTCTCTATTAAATCTCCATCCACCTCTTCTCCCTGTGAGGGGGGGTCTGTATATCACACTAATGCATATGTCTCTATTAAATCTCCGTCCACTTCTTCTCCCTGTGAGGGGGGGGGGGTCTGTATATCACACTAATGCATATGTCTCTATTAAATCTCCATCCACTTCTTCTCCCTGTGAGGGGGGGTCTGTATATCACACTAATGCATATGTCTCTATTAAATCTCCGTCCACTTCTTCTCCCTGTGAGGGGGGGTCTGTATATCACACTAATGCATATGTCTCTATTAAATCTCCGTCCACCTCTTCTCCCTGTGAGGGGGGGTCTGTATATCACACTAATGCATATGTCTCTATTAAATCTCCATCCACCTCTTCTCCCTGTGAGGGGGGGGGTCTGTATATCACACTAATGCATATGTCTCTATTAAATCTTCGTCCACCTCTTCTCCCTGTGAGGGGGGGGGTCTGTATATCACACTAATGCATATGTCTCTATTAAATCTCCATCCACCTCTTCTCCCTGTGAGGGGGGGGGTCTGTATATCACACTAATGCATATGTCTCTATTAAATCTCCATCCACCTCTTCTCCCTGTGAGGGGGGGGGGTCTGTATATCACACTAATGCATATGTCTCTATTACATCTCCATCCACTTCTTCTCCCTGTGAGGGGGGGTCTGTATATCACACTAATGCATATGTCTCTATTAAATCTCTGTCCACCTCTTCTCCCTGTGAGGGGGGGTCTGTATATCACACTAATGCATATGTCTCTATTAAATCTCCATCCACTTCATCTCCCTGTGAGGGGGGGGGTCTGTATATCACACTAATGCATATGTCTCTATTAAATCTCCGTCCACCTCTTCTCCCTGTGAGGGGGGGTCTGTATATCACACTAATGCATATGTCTCTATTAAATCTCCATCCACTTCATCTCCCTGTGAGGGGGGGTCTGTATATCACACTAATGCATATGTCTCTATTAAATCTCCGTCCACTTCTTCTCCCTGTGATGGAGGGTCTGTATATCATGCTAATGCTAATGCAAATGGATTTCTCTTTCCCTCTTTCTACTTTAAGCCACACTGCCTCCTCTTTCCCTTTTAAACCCTGTAATTCTATAGCTTTAATATTATTTTTCACATATAGTGCCACCCAATGTTTCCTCTAATTTTCTGTAGGCTGTGTGCGCATAAAATATCAGCTGTGCAGCTTTTGAAGGAAGGTTAAATTTTTGTGCGCCACATAATGACACTCGGAGTTATATACTTTAAAATTTGACTACACGTCAGAATACAGTATGTACACCACCTTGATTGCACTAGAAAATATTGTAGAACTTGTGAAAACCATAAATACACAACAACTTTTCAATTTTGAGAACGTCAGTGTTTCCTATCAGAATCAGAACCGTAATTTTTGTGCACTCTGTTGTAAAGTATGTGCACTCACTCGGCGAGGTGTGTGCGCGCGCACACGCGCACAGCTTAGAGGGAACAGTGGTGCCACCCCTCTTCCCCTTCCTCCTATCCTGTCCTTTCTGAATAAAGTATAACCTGGTATAATTACATCCCAGTCATGGTTGTCCGTGAACCATGTCTTTGTAAGCACCATTAAATCCAAGTCAGCCTCTCCCATTAAAGCCTCAACATCTTGGATCTTATTTCCCATGCTACGGGCATTTATACACACCGCTTTCTAGATGTTGCCCCTTTTACCCATTTCTATAAATGTATTTAATGTTTCACTTACTTGGGGGCTTTCACTTATCTGGGTGCTTTCTTCATGCATCCCCAATGAATCTAGTTTAAAGCCCTCTTCAGTAGGTTAGCCAGTCTGCTACTGAAGACACATCAACCTTTTTTGGACAGATGGATGCCATCTCTGCCCTGCAACCCTTGGAACATCATCCCATGGTCCAGGAAGCCAAAATGCTCTCAATAATACCATCCACGTAGCCATGCATTTATTTCCTGCATGCGAGCAGGGGCGGTTCTTCCATTAGGCCATTTGAGACGATGGCCTCAGGTGGCACTCTGACGCTGGCAGAGCTCCGGCTCTGTTTTAATTTTAGATTTTGCAGCCTCTGATTTCCCGCACGGGAAGGCAGATGCAGGCCAGAGGCTGTAAAATCTAAAATTAAAACAGAGCCAGAGTGCTGTCACCGGACAAATCAGCCTGATCACTTGCAGGAGCCCTGCAAGTGATCAGGCTGATTCGTGCTGCGGCGGCAACATTCCGGCTGATTTCATTTTAAATTTTGCTGCCTCTGGCAGGCCTCTGCCTTCCCACCATTTTTTTTTCTTGCTGCAAGCATTCTTGAGGGAAAAATGTGGTGGGGAGGCAGAAGCAGGCCAGAGGCTGCAAAATCTAAAATAAAAACAACTGGAGAGCCGCCGCCGCCGCCGCCGGATGAGAGGTGGAGGTGGAGGGAGTGGGGACAGGAGGAGGACAAGGAGAGACAAAGGGGAGAGACAAGGGGGCAAATGCTGGACAAAGGGTTTACAGGAGGACATACTGGACAAAGGGGAGAGATAGGGGGCATGTGCTAGACAAAGGGGAGAGACAAGGGGGCAAATGCTGGACAAAGGGGTTATAGGGGGACATACTGGACAAAGGGGAGAGATGGGGGTATGTGCTAGACAAAGGGGAGAGACAAGAGGGCAAATGCTGGACAAAGGGGTTACAGGGGGACATACTGGACAAAGGGGAGAGATGGGGGCATGTGCTAGACAAAGGGGAGAGACAAGGGGGCAAATGCTGGACAAAGGGTTTACAGGGGGACATACTGGACAAAGGGGAGAGATGGGGGCATGTGCTAAACAAAGGGGAGAGACAAGAGGGCAAATGCTGGACAAAGGGGCTACAGTGGGACATACTGGACAAAGGGGAGAGATGGGGGCATGTGCTAGACAAAGGGGAGAGACAAGAGGGCAAATGCTGGACAAAGGGGTTACAGGGGGACATGCTGGATAAAGAGGAGAGATGGGGGCATGTGCTAGACAAAGGGGAGAGACAAGAGGGCAAATGCTGGACAAAGGGGTTACAGGGGGACACTGGACAATGGGGAGAGATGGGGGCATGTGCTAGACAAAGGGGAGAGACAAGAGGGGAAATGCTGGACAAAGGGGTTACAGGGGGACATGCTGGATAAAGGGGAGAGATGGGGCAAGTGCTAGACAAAGGGGAGAGACAGGGGGCCAAATGCTGGACAAAGGGGGAGACAGGGGGCCATACTGGTCAAAGGGGAGAGACGGGACAAATGCTGGACAAAGGGGGGAGACAGTGGAAAAATGCTGGACAAAGGGGGAGACAGGGGGACAAGTGCTGGACAAAGGGGGAGACGGGGAAAAAAGCCGGACAACGGGGGAGACAGGGGAACACGTGCTAGACAACAGGGAAGCAGGGCGGGAAGACAAATTCTGGGCAATGGGGGGAGGGAAGACAAGAGGACAAATGCTGGACAACACTGTGGGGGGCAGGGGGACAAATGCTGGACAACAGGGGAGGGGGCAGGAAGACATGCTGGAGGAGGGAAGCAGGGAGGCAAATGTTGGATGGGGGAAGTAGGGCTGGACTATGGGGGGGGGAGACAGGAGAACAAATGCTGGACAACACAGAGGAGAAGAAGAGCTGGGGAATGGAAGGACTGGGGGTGAAGGTTGAAAAGTGGTAGATAGATGGCGTAAAAAAGAGGGAGACTGAGAACTGGATCATAAGGAGTAGTGAAATCTGGGTGGCCAGAGAGAAAGAGAAATAAATGGAAGAAAGGTGGAAAGAAAAACAATCAATATCCAAGATGGAAGGAAGTGAAGAAAAAATAGGAGAGACAAGTCATGGCAGATGGAGTCGAGACCATAGAAAGAGAGCTAAGAGAAGACAGAAGAAAGCAGAAGCTTCAAATTGGGACCAGCATGATCAGAATATAAAATGGTCAGACAACAAAGGTAGAAAAAAATCATTTTATTTTCAAATGAGTGATTGGACTTTGCACTATTTTTATATTTTACACAGTAGAGAGAAATGAGTATCTTTTATTTCTCTGGTATTGCATTGCATGCAGAGTCTGTCTTCTTGGGCTTTCAGTTTAATTGTCTGTTGTTGTTAAGTGCTGTCAAGTCGGTGTCGACTCATGGCGACCCTCTGGATAGCTATCCTAAATTGTGTTCAGTCTCCAGTCAGGCGGCTCATTGTTGACAGACTGGCACCCGTAGCTGCTGTTATTGTATCGATCCATCTCATTGCTGGCCTTCTTCTTTTGCACTGACCTTCTACCTTGCCAAGCATGATGTCTTTCTCTAATAATCTCTCTCTTCGCATGATGTGTCCAAAGTATGAAAGTTGAAGTCTTGTCATCTGAGCTTCTAAAGAAAGCTTAGATTTGATCTCCTCTAGTACCAACTGGTTTGTTCTTCGGGCAGTCCATGGTATACACAGTATTAATCACCAGCACCATAATTCAAAGGCATCAATTTTCTTCCTGTCTTTCTTGTTCACTGTCCAACTTTCACATTCATATGATGTTATTGAAAATGCCATGGCCTGAACAAGTCAAATCTTTGTATGCAGAGAGACATCTCTGCTCTTGAGAATCTTGTCTAGGTCCTTCATAGCCATTCTGCCAAGAGCAATGTGTCATCGGATTTCTTGACTGCTTGTTGCTTCTTTATTGATAGTTGATCCAAGTAGGTTAAAGTTGTCAACTATTTCAGTTTCTTCTCCATCAACAATGAACTTATTCATGTCTACATATTTTCATTTTCACTTTAGGTTATCTTCACTTATTCTGTACTTGGCGAGGGTCTGTGTTCTAAGTGTGTGATTGAGGCCAGGAGTTCTGTTAACATAGGGGTATGTTTACTAAACCGTCTTAACGTGCGCCCGGCGATAGTGTGCAGGCTGCCATAAAAGGAGTGGGCATTTCGGTCTTAAAGTAGCAAAACGGGAGTAGCGCGCGATAACGTGCGCTGCTGCGCACCTTATCGGGCGAAGCGCCGCTAAGCGCGTTAACGCACAGTACTCTTAAGACATGCAAACATAGAAACAGAGGTGTAGCACAATGGTTAATACACTGACTGAAGATACAGGGGTCATGAGTTCGATCCCCCAGTGTGCCTAATGCATAAGGCTGGCTGAGGCAGCACCCTTTACGTTTAGGTAGTGATTTGTGAGGCATTTTACTTTTATTTTAATTAGTGCTGCCAGCAAACACACCCTCACGGTGGCGTAACCTAAGGTGCCGCATAAGGCACCCCATAACGCACTCCATAGGGTACATTATAAAGTGCATTGTGTCAGCCAGCCCCACCCGCTCCTTAACCTTGAGGGTTAAAGAGGGGTTGACTTGCGACGCCCGTGGGCAATTGTTGTAGTTGTGTTGTGGTGCGACGAGTGATAAGGCTTGGCAAAGGATTATTTATTTTAACTGGTTTATTTGCTCGTGGCTTAGTTTGCCAGTGCGCAGTTCAATATGCAAATTACAGACGGTGCAGAAGAAATTAAATCCAAAAGTATACAGGAATAACTGAATCTTATCTAGTTGCTTGTTGCGCTGTATTATTACACATTTCTCTCATGTGCTTTATCATACAGGAAGGAAACAGAAAAAGTCTCTTCACTCAAGTTTCCTTGTATAAATGAGGTTAATTGTCAATGTCCTATTACCTCATAGAACAGTACAAAACTTGGCTGTTTAATTGTCTCTGTCAATTAAACAGATTGAGCAATCCATTAACATGTCATCATTATCAGGGGGCAATAAAGAATCAGAGGTAGAAGTTTCTTCCATACATTCAATGTCTGGCACAACCGGATTAAAACTTCTCTTCTGCTTTAAGAAGTCTTGGAAGTCCTTTAGAAGTGACTCAGCCGGTAACTTCCCCAAGTATGTCTGATCTCCCGTCCCTTCAATGAGTAACTGTTTACTGAGCTTATCAATCTCAGGCTGCCACTTAAGTTTGTTTGTACTGGGAACAAACACATGTGCTGGACTACGTTTATCTCCTAAACGTTCTCTACACGTGGGTGCTTGGTATTCAAACTTTGCAATGTCAGGAGAATAATCAAAAGCATTACATTCAGCCTTCTCCAGGTTAGGTATATCAGCTAGCTTAAAAGAATATTCAGGATTACTTAAAGCTTCCCTTGGCTGATAACAGACGCCACCATCTTGTTTAGCTGTGCTTTTAAAAGTAGAACAGAGACTGCCTGGTTTAAAAGCATAAACACTTCTTTTCTTGGGTACCTGGTACAGAAGCTTTTCATCTGGGGAATACCTTATCCTTCTATCCTTCCTCCACAGCTCTGCCTGGTTCTGTAGCCCTGGGTTTTCAGCGTAGTTAAAAGACCTCTGCCTGCAGCAGTTCTCTCTCTCTACTGAATCCTCTCCCACGGTACCTTCCAGGTGTAGCTTGTCACAGGAATCTCTATAGCAAGGATAATCCCATATAGACTTGCCTTCTGCAATCCTTGTATCTCCCTCTGGGAACTCAGATAGCTTCTCTCGTGTTCTCAGCGTGTCTGGAACCAGTTGTCCTGTTATTCTCCTTTCTAGTCCTTCCCTTAGAACTTTTCTCGAGTCCTTCACTAGTTCCCCCTGACTTCCTGGTTTCTGTATATTTAAGTAGCTGGCTCTAGCCTGCACTGCCCGCCTTCCTTTGGGGCGTGCCCAATCACAGGCTTCCTCACTCCCTTCCCCCGAGGAGTGCTGTTTAGCTTGATTGGAAGTGTGGTTTTTTCTTTCTCTAAAGAAATCTGTGCTCTCTCTAGCATTACCGGCTTCCACCACCGGATGCTCACTTGTGTCCATAGGTTCCTGAGGGGCTACTGGGTCACAATTGTCTGCCAAGGCACCCTATAATGTCCCCTATAGGACACCTTATAAGGTACCTTATATGGCGCTTGATAGGGCGCCTTATAAGCAATGTTCCCTCTAATTTTCTGTAGGCTGTGTGCGCATAAAATATCAGCTGTGTGCAGCTTTTGAAGGAAGGTTAAATTTTTGTGCGCCACATAACGACACTCGGAGTTATTTACTTTAAAATTTGACTGCACGTCAGAATACAGTATGTACACCACATTGATTTTAATCAAATTAAATGAAAATAGACGATTACTAAATGAAGCAGGAAATTTCTAGTAATTATAATCATAACTTTTAAATTTTAAGACATCTGTGTTGTTTTCTATCAGAATCAGAGCTGCATTTTTTGTGCGCTCTGTTGTAAAGTATGTGCGCTCGCTCGGCGAGGTGTGTGCACGCGCACACGCGCACAGCTTAGAGGGAACAGTGCTTATAAGGCACCCTATAAGGCGCCTTATAAAGCGCTCTATAAGGCGCCTTTTAGGGCGCCCTATAAGGTGCCTTATGGGGCGCCTTATGAGGCACCTTAAGGTTACAGTACTCGGAGAGTGTTGTTGCTGGCAGCACTAATGTACATTAAAAATAGACAATGCCTCAGACAGCCCTATCAAATAACCCCACCATGGGCTTGAACTCCTGACCTCTGGCTTCACAGGCAGTGAAGTAACCAGTGGGCTACAGCTGCTAACAAACCTCTGGCTGGCTGCAGAAGGACTACACGTCACCACACAAACTGTCTGCTGTGGTTACCAGGATAGGGTTAACCCACCCGTACCCATGATGCACTGCACATGCAAATCAGCAGTCGACAGATGAACACAAGATGGGGTATGCACCCCCACAGCACCTCGGCCTGGTAGGGGGAACTGACCGTGTGTGGTACTGGCACAGAGTAGCCACAGACCGTCACATTGTGCGGGTACTGTGCTCACCCTGAGGGTGAGGTGGGGCGCCCAGCACCAGGTCCACAGCACCTTTCATGGCTGAAATATGCCATGGTGCAGGTCCCCATCAGTGCTACTGTGTGTGATAGGTAGTTCCTGCAGACACACCTAGGTTACATCTGTGTCCTTTTGTATTTCTCAGTCATGTCTAGTCCTTATGGGCTATGATGCACCCAGAATAGTGCATATCCTGTGTTGGTGCCATGGTTACATGATGTAGGTGAAGGAAGGGAGGGCGGGAGGGAGGGAGGGCGGGCGGGCGGGGGGGGGGGGGTGTTTGGACCCATAGGCAGATTAAAAAAAGCTTAAAAAAGCTCAGAGGTAGGATATAATGGAAACATTTTCCCCTATGTCCCACTGCTCTCCTACACTTTGATTCGGTGGGGGTGGGGGTGGGAGAGAGGGAAGCAGAGAAGGTGGGCATGCATAAATGTGTTCTAAAGTCGACCACTCAGGGCCCCAAAAGAAACATTTCCACACATAATGTATATAAAGAAAACGAGGATGTACAGAATAAGGGACTAGACACCTGCATGGAAATAGACAATTTTAGAAATGTGCACATGGTAAATATGCATGTGAACAGCATTGGCAACAAGAAGTGCGGTGACATTTCAGAACACACGTACACGTCCCTTCCTGCCAGCTTAGAAACAGGCGTCAGAGCCGCAGCAGTATTCAAAGAGGCACTGATATTCACCTGCTATCCTTCTATGAGGGGGGGGGAGTTATTTTGGTGACAAGAGGGAATGCCCTTGTTATCCTTATTGCTGAAAGCTGGCCAAAACAAACATTTTTCAAATTGTTATTCATGCCCAGGGGCAGCTATAGATATGGACATGTCTGCCAATAGTTTTAAACTTGCAGTATCGTTCTAGATGCACATGGATCTTTTTATCACCACTCTGGACATACCTCTGTCATGTCCCCTATGTGACAGAGGTGCTCGCACCAGACACATGTAGATTCACATAATACAGCTTGTTGATAGATGTAAATCGATGTATATAGTTACCACTAGTTGAACTCCAAGTTACTTTACCCTGTTCATTGTAAGTGCTTCTTAACGCACAATGCTGTTATATGTAAACCGCGCTGATTTTTAAGAGTGCGGTATATAAGAACAATAAATAAATAAATAAATAAATTATGTACCACCACACAACCCACCCTCTGGGGCTCAGGGTGGGAAACAGGATCACCCACCAATAGATACACATTCTACCTCCCTGCAATGGTAGCAGTAGAGGGGACCATCAACCCTAGTCCTGCTGGGGAAACAGACACCCTACAGGGCAGTCAATGCAGAGCTGTACACTTCCATAAAGCAATAGCAGACAGACAGTAGGCCTGGAAATGCTCAGCTGCCCCCCACCACTATCTGACATTCGCCAGCAGCAAGCCTCCAGCCACTGCACCCTGCAAGGTGTTCCAGCAAGACACATACTAGCTGCAGACAGTCTGCTAACTAGTCCATAGTGCATGGTCCTGGAGGAGATGCATGTACCCAGAACTGGGATGTCAGCATACACACCAAGCAGATAAGTCAGTGATTGGGCCCCAAAAGGGACCCATAAATATCACATGAGAGAAATGCTATATAGCACTATGGGGGAACCTAGCCATGCCGTGGTCACTGCTCAGTCATGGCGAGAGTGACCTCCCAGCAGGACATGCTGTGGCCATGCTGTCCGTGCAGGTGGTGGCCGGGCACTACAATGTCCAAGCCATTGCCTATGCCCTGTGCAGATGCAGCCAGGCCAGGCCACCCTATCCAGGCTATTCTCACAGTACCTTGCTCCTCATTATGCACATTGGCAGGCCAATACTGGCAACAGTGCTAGCAGTGTGGGCTGTGGAGGGTGTTGGCAGCCACCACACACTGGATAGTGTCTTACTACATCAAAGGCTAACACCTTGTAATGAAGACGTGCAGTTTATTCACAAACAAAGCAAGGATACTGTCACCGACTCCCCAGGCCCCTGTGGTGGAAGGCTGGAGATGTGCAGTGGGGTCCTCTTATTTCAAGCAGGGACTTTATAATGTCCCCGTCCCGGGAGAATTCTTGCATCAATGTTACAAAAAGGAAATAAACCATATTTTTCTGGTAACACAAAAGGATCAGTAAGGATATCAGACGTTGCCACTTTGTCACCGACTCCCCAGGCCCCTGTGGTGGAAGGCTGGAGATGTGCAGTGGGGTCCTCTTATTTCAAGCAGGGACTTTATAATGTCCCCTGGGTTTGTGTATCCCAATAGCCAGTCAATAAGAAAGTAGTTGTGCGCGAGTGACTAAGCTTTCAAGAGGTTTTATTTCCCGTCCCGGGAGAATTCTTGCATCAATGTTACAAAAAGGAAATAAACCATATTTTTCTGGTAACACAAAAGGATCAGTAGGATAACAAAAATGCTTCTCTTCAGCTTAAACAAACAAAACAGGAAAACAGTTTTCTTACTTTTCAGAAGAACTGTGCTGTTGAAATCAGTGCCACCTGCACAGATTTCAATGGGAACGGCACTTCAACAAAAAGAGGTTATAGCGTCTGAAAGAACTAGTGTACAGTCCATTCTAGAGCAATTATCAGTATCAGCACAACATTCATAATCCATCTCTTCAGGACTTTCTTCTGTGCAAACTTGCTCAGGGCTGTAACTTCTCTGGCAATCATTTAACTCTCTTTCTTCATAGCTGAAGCTGCTCTCATTTCTATCAGTGAGGAAAGGCTGGTTACCATAGAGTCTGGCTTCTGCCCTCACAGGATCTTTCCCTCTCAGATCTCTAGACAGGAATTCCAGTGTCCCTCTATTCCATTCACCAGGGTGCTTCCCAGCCCAGCGTCGGTTTGTTTGCTTAGAGGTGTGACTGCTAAGCCTGTTATCTATCTCTCTCTCCCTCGGTTTGCTATAAGCAATTCTCGTCAGCTCACAACCAGGCTTTTCCTTATTGTAGCCCTGGTTTAAAACACTGACCTGAGAGAATTCTTCTGAGGCAAACTCTCCTTCAGAGCAGATAGATTCTTCTTCAGAAACACTCCGGTATGGCTCCTGGGATCTCTCTCTATCCCTTCCTCTGCCTTTAGCTGAGCTTCCTGTTGTGCTCCTCGTGTATCTGTTTCCTGTGTATCTGCTGGTTCTCTTCCTCCTCTCTGGTTTTTGTGTGCTCCAAGCTGGCCCTATTTTAACTGCGTCATAGCTTGAGACTTCCATTGGGCTAACTTCCTGCAGCTGTTTCTGCCTTACTAATGAGCCCTTACGTAATGCTCTCTCTGGGTGTTTTGCTGCAGCATGAGCCTGTGTTTTCCTTTGTTGCTCATGGCAACCCCTAGCCATGTGCTTCTCAGTGTGCCTTTTAAAACTCCCCCGAGCATTTTCCTGCATTTCCTCTGGTCTATTCTGCCCTGGACCATGACAATACTTATTCAGAAAGGCAAGTAATTCTCTTAGTTACACATGAGTAGTTAGAAAAGATAACTAGAAAGCAATTATTTACAGGAGAATAATACATCACCGATAGAGTTATGAGATATTGCAGCTATTTACAGAAGAATAATACTTCAAACTGGCATCATGCAGTCCCTCAAAACATCAGCTGGGAGAACTCAGCGGAGGCTGCAGAAGTCTGGGATTCTTCATGCATGGCATGCACCTGGCCAAGCAGATCTACGCTCTCTCTGTTCTGTATTTTCTCTGTACTTATATAGGCACAAATGTGTTGCAGCTAGCTCTCACACATGAGCTTTTCCCTACAGATATTCTCCACCCCATCCACCTTTGCTTGACCAGTCCCTCTCCAGCCTTTGTTTGCTCCCAGCCTTTGATTTCCAGGCAGGCTTCTGACAATGCTCACCCCCCATGGTTTTAGAAGCTCAAAACGTACACAATCAAGACGCTGGTCAGACATCTGAGAATGCTCAAGGGAGACACCCCCCATGGTTTTAGAAGCAGCTCAAAACTTAATTGATGAATTCTTATCCTGTCTAAGAGAATTGTTTCGAAGGCTAGGTGAATTGTTCTCTTTAATGGATCTCCATTAGAAGAACTCCTCCCTAGTCTTTCAGTATCCCTCAGGCTAGATGTGTAAGCAGTTTCTCACCAGATTGCAAATACAGCTTTGGTCTCTAAGCTAGCAAGCTGGGTCAGCATGATTTCTCACAGGCAGAATGGCTCAAAGCAGAATGGCTCAAGAGTTGAATTTCCTTGCCAAGTTCAATATTCCTTGCTGATCCAAATAAATCTTTAATTAGTAATACAGATAGACAGACACACACTCCACACACCTATGCCAGCATTGTGCAACTATAGAGGTGTTTGGCAGCCCTGGCCACCACACCAGTCCTGGGCACAGTGCAGGCATGGCTATGGTATGCAATACTGTTGGGGTCGCTCTGTCAGACACCAGACCTGAGGCACACTCCACAGACATCAGAAAGGTTGCTATGATGCAGCTCAATCAGCCAATTGTGCTTAACGTAGGAATTGCTATCTGCCAGTTATCATAGCAACCTTTTGATAGCTGTGTACAGTTTTTCCCATGTTTAGGGTGGCATTGCTAAGGTATGCAAGTGCTAGTATGGGGAGATGCACGCAGGGCCCAACATCCTGCCTCTCCAGGAGGCTTGGGATAATGGAGCCTGTGGGTGCGGGTGTATCTGCCCCTGTTGGCCGCTGCTCTAGGGCAGAGGTTCCCAACTCCAGTCCTGGAGGGCCAAACACTGTTCGGGTTTTCATGCTGTCCCTAATGAATATGCATGAGATACATCTGCATACCATGGGGGCGGTGCATAGCAATGCAGCACAGCCACATTTATTAGAGGCAGCATGGAACCTGAATGGTGTTTGGCCCTCCAGGACTGCATTTGGGAGACTCTGCTGTAGGTAATGTGCATGTTTATGGTGTCTGTGCTCTGTAGGGTAATATGTAGGTGTTTTGGGCATGTCTACGTCATCTGCACTAAAGGTTCTGTCTGTATTAGCACGTTTAGTAGTGAGTAAAATATGGGGGCTGGGTTGGCAGGAACCACAGCTGGGACTTGAACCTGTGACCTTCTGCTCCTGAACACATTGACTGTGTGCACTGCACCACCATGTTGCCACAGAGACAGTGCATTCCCTGGGGATAGCATGACTGTTCGTCAGACAGGGCCTGTCTGTTGCAGTGCATGGCACCCACCTACACAGGGCTAGGCCACGGTCTGCTCTGGGCAGCTGCCACTGCCCCCTCCACCACCAGTACCCCTCTGCCACCCTGCTGACATGCCCTTCTACTGGTGGTGCTGGTGGAGCACAGTCTCAGGCCATCCAGTGTGTGGGTAGGCGGCTGCCTATGATGCGGGTTCTGGGGTAGGGGTGCCTGCATAGATGTCCACGCTTCCCCCCAGCACCACCTGCCAATGTTCTGTGCCCTTGGGGGTACCTGCTGGGTACTATCCCCTGTGACACTGTGGGAAGCACACGCATGCCCATGCTGGGCCCTCATCATTTGCTGTCTGACTGCTCTACTGTTTCAGCATTCCTATGGGCCACCTAAGCATCACCCTAGTCCGCACTGTGGCCCAGCTGCAGTACAGCATGTGCCGTCTGCAGCCCTCTGTGTCCCCTTTCCAAGCATCTGTCCAGTTGCCCATTCCGACATGCCCGCCTGGCTGTTGTGGAACATGTGCATGCCATAGGAAACCTGTCCAATGGAGAGGGAAACCCTGATCAGTGCAATTTCACTGTGGGATCATTCAACTTGTATGGGGATGGAGCATAGACCCTTCCAAAATTCATATCTTTTTTTTGGAGCTTTCTTGGGAGTGTTTATTGATGTTTCCCATTAATATCACTATTGCCCAGCTTGGTTATGGTTTTTTTTATATTTTGTTGGGGTCATTTTCCATGTTTATTTGCCCTTTTGTTCCGTGCACATGTATCACACTTATCACTTTTTTGTAGGTTTCCCTGATTTTGCTGTACATTGCCGACAGAAATGGTTTCACTTCCCTTTAAATCAGCTCTAACGCCAGGGTTTCACTGGCGTTAGTTTTCAGCCTCGGATTTCACAGCGTTAGTGTGCAGATAGCCTCTCCCCTCCCATTCTCCACCCATTGACCCCTTCTCTCCACCCCTGGGGAGCCTACCTCCGCCCTCCGGGAGCCTTTCCCCGCCTTCAGCGCTCGTTTGCGCCGCTGCACGCATTATCGCGCGATAAGGTACCTGTGCGCCTTAAGAAGCGTCATTATCACGCGATAACGTCACAGAGCGCATTAAGACGGTTTAGTAAACATACCCCATAGAGTTTGTTCGAAGGGACCTGTACTTAGGGGTATGTTTACTAAATCGCGTTAGTGCAGTTCGCGTTAGTATCCGCGTTAATAAGACAAACCCCCAAATAAGGAGATGGGCGAGACAGCGGAAGACCGAACGCGCGTTACAGAACTAACGAGCGATACGTGGCGCGTTAGAGGAGGCACCGCGCGTTAAGCATAAGAAGCCACTCAGACATACCTGACACATACAGAGCTGTAGCACAATGGTTACTGCAGTGACTGCTGATACAGGCATAATGGGTTCGATTCCCCAGGGTGCCAGATGCAGAAGGCTGGCTGATGCAGTATCCTGTACATGATACAGTGAGGGAGGGGGCATTTATTTGTATTCGTTTTGGAGGGGTGCAAGCAAACACACCCACACATTAGATAGTGAGTGAGGGGGCAGGTATATGTCAATTTTCCTTTTGGGGCGCAAGCAAACACACCCACACGTTATCTAGTGAGTGAGGGGGCATGTATATGTCATGTATGTGTTGTACGGTTGCTAGCAAACACACACACGCATTATATAGTGAGTGAAGGGGGCATGTATATGTTCTGTCCTTTTGGGGTGCAAGCAAACACACCCACACATTATATAGTGAGTGAGGGGGCATGTATATGTTGCGTCTGTGTTGTAGGGGTGCAAGCAAACACACCCACACATTATATAGTGAGTGAGGGGGCATGTCTATGTTCTCCTTCCTTTTGGGGTGCAAGTAAACACACCCACACATCATATAGTGAGTGTGGGGGCATGTATATATCTTGTATGTGTTGTATGGTTGCTAGCATACATACCTGACCCATACAGAGCTGTAGCACAATGGTTACTGCAGTGACTGCTGATACAGGCATAATGGATTCGATTCCCCAGGGTGCCAGATGCAGAAGGCAGGCTCATGCAGCATCCTGTACGTGATACAGTGAGTGAGGGGGCATGTATATGTTGCTGATTTTCTGTAGGGGCGCTAGCAAACACACCCACACATCATATAGTGAGTGAGGGGCCATGTATATTGTTTTGTATGTGCTGTAAGGTTGCTAGCAAACACACCACAGAGTGGTGTACCCAAAGTTGCTGCAGAACGCACCCCATAACGCACAACATAGGCCACACTATAAAGTGGAGTGTCCACTGAGGCACATCAAAATGTCCCCCATAGAGCAGTCCATAAGGGAACATAAAGGGAGCCAGATAAGGTGACACATGGTGCACCCTATGACGCTCAGTACGGTAATATCATGCTTGAGAGGCTGTCGCTGGTAGCAGTCCTGCGTATGTAAAACATATAATGCGGCAGACACCCCTATAAAAGGAGTCCATTGTGGGTCTGAATCCATGACTACTGGCTCCACAGGCAATGAGTGACCCACTGGCCTGCAGCCCCATAGCTGGTAACCACCCCCTGGCTGTCTACTGAAGGGTGGCAGGACACCACCCAACTGTCCGCTGTTGTGGCCTGGATCCGTACCAATGCAGGGATTCCCATGGTGCACTGCACATGCAGACCAGCAGTCCACAGATGAACACAAGAAGGGGTACGTACCCACATAGCTCCCTGGTATGGTACGGTGAAATGACTGTGTGCTTCACTGCACATAGTAGCAACAGACAGTATCCCAACAGGGTGCCCCAGAAGAAGCTAGAAAATGTGTCAGTGAAGGCAGACTGATCATTAGCACAATGGGTAAGAAACTGCCTGGTGGTGCAGGGTCTGTGAGTTCAATCCCCCCTGTGTGCCCAAAGACCAAGGCTGCCTGCAACAGTACCCTCCGCAAACAGTAGTCACACATATGTTGAACCAGTCAGCCCCCTGTCTAAACCATTGAGAACCCCATTTTTTGGTTGGACACAAAGAACATGAGAGGGAGGAAAATATGCCCACCACCCCTCGTTGGGAGTGTCCGTGTAATCCCGAGAGGTGCAGCACCCAAAGGTAGAAAACAGTGTGAATCTGCAGCCAGAACCGGGTGTGTGAAATGTACAAAGGTAAAGATATACACAAATCATGTAATAAAGGAAAGACCACGTCAAACTGTACCAGAAACAATGCAGGGGACAACCCAATTGCCTTGCCATTGGAATTCAGCATCAAACAGCACCAGGACATGCTTTGTGTGCCACAACTATGGGCCCTGTACCAAGTGGATGTGTCCCTGCAAGGTTGGCGTATCTGTGGATGGGTGTGCGTCATGACTCCTACACTAGATCAGTAATATCATAGGTAGTCTGGTTTGTATGTCCAACAAGTTGTGCTGGCAAACACCCACCCACAGGGATGTAACCTGAAGGTGTCACATAGGGTAACCCCATGAAAGCCACACCAGAGGACAAAGGCTAATATTCACTGTCTGCCACAGCACCCTATAGGGCTTTTCACAAAGCACCCCATAGGGCATGTTACAGGGCCCATGAGGAGTCACTGTGCGGAGTCTGCAGTGTGAGGGCGTTGCTGTTGTTAGCACCAATGTAAAGCAAGATAGGAATACGCCCCCCAAGGTGCTCACAATGACCCACTGTGTGTTAAAACCCATGATCTAGGGCCCCACCCCCAAGCATGGAAGCAACTCTATGCTTGTATTGCCAGTGCACATAACAAAGTCACAATAATGAGGTGGCCAGCCCCTGGAGCAAAACTGCCAGATGACCCAAGCACCCGAACCAAACTCACAGAAGTCACAACATGTACATGCAAGGGATGCCTGACAAAGAAACAAAGCAAGGTCTCAGCAAACAAGGGCATATGGCAAACACAATCAAGACCAAGGTCATGATCATTACCAAATATAGAAGGCCCAATAACATCACAGACCGCTTTGCAACATGGAATGTCACTGGCAAAAGCAAAAGCAAGAACAAACATACTATGGTTATTGTGCGCAAGAAAATGAAGATGTCCGTAACACCTGAAACCAAACCCCCTGACTGTGCACCGAGGGGCGCCATGTCATCACCCAAGGTGCCTGCTGGGGTGCTAAGGATATGGGAGTATGCAACAGTACCCATGGTGCACTGCAGATGCCCAGCAGCAGTCCAGAGATGACCATAGGAGGGGGTAGGCGCCCCCACAGCGCCTGGGCCGGAAGGGAGATAGGAATATGTGCGCCACTGCCATAGAGCACCAAATGACAGTAGGCCAACAGTGTGGCCAAGAACAAGCAGAAAAGGTGTACAAGTACAGTGTGAAGACAGGTGTCCAAAGTGAACCCAAATATGCGGTAAATCGGGATAGGAGAGTGCTGACAGAACTGTGGCCCATTGAACAATATGGCACGGTGCATCACAAATGGTATGTTTGCAAAGGTCAGTGTGCCCTAGAGGCTACAAGGTGTGCCTGGAGGGCCTGCAGGACCTGTGTGGAACAGAGACAGATGTAGCACAAACACCACCTAGAGCCCACAGTAACGACAATGAACAGGTGACTGTTGGAGGGCAAGCAGGGAGTTAACGGACCCTCAAACATGACAGCATCACACGTGTATGGCAGCAGCGCAGACAAACATGCCGGGAGCAACAGCATCACAGCAAAGGGTCTTGGCACCCTGGTGTACCAGAAAAAAGGTGTGTGGCAGGTGAGGAGAATAGGTGCCCCCCAGTGGAGGGTGAGGTGGCCAGAGAGGTGAGCAGGACATGCAGAGCAGGCACAGGACCAACAAGCAAAAGGAGATGCTATGTAGACAACGGTAGCAGGGCAACAGTCCACAGCAGCATACATGACACCTCACCCCACCATGATGCAAATACATGGACCAAAGGATGGACAGCAAATGTGATCAAGCTAAAATGACCAGACAGGTAGCAGAAGCCAGGAGACCAGTGTTACAGCGACAACAAGCATCAGCGCGGGAAAGGCAGAGGAAAAGAGGAACAGAAAGAGTGCAAAGCTATGACCACTCTGATGGAAAGCACTGGAGAAAAGAGATGACCTGAAAAAAACACTGAGGCACACAGAAATGGATGCAGACAGGACCACATCATGCCAACATCAAAGACCACAGCTGCGTGTCAGGAGATAGAACCACAGAGCGTAGGCAAAATGCAGTACACATGTGGAGGAGGGATCCACAGCCCACAACACAGTCGACAGGTGGGATGGAAGACACAAATTAACAGGTCCACACACACACACACACACACACACACAGCAGGAGATATAATGTACTGTAAACAACATGCAATTGATCGGGGAAGTGACACATGAGGGGTGGAATTGGATAGCCCAATGGAGGCCCATTTGGATGGTCTGTGGAAAGGGCCACTGGACTAAAAGAGGAGCATGTCAGTCACCAACCAGACCAACATTGTTGCCTGTGTCCTGTGTGAAAAAATGCAGATATCAGGTAAGGGACTGACATACACACCCACGACACCTGGAGGACAGAAAGGAGACACACACATTAAAACAGCCACACACAGAATGCATAGATAGCACCACATGACGTGGCCACAACACTGAGCACACTGCACATGGACCACAGACGTAGATGACAGTGAAGACCACGGCACCATCCCAATATGATCATGTACATGCACATGACACGCATACACCACAGGGGCCAAGAGCATGTGCAGCAGCGGTGGCATACCTAGATAACAACTAACGACAGGCTGAGAGCAATAGGCAAAATACAGAATAAGCAGGCAGTGTATGTCCCAGAGGATGGAAGGCGAGGGCCACCTGAAAGGTACACCAGTGGCCTGAATGGGAATGTTACTGTCAGCCAAAAGCACACAGATCCCCAATAGCGGATCCAGACACCGATGGACGGCGGACATCACGACGTCTGCATGGGTAGCTGTGAGAGGAACATGTCCACGGTGCAGTGTATCCTGCGGAAACACAATGTTGATGTACATTGCAACACCATCAAAACTGTGACCCATCTGAGGAATATATATGACACCTGTGCACAATGTACAGTCGCCCACCAGCGGAAGGTAACAAATGGATGAAGGAACATAATTGGAGAGGGCGCCAAACCCATCCCTACAACACACATAGGCAGGGTGGCGCATAAGGAATGGCCATGTGGACAGGTCACTAATAATCAGGAACATACACAGTGAGATAAAGTACACATGCACGAAGCCCAGATGTTCTGCCCCCCAACACTGAACGTCAAATGGAGACACACAGTACATCACATGCATGAGTGGCACATATCTGTCAAATGACCCATTGCCAGTGGCTGATCAACCTAGCAACCGATTATACACTGACCTGTGCAAGAGTACACACACAGCCGCACAAGATGTGTGCAAGATAGAACATGCAGACCCCCAAGATGTGAACAGGTAAAGGCCACCTCTGTGACCTATGGAAGCGAAGGGTGAAGGAGCAGTGGTCCAAATACATGTGCAGCACCATATGAGCAGTGGAGAGAAAACAACATATATGTGACCAGACGTGACGACTGCCATGCAATCCCCACTACCCTGCAACTCACCTGAGCCAACAAGAAGGCTGCATATATGAACACACCCCCCCCCCCCACATGCAGCACAGCCTCATGCAGCATTATAAGGCAATCCGGGTGGGCCTGGAACACAGAAGCTCATCCTGTGGAGCCAAGAACAGGACAGAGATATAGAGGCATCAGATGGCAGTGCTGCATAATCCTCACACCACCTAACACATGGCTAATCCAGAGACACGTCCCCAGCACACCCATAACTTACAGGTAAAGATCTCCTCGATTAGATGCTGCCTGGCTGCCATCCCCGCACGTGTGTCACCATGGCCAGGTGCAGGAGGGCACATAGGATCCGGGCCGAGATCCTCATTAATTTTGACTGGAACATTGTGCCTGAGAGCAATGTTGTGGAGGATGCAACAGACTATGATTATCCTTGCCACAGTCAGCGGTTCGTACTGTAAGGCCCCGCCAGTCCTATCCAGACACCTGAAGCGACTTTTGAGGACGCCAAAGGTGCGCTCAATCACTGAGCGACTGGAGGCATGGGCCTCATTGTACCGTAGCTCTGCACCTGTCCGGGGGAGACGCACAGGGGTGAGCAGCCAGGTGCGACACCCATATCCTGCATCACCTGCACAAAACAATGGTGCAAATTCACATGCGTGCTGACCCAATAATGGAATGACAGACGTAGCAATTCAGAACTGGACAGCCGAGAGGCCGTGCACACACATATGAGGCAAATGAAGTGCACACAGTGGTAGCGCAGCAGAGGCTGTCAAGGCCAGTGGCAAATGACCACGACATGCTGATAGTGCCAGTGCACACCCATGTAACCGTGACACATGACATGTGCAAGAACTGTTTCACCAAAAGCATTTGCGGGAGCTGTGAAGGCAAGGTGCTGGACATTGTCAAATAGCAACCGGGGGTGCAGGGAGGCACAGGTGTGCAAGTAGGTGGCTGGCCTGATCTGTCGCATACACAGCACCAGCCACTGGGATACATTGCGTGGGCGGTGTGGGGGAAGCAAACGGCGGTGGTGACAGGGGACCCCGAAGACGGTGCCCAGACATGCAGCAGATACGTGTGATAGTTAAATGGGCACCAGCCCATCTCCTGTCGAGCCCAAAGCATGACCGGAAAGATTAGGCCGCGCACACAGAATGAGCCCCATGAGGGTGGGTCTAGGCCCCCCCCCCCACCAGGCTGCCTCACTGACATCCATGCAAGCGATGGGCTAGCCAAGTGACTGACTCCACTGGGAGACATGGGTACAACTGCCAGTGCAGTATGCCTGTGGACGGATTTCGAGGCCATGGCCAGGATGCATGTGTAGCTCACAGGCATGGGGGGGACACAGCATATGCAGCCCGGTCGCACATGGACACAGTGCATCCGAAAAAAGAGGGCAAGGGCACGGAGAAACAGACACCACACTGGCCTGCTGGGACACACATGTGCGAGCAAACCAACACACATCTTAGACAGAGAGATGGTTGTGACGAAACATATGTCTATGACCAGGACACCAGTGACACAGCATGAGGTTGTGAGCCACACCTAACAGTGCACTCCCAGAAATAACGCTGCAATGTCAGTCAACCAGTGGAGAATGGTGACAATGCAGCAGATACACCCACCTAAAGTGGGCGCATGTCAAATACGTGGAATACCCACCCAGCAGGACGTAGTCACCAAACTGACCAGTCTCAAACTGGTCAAACACTGCCGAGTTCTGCAGGATATAGGAGTCATGGGCAGACCCTGGGAACCGCGGAACCACATTCAGGATACGCATACCTGCATCACAGACAACCTGCACATTGAGGGAATGGAAGTGTTTGCGGTTGCGGTACACAACCTCCCTGTCGCGTGGCGGGACAAGGGCAACATGTGTGCAATCTATAGTGCCCATCACGTGTGGGATCCCAGCAATCCTATGGAATGCCTGTGCCAGGGCCGCCCACTGTTGCCTACCGTTGGGAATTGCTATGTAATTCCCAACCCGGCTGACCATGGCACGCAGTACCTGGTGGAGACAGCGGGAGAAGGTGGGCCTACTCATCCCACCCACTGCTGCCACCGAGGATTGGAAACAGCCAGAGGCAAAGAAATGTAGGGCAGTCAGGAGCTTGGTCATACCCGGTATAGCATGTGACTGGGCAGTCAGGGGCTCAAGGTCAGGTCTGAGGTCCTGATAGAGCTCCCTAATGGCCCCTGTGTCGAGCCGGTAGAGGGAGAATACCTGGCCCTCTCGCAGGTCCTGGAGCAAGACCCTGGGCCTGTAGAGACGCCGCAGGCATTGTTGTACCTCAGCACGCCTATGGCGCCATTGGTCAACCACACCCTCCTGTGCAGGCCCCACAGCTGCAGGCCTGAGTTGCAGTGGCAGTGCACCTATGCCCAGGGCACCAGCCCCAGGAACAACATCTCCCTCCTCCTGGAAAAGCAGGTCTGCCAGCTCAACCAATGCAACCACTGCACCACCTGCATGCGCAGTTTGAGCCATGATAGACACAGTTAGGAGGGTAGCAGGGCTAGAAATAGTGGTGTGGGTGGGGATGGACACCACATGATTGCCACTCACCTGGGGAAACAGAATGTTCCAGATTCCAGTAATTAGACGATGTACCTGTATGAAAGTGCAGCGCGCGCTGCTCCGCGCGTCGTTCACATAATGCAGCCGAGGACAATCATCCACGTATCACATTTATGTAGGTGAGTCCGAGCGATGTCGCACGGTGTATATAAACTGCATATCACACCTTAAGCCACACCCAGACGCCAATGCAGGGGTGACATAAAATGCATGTGCCCATGAGCAGGCAATGGGAGACGCATTGCGACGCGCGTAACACCGCATGCAACGTCAGAGTGCGGTCGTGTACGTCTCACATAGTGCTGCAGCAGCCTACGCTACCACTACGGCGCAGATAAACATAACCTTACCAAAAGAGGATACATGTGAACCAGCATTACACAGAACGAAACTGCCGTAGAAGGGATGTGTAGGAGGGATCCGTGAATTCTCCAGTACTGCCTACACGCACACATATAATGTCACTTCCGGCGCGTAGCATGGCACGTAGAAATGCGCGACGGAACGCGCCTCACGGCACACGTGGCTCAGTGGGTACCCAACGCCCTGTGAACCACACCCCATGATAACCTATATCTAGGCTTGGCACTGTATGGCTAACCCCCGTGCAGAAACATACTGAACAGTATGGAGGATCCACAGACACAGGACCAGGAACATCCCCAGGACCAGCCCACACATCCAGCAGCACCAGCCACCTCTCCACAGGAGGTGGTTGCAGGACCATCTGGGATTCAGCAGGCTCCAGGTGGGCATAGAGGTGGCAGGTCACGCCAGGCCAGGGTCCCTGTCCCGGATGAAACACGTCGCAGAGCCGTACGTTTCAGCCAGCAGGAGAATGACCTCCTGCTGGCCAACGTACTTGAGCGCTACGACCTCCTTTTTGGGCGGCAGAGTGCCACACTCACCATTGCCATGCGGACAAGGGCGTGGTCAGAGGTCCAGGCAGCGGTTGCAGCAGCTGGGGGACCACACCGCGATGTTGAAAATCTACAGAAACGATACTGTGATATCAAAAGGCATATAAGGGCTGAGCTAGTACGTGAGCGACGTGGGGCCCAAGGCACTGGAGGGGGACCAGCATATGTGCCAAACCTTAGCGAGTTGGAGAGATGCCTGGCTGATAGGCTCGGGACAATGTATGTCCACGGACTCCCTGCAGCATTGGACATGGCCCACCCACAAGCAGGTAAGGGGGGAATGCAGACCAAAGTGGGAATGTAGCACGGTCACATGGTACGAGACTAGAAAGAGGGGGGGCAGTAAGTGGCTGTCCTGGACGAGGGGGACAAATGAGACACAGTGTGACCACCCATTCAGGAGCCACGATGGGTGGTGGGGGCCTGTGTATGGGTGGCAGTGGGTGGCAATATGCAGTGAATGTGATACTGTGCATGGGTGTCCGCCCCACAATGACAGCAGAGGGTGATGACATGTTGCATGCCTCACATGGCTGGGCTGGCAGGACCACAAGGGCCACACATGTAGGGGGATGGCCTACGCGACGACACACTGCACCCTCGTGGGACATGCTGGGTGGGGTCAGGTTGAGAGTGATGATGGCCTTGGCTGGGGTGTGCGTCAGCACCCAGAGGTATTGGGGGGGGCCTCAGGGGGCGGACCACAGGGGGCACTTGCATGGGGAGTGCACAAACGTAGTGGGGTGCCACTACAGCCATGGCTCAGACACACGTGGATCAGTAAACCACGGATGCCTGAGGGGGTATGTGATGGGGTGGGCAGACAGCAAAGAGCACCTTCTGACGTATGTATACCTGTGGCACCCAGGTGATCCCCACGCCATCGGCACGGAGGAGGAGCCACACGCGGGGGCAGACGTGGCACCACCAAGCCCCGTTGACACTGGTGCGGAGGCCGGCAATGTGTGTGTGGAGAGCCAGGATGCACCCCTTGGTGATGGGGAAATGGAGGTCCCAGACATATCGGATGTGGACGCACCAATCACCACAGAGGACACTGGGGACGTGCCTGTGGATGTGCAGGGGCAACAGCGGAATGAAGCACTGGCTGCTGTGGTCGAGGTGATTGCACAGATGCAGGCCCACTCTGACGCAGCCCACAGAGATGCTGAGGGTGAGTGTCCTATCCTGCTATGGTAGATATGTACCCGAGCAGGTGTCGCTGTTTCCCACATCTCACATTGTACTATGTCCTCTCCCCACAGGTATACGGCATGCCTTGCGCGCGGTGGCCCGGACACAACGGCGCCAACTGCGAATGCAGAGGTGCCTCCAGTGTACCATGTCGGGCCTCCTGGGACATGCGGACCGCATTGCCGCAGCATGTGAAGGAATGGCTGCCGCACAGGCGCGTATGGCAGCAGGGAGGGGGCAGGAAGCCCTCTTGTACAGCAGCCACAGGGGACACCACCACGTGCAGCAGCAACAGCAGCAGGGGGGCAGCAACCGCCAAGGGGTGGGCGGGGACGCCCAAGGGGTGGCAGGGGGAGGTCCAAATAAAGGGCCACACAGCTGGCCAATGATGGTGACATGTGCTTCCTGTCGCATTTGTTGCAAGACAATCACAACCCCACCCCACCCCCAGCCCCATGGGCAGGGTATGTCGCGAACCCCAAGATGTCATTCACCACTGTCCCCACCCCCTACAGCCATGTCCACCATGGGTATGCTGCCAATCACAGAGGCGGCAATGCTGGTCTATCAATGCCATGTCGTGGTGGCGTGCAATGTGCCGTGGGTGCCCAGGGACCCCATGGGCCAATACCCTGTTGAGCCCTCAGCCACCATTGGTCTCTGTGCTGGTGTGGGTGCACTGTCTGTCCTGCATGGGGAGCCACATTTGCCGCTCACAGCGTGCTCATCAAGCACAGTATGTACACTGTACATGTGACGTACTCAGGTTTACATGCTCCCGCAGACATCCAACCTGTCACAAACGTCACACATTACCACTGTGGCCCCCTGAGCACAGCCATGCATCTGTCACCACCCTAGGATCACCCCCTGTAATGGCTACCTGTCCCCTGTGCACCAGTGGCCTCAATATACACTTACACCCCGTGGGCCCCCATCATGGCACATCCTACTAACACATTGTCCCCCAGGAGCTACATCCAGCAACTGTCATCGGTCGCACCATCCGCACTGTGCCCCTCACCAGCCACAGTCACGCAACACTGTGCCACCCTCCTGGGCATTATCCCGCTAGGGCCCTGTCCCTACCCTCTACTGTGGCCACGCCCTGACCACTACACCCCTATGGATGCTACCAACAATGGACCAATGCACTCCACTGACGGTATGCTCGTGCACCCCCTGTGCCCAGCCAGTACACCCGTACCAACATACGGCAGTGTGGTCCTACGTCCCACAGCGGATCATTGACCCATCCTGTACCGTTCCCCGTTTCCACCCTGCATGCTGGTACACGTGCTTTCCGGATAGACAACGTTTGCCAGGCACTACAGTCACACCTCGCCATACCGCTCACCTCCCCCTCCCCCCTCAGGCGCCAGCTACAGGAACCCCTGTGGCGCACCCTCTGTGTTTCCCCCCTAACCCCACCGGTATGTATACACCTCAGCCGCCCTTCCCTTGCCACCACAGGCCACCAATATGGGACAAGGCTGGATAGGATACACAGGCCATCCACTACCCCCCGCCATATGTCCCATTGTCACTCTGTGCTGTCTGCCCCGCACCTACCAACACACATGCTGTTGCACGTCAGTCATGCATGCCAGTCCCCGCCCCTCTTGGTGGGCCACCCACACAGCAACGTAGCTGTGACATGTCTGTGGGGGGTGCTCACGCCACATACCTTACCTGTTCGACATCCACCCTTGGCTCCAATAGTGACCACTGCCACACCCATCATTCGCACACCACTGTCACCAGGCAATGAGGGACATCTGACCACCAGGTACATATGATTAAATCAAACATTTATAAATTGTGTGTGTAAAACATATTTACATTATGTACAGTGGTACACACATGTGACATCCGGCTAACCTGGCCCATGCTGGCAGTTGATGGCCGGCATGGCCAACCATGCCTGCCACTGCAAATTGCATTGTCCGCCCCCATCCCTGTGGCCAATGTGGTGGACATTCAATGGCACGGTCCGTCACAGGGTGGGTGTGCCATGTGTCCCCACACATTACACACCCTGGGGACCCCTGTCGGATGGTGGCTGACCGTGTGCGGCACAGGCAGGGCGGTCATCCCACTCCCGCAGATGTTCAGCCACCATGGACAGGGTCGCCAGCACCTGCCCCTGGATCAGGGCGAACTGCCTCTAGGCCTGTGCCTGGGCATGCACAGCCGCAGCCAGGCGCAGACCACATATGCAGCCGCACAGACACACATCCCCCCATGTCTGTGTGGCTGCATGGACAGCAGACCTGCCTGCGACCATGTGTGGCAGGCACACGCCCAGAGGGCCTGCCGTACCCTGCTCTAGGGGCAGGTGGCTGGTGCCCCCAGTGCCCTGTGGCGGAGCGTGCCATTGGGGACCTGCCCCCACCCCACCCCCTCCGCTGTACATCCCCTCCCTCCCCCCTGCCTCCAACATCTTCCCCACAACCCCATCCCCCTCCCCCCCCGCCTCCCCCTCCCTCTCCCTGCCACCCACCTCCTCCCTTTCCCCTCCCCTTCCACTCACATCCCCCCCTCCTTATCCTGCTCCCCAGGCTCCACAACATCAATCACCATTTCCGTTGCATCCCCCACATCCACTCCCATCTGGCCCCCATCCTCATCCCCCTCCTCTCTCTCGTCGGGGCGTGGGGATGCGAGCACATTCCCCTCATCGCCATCCCTGCATCCCTCTCTGGTCCGCCGTCCTGATTGTCGCTGTGCTCGTGGTCTTCCTATTGAAAGAACTGAAATATCAGATTGCAGACCTGCTATTAGTAATCTGTGAACTATCATTAAAATCATCTCTAATACCTGAAGATTGGAGGATCGCCAATGTAACACAAATTTTTAAAAAGGGTTCCAGGGGTGATCTGGGAAACTACAGACCGGTGAGCCTGACGTCAATACCGGGAAAAATTATAGAAACCATCATAAAGAATAAAATTACTCAGCATGTAGATAGTCATGAACTAATGAGAGACAGCCAACATGGCTTTAGACAAGGAAGATCTTGTCTTACTAATCTGTTATGTTTTTTTGAAGGAGTGAATAATCAGGTGGACAAAGGTGAGTCGGTTGATATTGTGTATCTGGACTTTCAGAAAGCCTTTGAGAAGGTCCCTCATCAGAGACTTTTGGCAAAACTAAAGAGTCATGGGATAGGAGGCAGTGTACTATTGTGGATCAGGAACTGGTTAAAAGATAGAAAGCAGAGGGTAGGGCTAAATGGCCAATTTTCGCAATGGAGAAAGGTGAATAGTGGTGTACCCAGGGATCTGTGCTGGGTCCGCTGCTTTTTGACATATTCATAAATGACCTGGAAAGTGGAATAACGAGTGAGGTTATCAAATTTGCAGATGACACAAAACTATTTAAAGTTGTTAAAACCCAAGAGGATTGTGTAAAATTGCAAGAGGATCTTGATAAATTGGAAGACTGGGCATCAAAATGGCAGATGAAATTTAATGTGGACAAGTGCAAGGTTATGCACCTAGGGAAGAACAACCCAAACTATGGTTACACGATGCAAGGTTCCACATTAGGAACCACCACCCAGGAAAAAGATTTAGGCGTCATTGTGGATACCATGTTAAAACCCTTGGCCCAGTGTGCAGCGGCGGCCAAGAGAGCAAATAGAATGCTAGGTATGATAAGGAAAGGAATGGAAAATAAAACAAAGGATATTATAATGCCTCTATATCGTTCCATGGTGAGACCGCACCTTGAATATTGTGTGCAATTCTGGTCGCCGTATCTTAAAAAGGATATAGAGTTATTAGAAAAGGTTCAGAGAAGAGCCACCAAAATGGTAAAGGGGATGGAAGGATACTCCTATGAAGAAAGGCTAAAAAGGTTAGGGCTCTTTAACCTGGAAAAGAGACGGCTGAGGGGAGATATGATAGAAGTCTATAAATTAATGAGCGGAGT
Source organism: Ichthyophis bannanicus (assembly GCA_033557465.1). Taxonomy (NCBI): domain Eukaryota; kingdom Metazoa; phylum Chordata; class Amphibia; order Gymnophiona; family Ichthyophiidae; genus Ichthyophis; species Ichthyophis bannanicus. Next base: position 146,225,422 of record CM066049.1, on the reverse strand, counting down.
GGAACGGGTAAACGTAGATCGATTGTTTACCTTATCAGAATATAGAAAGACTAGGGGACATGCAATGAAGCTACAGGGTAAACTATTTAAGACTAATAAAAGAAAATATTTTTTCACTCAACGTGTAATCAAACTCTGGAATTTGTTACCGGAGGATGTAGTAAAGGCTGTTAGTGTAGCTGGGTTTAAAAAAGGTTTGGACAAGTTCCTGGAGGAAAGATCCATAAGCCATTATTAAGAAGGGACCCAGGATATCAATGCTTGAACCAATACAAGCATTGTGGAACCTGTGTCCCTTGGGGAAACTGCTAGGTACATATGACCTAGATTGGCCACTGTTGGAAACAGAATACTGGGCTTGATGGACCTTGGTCTGACCCAGTATGGCATATCTTATGTTCTTATGTTCTCCCGGCCCACAACGTCTGCCGGCTCCTCCGGACCCTCCTCCTCGATGGCCGCACATGCGTCAGCTGTGGGAGAGATAACACATGTCATCCCCTGGGGGAACATCCTCTTCCCATGTCACTGTGGACCTGTGGTTCCACCACTCGTTCCCCTACAAGGCCATGTCCCGGTACTCACCATTCTGCTGGGCCATCCTCTCGCGCTGCACCCTGGCAACAAATCTGGGGTACCGGGCCCTCAGCTCTCTTGCCTTCTTTCGAAGGTCCTCCACCTGTAGGGGTGACACCGAACATTTCCCTTAGCTACCGTGGGGACACGTGGGGGTTCCCTGCCTCTGCATCTAACACTCTCACTGCATACAACAAGCGCCTGCCCCTATTGGGTGAGCCACTCATGCCCCCTTGCGGTCACGTGTGACAGCCCCATGTGTGGGCCACACACACGCCACCCAGGTCGGTGCACCATGTGCCCTGTATGTGCGCCCCACGTACATGACACATCACAGCTTTGGTTGCCACCTACACACATCTGCATGTGCCAATCAGCCACTGTTGGGGTGGGAGGTTGTCACCTACAGTGCTCGCTGGAAACCCCTTAGCCTGTGGTTTGTCTTTTGTGATCCCATACAGGGCCTTTTTCCACGGGCACCGGGTTGGTGCAGGGGACCCCTTTTGGGGCCTGCATCCCAGGAGCTGAAGTTTGTCTTTTGTAATCACACAAGGCACCAGCAGACAGTGGGCAGGGTTGGGGAGAGATGCCCTCATTTGGGGCCTACATCTGCTTGGATCTGGGGTTTGTCTTTTGTAATCACACAAGGCACCAGCAGACAGTGGGCAGGGTTGGGGAGAGATGCCCTCATTTGGGGCTTGCAGCATCGGCGGATGTATTTTGCAAATGTGTTGGTTAAAAGAGACATGGTGCAGACCCCCTTCCTTTCCTGTTGGCCTGAGAGGTAGGACTGGGGTGGCTTGTGGATGGGGGACATCCCTGGCCTGCAAAGGCACCCTATACCACACCTCTGTGATCTGTGGTGAACCTCTGCCATGGTTGCAGCTACCCCCTTGGGGCAGGGGTGTCTTTTTCTGGGGTGTGTGGCAGACTTTGCTAGCCACAGGATGTGTCAGCACCTGCTATCCCCTGTCAGTGCATTGTGTATTTGTGCTGAGGTTACTGGGTGTGTTTTGTTTTGTCTCATCATTTGGGGGACTTGTCCCCATGTACTTACCTCACGTGGGTAATCTGAGCTCCGGTTAAACCTATGGGCCAGGCGCTCCCAGGCCCTCCTGACCCTTCCCAGGTTCTGCCTCCTGGATGAGCCCGGGAAGAGCCTCTGCTGGCGGAGGCAGAAGAGCTCTGTGAGGAAGTAGATGTCCCTCTGACTGAAGGCAGGCTTCCTTGACATGGATGCCATTTCTTCAAACTGCCTTTGCTGCGCAGCCACGTGCGTTGCTGGGGGCGTAGCCAAGTGCGTTCCTGGGGGCGTGGCCACGTGCGTTGCTGCGGACGTAAATCGTAGGAAGATGTACAGACACAGAGCACTAACACAGAGCTGTAGCACAATGGTTACATTATTGACCGCTGTTACAGGCAGCATGGGTTCGAGTGCCTAGTGTGTGTAACGTAGACGGCTGTCCCAGGCATTAGCCTGTACATTACAGGGGGAATGAGGAGGCTTTTTTTTCGGTACATTGCGTATGGGAGCCTAGTCGCGTACGTTGGTGCGTGCATAGCGCCGTGCGTAGCTGCGCGCGTAGCATCGTGCATGGGTATGTGTGGGTTTTACCAGTGTGGGCATTTCATATATTACAGACTCTGTAGGGTGTCTTGCACCTATGCATTATGCTACCAGATGTACGTGTGATGAGCCATAGTTTATCAGAGGCTGTGGGCTCGTGCTGCGGTTTCAGAGGGTTGGAATGTGACAGTCACCCCCATGATGCACTGCACATGCAAATCAGCTGTCCACACATACACACCATGTGGAATGCACCCCCACAGCAGCTGGGCCTGGTAGGGGGAACTGACCATTTGCACCCCCACGGCACCTTGGCCTGATAGGAGGTACTTACCATGTGTTGTACTGGCACAGAGTAGCTGGACACCGTCACATTGTGCGGGTACTGTGCTCACCCTGAGGTTGCGGTGGGGCATCCAGCACTAGGTCCACAGCACCGTCCATGGCTGAAAAGGTCCATGGCGTGGGTCCAAAGGAGTGCTACTGTGTGAGATAGGTATTTTCTGCAGGACCACCTTGGACATCTCTGTCTGTTTCAGGCAGGTGTAGCCCCATGCACCACCACCCACCTCCCCCAGGGCGGCAAACAGGGTCACCTATCAAAAGATGAACATTCTACCTCCCTGCAAAGGTGGCAGTAGAGGGGAACATTAACCCTAGTCCTGCCCACAGGGCAGTCAATGCAGCTCTGTACACATCCATAACACAATAGCAAACAGACATTAGGCCTGGATATAGTATGCTGCTCCCCACCACTATCTGATATTCCCCTGGTGCAAACCAACGCTCCCTACAAGCCACTCCATCACATCACCTACCAGCTGCAAACAGGCTGCTAGTGCCCAGTGGAGCTGCCTGCACCCAGAACTGGGATGCCAGCATACACAGCAAGCAGATACATCAGTGACTGGGCCCCAAAAGGAGACCCATATTTATCACATGAGAGAAATACTATATAGCACCATGGTAGTGCCTAGCCATGCTGTGGTCACTGCACAGTCAGGGTGAGAGTGAGCTTTCAGCAGGATATACTGAGGTCACCCTGTCTGGGTAGGTGGTGACCGGCCACTACAATTTGCCTGTCACTGCCCTATACCCTGTGCAGATGCACCCTGGCCAGGCCACCCTGTCCGGCCTATACCCATGGTACTTTGCTCCTCATTATGCACATGGGCAGCCCAATACCGGCAACATTGCTGGCAGCGTGGACTGTGGAAGGTGTTTGCAGCCACCACACACTGGATAGACAGCCAGCCCCCCCCCCCCACACCTATTCCAGCATTGTGCTACTATAGAGGTGGGCATCAGCCATAGCCACCGCACCAGTGATGGGCATAGTACAGGCATGGATATGGTACACAGGGCTGTTGGGGGGTCACTCACAAGGGTGGTGAACACTGTCAGAGTCCAGACCTGCAGCAAACAACGCAGACATCGGAATGATTGTTATGGTGGGCCTCACTGAGCGAGCTGTGCTTAACGTAGGAATTGGTATATGCCAGTTGTCATAGGGAACGTTTGAGAACTCTGAACCATATACACAGGTGTAGGGTGGCATTGCTACGGTATGCAACTGCTAGTATTGGGGGATACAGGCAGGGCCCAATGTCTTGCCTCTCCAGGAGGCATTGGCCAATTGGGCCTATGGGTGGGTGTCTGGCCCTGTTGGCTGCTGCCTTTACAGCAGAGTTCCACGACTCCAGTCCTGCTGTTCCAAACACTGTTCGGGTTTTCATGCTGTCCCTCATACATATGCATGAGCTACATCTGCATACCATGGGGGCGGTGCATAGATATGCAGCACAGGCATCTTTGTTAGGGGCAGCATGAGGCCGGTATGGTGTGGGTCCCTCCAGGACTGCATTTGCGGGACTCAGCTTTAGGTAATGTGCCTGTTTCTGGTGTCTGTGTTTGGTGTGGTAAAATATAGGCCATGTGTATGTTCTCTGCAAACAAGGGATGTCTTTACTATCAATGTTTAGTGGTGGGTGAAACTATGGGGACTGGGTTGGCAGGAGCCCCAGCTGGGATTTGAACCTGTGACCCTCTGGTCTTACAGACACTGGCTGTGTCTGTTGCACCACACTGTGGCCACGGCGACAGTGCAGTCCCTTGAGTTAGTTAAACCTGCCTGACGAGTCTGCAACCCTGCTCTGCAACAGGTTTACTGTGGCCTCATTTACCTTGTATGCAGACAAAGGTGCACATATGCCTCTGAAACGAACTAATGAAAGGGGCACACACCCCTGACCAAGCTGGGCAAACATGATATCATTGGGCAACATTACACAACACTCCCAAGACAGCTCCATTACAATGAGATGGTCTTTGAAAGGGTGTGCGGAGCGTAGACACTTCCACACATCTTTCGTTTTTATTTGGTGCTTGCCATGGACTGTTGTTCCTTTTTGCCCATTGCTATCACTGTGGCACAGCTGCATTATGCTTTTTTACATGTTTCTTGTGGGCATTTGTAACGTTTTATGTGATATTCTGTTCTGTGCACATGTATCACACTGCTCACGTTTGGTGGGTTTCCCCGGTTTTCCTGTACATTGCTGACGGAAATGGTTTCTCTTGCCTTTAAATGGCTTTAACGGCAGGTTTTCATTCGCGTTGGAATTCAGCTCTGGAAATCAGTGCGTTAGCCTCTCCCTGCCCACTCTCCGCCCATTGACCCCTTCTCTCCGCCCACTCTCCACCTTCTGCGCTGTTTTAACGCGCCGCGGGGCTTTACGATCATTAACCACGGTTAACGCGCGTAGTATGACGTTAACGGTCGTTCGCGCGTGCTTACACGCGGTATACTGCACTTATGACCGTTAACGTCGTACAACACGCGGTATTCACGATTAACGCACTTTAGTAAACATACCCCTTAGTAATTTGACTTCTTTAGCTTTTCAATCGGTGTATGGCTGGTCTAGGTCCCGCTACAGTATTTATAGTGCTCCTTTTATCTGGGTAGGCCCCTTGTTGTATGAGTGTTGGAAGTTTATGTTGGTATGATATGGTTGATTTGGCCTTGTAGATCATCTGTGACTTTTGTAGGGTTTTGTATTAGTTCACAATATCCCTGGCACTAGAGAATATTTGTTAGTGAGATGACCAGAATCAGATATTTTTTTAAATTAGATATTGAGTTTTGTGGTTGGATATCCTAGTTCTGCTCTGCGCCCATTGTTGAGGGGGGGGGGCGGTTCTGTGAATGCAAAATATATGTTCAAAAAGAAAAAGCAACCACCATAACACAGTTTATAACAACAAAATACGAAAATGAGTTATTTAATTTGGTGTTATAAACTGTGCAGTGGTTCTCGCTTTCTCTTTTAGTTCCATGGTGTGCGACCATCTCTTTATTTCCTCCACATTATCTAATTAACTTTTTGATTTGGTTCAGTCCCTGACTGCAGTTTTGAGAAAGCCTCCCTCCCCCACCTCCGGCCTGGGGGGAGGTGCCATCTCATCCCTCGCCCCAGGCAGCAGATTGCCTTGAGCCGCCCCTGCATGTGAGCTTCTGTGCCTCGGCCTTTACCCTCAACAGGGAGGACTGAAGAGAACACCTATTGTGCATCTATCTGTTTCACCCTCTGTCCCAGAGCCATGAAACCACTTTTGATATGCTCAGAGGGATACCTGGCAGTATTATTTGTGCTGACATGGATGAGCAACATCAGTAATATTCAGTAGGCTTGATGAGTCTCGGCAAGCTCTCCGTAACATCTCGGATTTTGGCACCTGGCAGACAGCATACCTCTTTGGACCAACAGTGTAGATTCAGAAGGTGAAACTTATGATGAAGGAGAGTTGGGACCTGAAGAAGTGGAACTTATTACCCTTTAGCAAGCAATTGTTCTTTGATGGACAAAATCATTATGTGAAAGAAGTCTGCAAATTTCTTCGAAGGATAGAGATGCCACGTGTGGTGAAGCCCTTCCGTTTTGGAGGGTGTGGAAGGCTTGAAAATTACACTGAAAATTTGTTTAGGGTGATCTTTACAAGAGTGAATGAGTGTGGAAAAGTAGTCTATTTTTGCACACTGTACTTTTTATTTATTTGGAGTGGAGGAGTGGCCTAGTAGTTGGGGCAAGGTACTTCAGGCCAGAAGGTTGGGGGTTCAAATCCCACTAGAGGACAGCAACCTTGGGCCGGAAGGACTGGGGTTTCTAGTCCCACAGGTGCTCCTTGTGGTCTTGGGCAAGCCACTTAACCCTCCATAGTCCATGTTCCCTGTAAAATAGTTATCTCCAAGTTATAATGCCCTGTTCAATGTAATTTCAGTTTGTTCATTGTAAACTGCACTGATGCAGAATAGCGCAGTATATAAGAGAATGTAAATAAACTGGTTTTATATGCCGCCTTTCGACACATCAAGGCAGTTTACATCAAACAGTAACTTAATGTGGGATACATAGAACCTTAATTATCATACATAGAACCTTAATTGCCAACAAGTAATTCAAATAACTATATACATGAGCATAATACTAAGGAGTACATGCATGAGATGCGTACAGTACATGGGACTTGTCTGATATAACATTGGTCGGGTACATTCTACAGGAGGCGAGACTAGGGGAAGGGATAGGAGAGGCCGGGGGGAGAGTAGGGGTGGCAGGGCTGGGGGGGATGATGGTTCTAGTTTGTAGGTGCTCACTCGTTCCTTGCAGAACATAAAATCAGCAATGACTTTGCTTTGTCCCATTTCCTTTCAGCCTGGAGGAACTGCCCCATGGGAATGAAAGGTCAGGGTAGTATAACGGGGATGGGCACAGCAGGCAGGCAGGGACCTGTTTAAGAGGGACCACTAGATCCAGTGTGTTACTGAGTGTGTTGTTCCACATGGTCAAGGTTTTTCAAGGTACAATAAGCAACTACTTTCCAGGAGAGAGGGTAGGCTGTATGACCAGATAAGTAGCTTAAATAGAACCAATCAGGCCAGCAAAGAAGAGAGTTAATGAAAAGTAAGAAGAGCATGTCAAGAGTATCACCTACAGCTTGAGTGGGGAAGTGTTAAGCTGAGGTCATCCAGGAATTTTAGAAAATCAAGCTACAAAAAGCTAGAGGGATAGCAGCGGGAATATTCAGGATGTAGATCTGAGTTCATCCAGGGCTTTGGTGGTAGGGGGAAGGGAGATAGATTAAGAAAACCAGAAATGGGTGATGACCAGCAGAAGATGTTTCAAGTCTAAATAATGTGGGGGTCATTCTGAAGCACAAATAGCAGGGATATACGCTCTGCCTGGATGTACATCCCCCACTATTCATCCCCCTTGCTGTCCCTGTGCAAGGCTCCTTGTATGAACAGCGGGGTTATATGGAGAGCCTTAGATGGGGGCAGGCGGGAGGCTTAGCAAGGGCGGTGTGTGGGCGGGCTGTCACCCCGGACTTACAGGGCCAATTCTGAGGTCGGCCCTGTACATCCAGGGTCAGCCTTCTAGATGGGGGACTTATTCCACCTCAGAGGTGGAACAAATCCCCTTAGACGTTGGGACAGTGGAGGCTGGTGGCAGCAGGAAGGTGGGGGGGGGGGGGGTGCAGAGGGTTACCTACAGCCTGATCCTGGCCATGGTAGGCCAGATCAGAAGTCGAGCTGCAGGGAAAGGGGACTCTGTCCTGTGGCCAGCAATCACCACAGTGACATGGCTTCGCAGCTCCATTCAGGAGCCTGACTGAGTTAGTCGGGGATCTGTAGGGCATGCGGTCCTTCAGAATTGGGGCCTGGCCTGCATGTACAGGCCGGTAGACCTGATTCAGAAGGGCCATGCAAGGGCTGGACGTCCAGAAGGGAACTGGCCTCTGCATCTTGTAAAAGGGGGTGCTTGTTATGAAGGAACCATCATCTTGGCAAGTATGTAAATTAACTGTCTTGCAAAGGATTGTGGTTATTGAAGTCCATTCACACACAAAGCTTGCCTTTTTAAATGAATGAAAACTCTTGTAGTTGGTCGAGTGTAAGGCAAAATAAGAGTTTATTTATGGGGTGATTATCCCACACACAGATATGCTTGGTAACACAATCCGGATAACTTCTCCAGGGTTTATTCAACACAAAATAAGGCAACTGAAATATCTTATGCAAATAATAATCAAAGTCCTTTATAGAACAGAAAGGCTTCTTTCAGCCACTGCTAATAAACTCCTTAGCAGTGCTGAGGTGAACAAATCAAAGAGGAAAACTTCTTCTTACAAAAACAATGCTCACTTTCCCCATACAGAAAAGAACTTTTAAAACCCACGTGTGCACGGCTTGTGCTGGGCTCTCCTCCACCAACAGGTGCCAATTTACTGCAATCAGTAGCTTGACTTCAGCACACGTGCAAAACTTTCCAACAAAGCTTTTTTCTTTTCAACAAAACTTTATGGGAAGCCAACATTTAGAATGTTTCCCTTTTGATTTTTTCTCTTATATTTAGGATTTACCTAAAATAACAACCTACTCAAAGAACAGTCCATATAATCATCCTCTGTATCAGATGTTAAACCTTGCTCCTGAAATTGCATATATTCGGTTTCTCCGTCTGACTCAGAGGGCTTTAGGAACTGACCTCTACACAGAGAGAAACTGTTTCCTTGCTGTTTGCACTGCTCAAAGCTAGAGAAACGTTCACAGTTCCTACCTGAATCCAGGCAAGCGTCAGGCTGCTTCTTCTGGTATTCTGGCCAATATGCAATAGAGCTTCTGTGTCCTGTCCTCCAATTGGTATCTCTGGACCTCAGGATCTTTTCTCCAGACGTCCTCCAAGAGGTATTTGGGCTCCTTTTCTCCTTAGCTGCAACATACCTCTTCCTAGGTGTTGCTTGAGGGTCCCTGGCTGTGGATTTACAGACCTCTGGCTTTCTCCAGTCCTCTGAACCTTTCCCCCAGGTATCTCTCCAGGCATAGGTACTCCTCTGAGCTCCTCTCTTGGACCGTCTGCTTCCTTGTCCTTGTTCCTTCAGGCTCCGGTTGTTCTTCCTTCTGTTCTGATTTCCTGTCTCATTCTGTGCCTCCTTCTCCTTCTTCCTGAAGATTCCCCTCTAGCTTTAAAGGGCTTAGATTGCAACTCCTCCCTTGCATTCTTCAGGTGTTGTGGATTAAGCATTCTTCTAGAGGCTGTTTGATTAGGGATGACATAATGCTTTCTTTAATTAGACTCATGCTTTTCCACTCTAGCTCCCCTAGAGACTTTCTGCATACTAGTGCATTCTGGAACATGTAGTCTTTTAGGGAAACAAGCTGTCTTATTTCTATAACCTGCCAGCACAGGTCCCTTGATCAGAGTAAATTCTCCTCTTTTGTCATTATTCCCTGAGCTTTGATAAGCTTCCTTATCACAATCTTCAGAAAAGTGGAGCTGGCCCAGTGGTATTTCATGGCTGTCTGAACGGAGAACAATACCAATTCTCTAGAGGCCAAAAGGGGGAAAATAGAGATTTTCCAAAGTTTTTAATAGACACAAATATCAGAAGTTTACCGACAGATTGCAGCATAGGAAGCAGAGAGCTAGGGTTAGCTGTACTGTTCTCCTTAGGAGAAAGCAAGGCAAAGTTAGGATTTTTTATTTATTTTTTTAGAAATTTCCAGCCAGGAGAAAATAACTAAGCAATATATGACAGAGCAATGCAGGTAAAAATAAGTAGCAGAAAATCTAAAAGTAAAACCACAGCTATAAAGGAGCCATAAATAACGTAGCAATTTAGAGACCTGGTGCTTGTAATCTAGTTCCCTGCGCTCGTGAAAGAGGGACTTTACATGCTGAGACGTGCTGCAGTTATATATGGATGGTCATTTGCATCTACTTTTTTGCGCAGGTAAAATTTTTCTATAAAAGATTAGAAAATACTTTCTACCCACTACCCATCTTTTCTTCCCCAACTTAAACATGCCCCTTGACACAGTTGCTCTAAATACAGCTATAAATATGCAACAAACGCACACATTTTTATCATTGAGAGGGGGAAATTTCAGATAACCAATTTTCAGTTACAATTATTTCTACTTGAATAAATTGCTTTGAAAGTTGACATCCAGATGAATAACTTACTCATTAATGTTTCTGTTTTTCAGGTGACAGCAATCATACAGTTATGACGTTTGCCTATGATGCCGATTTTAGCTGCTGTAGTTCATTGTAAGCTGCTTCTCATTCCAGACAATCTTTCTGTTTCTGTGTTATGCTAATATTTGTTTGCAGTTTATTACAGAAAAGAATTTAAAAATAGTCAAGGATAGGGCTGTCTTTGTGGCTTAACCATAGCACTGAGCTGAATTTAGATCTCTAGTTCATTGGGGCTGGCAAGATACTGGAAACAAGGCATTTGGGACTTGGAGCTTCAGTAGGAAGGATAATTGATAATGCAGAAGCAAGCCCTTCAAGCACCTGAAAAGCACTACGGGTTAATTTCATAAGAGCGCAGTTGTGTGAAATATCCATAAAGGAGGTCATTCATTAACACAAATAAACCGTTTGGACATGTGCGGGAGGCATTTTTATTGCAAAAACATCTACAACCATATTCTGAAACCCTGCGGCCATGCACGTCCACAACACTAGCACGGGGATCTCCGAATGTCCCTGGGAGGGGTGGAACAGGGGTGTGGTCAGCTGCAGAGATGTGTATAACATATTCTGGAAAGGCCCATGTACCTTTTCCGACATTCATGCAGACGTCCCCGTTATTCCTGCAGAGACATGGACTAAGGCCAGGACCTAGAAAATATTCTGCTGTGCTCTACATATTGAGGAATGGTTGTGACAAGTATGTGACAACAGAAAGCAGAAGGAAGGGAATATTGTAAGGCAAAGAAACACTTATAAAACCCCTCACAGAAATATTGAGAAGAGCAATAGTGTTTGTTTATTCTGGCTATGCTGAAATTGCTGTTTGTACTAAAAGAGCTAATCTAAGGGACCCTAACAAATTCTGTGTTCTGAAAACTGGGACTTGATGTAACAATAGTATGTGAGTGAGTCTGGAAACAAATCTTGTTAGTGTGAAAAAGAGATCAGGTGTGTAGTCCTGGGACATCATACTATTATGGTATAGCAGCTGTTATTTATAAGTTCTGTTTGGCAGAATGATGTCTTTTGTGACTGCAAGTGAGAGTGTGTGATGTAGGGGTAGCAAGGGAGGATCTGGTGTGCTGATCTGCAATTCAGGGAGGCCACGAATGCCTGGCTGGCACCTGGACCGTATGAATGCCACTTTGATAGGGCAGCCATACAGCAGCTATGCCAGGCACTGGGAGACATGACTGATGCTGTGCCAACATTCCCCAGATTGTGCCATGAGGCTGCCATCCTTACCCAGTCCAGGATCTATGCAAACTGCGAGAGTGGTGCTATATCTGGAGGCTTGCTGCATGGTAAGATGGCAAGGGATACCCCCTCCCATGCCTGCACAGCCCTGAGCAGGGGCACAGTGCCACAAAGCAGACTGTGAGAAGGCAGGCAGGGTTGCCCCACAGATAGCAGATGTAAACAGACCAAAATAAGCCAAGACAAAAGTGTGCACATTGACAGGGACCGTTGTAGCCACATGTAGAGAGATGCTATGAGAAACCCAAGTATCCAGTTATGTGGGAACAGATGCCATAGTCATTGGAGGAGCATAGTTTTGTCGCTCAGCTATGTAATGCATTCCTTGGGAAATTGGAAAGTTAGTTTAGGTTGTTATGAGGTTGGTAAGGATCCACACAAAGCATTTTCAGGAGTGTTTGTAGAGATGACCAGTACAAGAATAACTGAGACAGTAATGTGTATTGCAAGGTATGTCATGAGGTTACTTTGCAGAGTTCTGAAACAGACTGGTATATGTGGACTGTTTTCCATCAGTATATATGTATCATCACTATTGTTGTCTCATTTGCATCAGCACAACACACTCAGTGAGAACAGCAATTAGGAGATGCACATTTTAACCGAGAGGCATAGCATCCATGGGTATCTCGCAGAGATGAGCAAGCTCAGAAACTTGCATTTTTCCAGGATACGGGGAGCGCAGGGATGTACAAGCAGAATTCAGCATCTACCCATGTCACATATTAGTGGGGGACATATTTCTCCGCTGCTCGTGTGCGTGGGCAGCAGACACATTTGTGGCCCACGGTTGTGCGCATGCATAAGTCCAATTTAAACATTTCTACCAGAGCTAGCCAGCCCCTATGAAATCAACCTCAGTGTGACTAGGTTCTGCTTTGATAGGATCCCTACCCCATTGCCATAACACAAAGGGGACAGGCCCTGCCTGTGCATCTGAAGATGACAACAACACTCGTCCTTCTGGCAACAGGTACCTTCCAAACTGAGCTGGCAGCGACTGCAGGTCAGAGCCAGGTGGCAGTGTCCAGGTGCATCACCCACTTTCTGAACATTTTCGTGATGCATGCCTCAGATTACATAGCATTCCTGCACCCACTGTGCTGGGGTTGATAGACTATTCAAGTGGCCCTCAGGTCCCCTTGACAGAATGAAGCCAAAAAGAGATAAGGGTGTTGCGACCACTTTGCAATAGTGATCATAGCATGATCGCATTTGATTTAATAAATAAAAGAAGGATGGCAAAGAAATCCACAGTACTACCTTTTAACTTTCAAAAGAGAGACTATGATAAAATAAGGAAAATAGTTAAGAAAAAACTAAGAGGAGCAACTGCAAAGGTTAAAGATTTATATCAAGCATGGGTGTTTAAAAATACTATCTTGGAAGCCCAGACCTGCTGTATTCCACGCTTTAATAAGAGAGATAGGAAGACCAAAAAACTGCCAGCATGGTTTAAAGGCAAGGTCAGAGAGGCTGTTGTAGCCAAAAAAAGCGTCTTTCAGGAAATGGAAAAAGGAGCCAAATGATGAAGCCGGAAAACAACATAAGCACTGGCAAGTTAGATGGAAGGCATTGATAAGGCAGGTAAAGAGAGAATTTGAAAAAAAAGCTTGCCGTGGATGCAAAAATGCATAATAAAAACTTTTCCAAGTACATTCTTAGCAAAAAGCCTCTGAGAGTCAGTTGGACCCTCAGATGACAGAGGGGTAAAAGGGGCACTAAGGGAGGACAAGGTCATAGCAGAGAGATTGAATGAATTCTTTACTACAATAAACTGAGCTTTTTATTTTCCCTCCTAAAACCTCCTCTCCTCTTCCTCCTTTCTCAGTCTCTGTCTCTGGATAACTCTCTACTCCTCCCTGTCTCCTCAGCTTGCAACCTTGGAGTCATCTTTGACTCCTCTCTCTCCTTCTCCACATCCATCCATCCATCTGATAGCTAAGACCTTCAGTTTCTTTCTCTACAACATCAACAAAATCCGCCCATTCCTTTCTGAACACACTACTAAGACACTTATCCACTCCTTAATCACCTCCCATCTTGACTATTGTAACCTACTCCTTGCTGAATCTCTCTCCTGCTGGTCTCCTGCTGAATCATCTCTCTCCCCTTCAATCTGTTCAACACTCTGCTGTGCGGCTAATTTTCCGCCAGCTTCATCATGCTCATATTACCCGTTCTCAAGTCCCTTCATTGTCTCCCTATCCGTTTCCACATCCAGTTCAAACTTCTCCTACTGACCTGAAGAAGGAGCATGAAGGGTAATTAGTGATGAGAGGTAATCCGGGGCTGCATCATGTATTGCTTTATGGATGAGAGTGAGAGCCTTAAATAGAATCAGGGTGTTTATGGGCAACCAATGGTACTGTATGCATAATGGAGTAATGTGATCAAACTTTTTTGCATGAGTGAGTATGCAAATAGCTGTGTTTTGAAGTGTCTGGAGGCGCCTATGTTGAAACTGAGGAAGGCCGAGATATACCATATTACAGTAGTCCAGTCTGGAGACTACAGTATGAAGGAGGACAGTGACTTGGGCAGGCTTGCCAAGAAAAGGTTGTATACTACGAAAGCGGACAGAAATTTTGATTTGGAAACCTAGGCTAATTGTGGGGGGAAAGTCAGCGCAAAATCAAGAAAAACGCCTAAATAACGGATGGAGGAATGTAAAGGTAGTGATATGTCTTCTAAGATTGGAGTCTGAGCGTGACATAGATGAGAGCCCATGAATCAATTAGCCATTGAGTTTGATGGGTTCGGTTTAAGAGAGTTGTCCTGTAACAGTAAGCAGAATCTTACAGATAATACTCCACTTAATAAGTAACCATTGTAACTGTTGCAAGACAGGTGTAATATGTTCGACCCGACTTCCTCCTGAAATTACTTGTGCCGCAGCATTTTGCACTAATTATAACAACTGAATCACTCGTGTAAAAATAAACTGCTACAATAATCGAGGGAGGATAAGACAAGAGTATGCACTATTATGAAAATTTGTTTTTCGCCAAGAATGGTTTTAATCTACAAATAATATTCCATTTAAAGAAAGCAGCCTTAGATAATTTTTGAGTATGAGGGACCAATGATAACTGGCTATCCAAAATCAAAGCTAAATCCCTAACTTGAGTAGAGACAGAAAGCATACAGTCATCAACTTTTAATTGCAGTGAAGTCAATGGAGAAGAATCCCAAGAAGTATACAATTTGTCTTACCAACATTAAGCATGTCTATTATTTGTCATCCAAGCTCTAACAGTCCTAATATATAAAGCCACAAAATCAAGAGCTTCCTGAATAGTGGAATTATTTGGAACAAAAATTTGAATATCATCAGCATAGATCCAAAAGGCAAGCCAGTAAACACTGCTAATCGAGGCAATATAGATATTAAATAACAATGCTAATAAATATTGATCCTTGACAGAAACCAGATGTTATAGTGTGCCAAGAAGATAATTTACAAGTAGACCAAGCTTGAAACTTATGATTATGCAAGAAAGACTTAAACTAATCAAACACAACACTACCTATAATCCAACAGCACTGGGCAAGCCAGCCTCTAAAAGAACCTTGCTTGTCTGTATCAACTTCTGTTATACAGAGGCAAATACACAGCCCACAAGTACAGGGGGCCACATCAGTTAAGAGCTAAAGCTTCATCAACAGTAAAGGAGAGCAATTTTCTTGCAGGAAATTTGCAAGGCTGCCAATTGGAAGTCTGTCCATACATTTGCAAAACACTACTGTCTGAAACAAACCTCCAGTCAAGATACTGCTTTCGGACAAGTGGGGACAAATAATCGTTAAGAATCTATTTTCTAGTTAACTTCTACATTAACTTTACACAATGCTACCTGGAGAACCACTGGGCTATAACAAAAAAAATCCCACAAAAATCAGAAGCACAGTCTGAAGTTTTGGATTCACCAGGAATGTGGATGCATTAGCCCTGCCTGTCTACAGAGAAAGCAAAGTTGCTTACTTGTAATGGGGGTTCTCTGTAGACAACAGGATGATGCAACCACATTTATTTATTTATTTGAAAGGCTTATATACTATATTTCCAATGATCAAGGTGGTTTACAAATAATGTAACTTAACATTACAGAGAACATTTTAATATGTGGCAGATTCCCAGCCTAACATTGTAATATTGTAACAGGGATAAGGGGTGGGGACTAAGATGTCAATGTAAGATAGTTATTTAGTGCACAACAGATGCGTGGAGCAGCTCACAGTTCATGATGGCTGAATGAGTATTTATGTAATTCCTTTGAAGTGCTCTTTGAAGAGGAGCATCTTTAATAGCCTTCTGAAGGCTATAGGGTCAGTAGTAGCTCGAATATGACCAGGGAGGGTTTTCCAAAGGCTAGGAGCATATGAGAATGCTCATGAACAGGCCATTTGGTTGAATTTACCCTCTCGCTTTCTACTCCAAGAGCAGAAACAAAGAATGTTTTTTTCAGTACTGCTTCTGTGCTATGAATGAAATGGAGAGCTATTAGTTATTGTGATTGGACTGGTGCAGAGGACTCCGCACACACTGGCTCTCTCGAGGATGTCACCAGGAGTGTGGATGCGGAGAACCCTTCTTACAGGTAAACAACTTTGCTTTCCATGTGGATAATGCATTATAAAATTATATCCTTAGAGTCCATAACAGGAGTTTTCCATAGTAATCAGGCAGACAAGAAGGGTGACATCACTGTGATTGCAGGGATGGGACGGTGGTGCTCTCCTCAGCACCTCAGTTCATTCCAAAGTTCAAGACAAGAATGCAACTTTCAGGGAGCTGGGAGGGGTTGTGTGCCTGACTAGTCTTGCTCTCTATGGACAACCCTTGCTACAGATAAGAAACAATGCTTTTTCTATTAGTTCCACTTTATTTATATTTTTAACAAACCAACCAAGATTAATCTTGTTGCGTGTATTCACCATTCATGCCTCAGAGTGGGCTATGTTTTTATTTATTTATTTATTTAACTGCATTTATTTCCCGCTTTTCACCAGGTCAAAGCGGTTTAACAGAAAAAGGGGGGGACAGTAATCAATACTTGGGTAGGGGGCTGTCACCAGGAGGCCAACATTAATGATCTAAACCAGGGGTCGGCAACCCGCGGCTCTTTCTCACCTTTGCCGCGGCTTCGGAGCACACTGCCCGCCCCGTGACAGGCAATAGTGTTGTAAAGATGTATTTAAACGTGGCGTTATGGGCTCCCTCCATGTCAGCTCCCTCCCTTCTTCTGCAGCCGCGGCTCCCTGCCTCTTAGGGAACCGCGGCTGTGCTTTTAAAATCATCTCGGAGCCCTTCCTGTCTTGACGGGCTCCGTGCAGCATTGTCCCGCCTCTAAAGGAAGTTTTGGAGGCGGGACAATGCTGCACGGAGCCCAAGACAGGAAGGGCTCCGAGATGATTTTAAAAGCACAGCCGCGGTTCCCTAAGAGGCAGGGAGCCGCGGCTGCAGAAGAAGGGAGGGGAGCTGACATGGAGGGAGAGGGGCTGATATGGATGGATGGAGGGAGGGGGGCTGACAGGGAGGGAGGGAGCTGATATGTATGGAGGGAGGGAGGCTGACATGGAGGGATGGAGGGGGGCTGACATGGAGGGAGGGAGCTGATATGGATGGAGGGAGGGGGCTGACATGGAGGGATGGAGGGGGCTGACATGGAGGGAGGGGGGGCTGACATGGAGGGAGGGAGCTGATATGGATGGATGGAGGGAAGGGGGCTGACATGGAGGGAGGGAGCTGATATGGATGGAGGGAGGGGGGCTGACATGGAGGGATGGAGGGGGCTGACATGGAGGGAGGGAGCTGATATGGATGGAGGGAGGGGGGCTGACATGGAGGGATGGAGGGGGCTGACATGGAGGGAGGGAGCTGATATGGATGGAGGGAGGGGGGCTGACATGGAGGGATGGAGGAAGGGGGGCTGACATGGAGGGAGGGAGCTGATATGGATGGATGGAGGTAGGGGGGCTCACATGGAGGGAGGGAGCTGGGATGGATGGAGGGAGGGTGGCTGACATGGAGGGATGGAGGGGGCTGACATGGAGGGATTGGGGAGGCGGGCTGACATGGAGGGAGGGAGCTGATATGGATGGAGGGAGGGAGGGGGCTGACATGGAGGGATGGAGCACTGGTAATGGGGTTGAGGAAGGACTAGCACTGGAAATGAGCTGATTAGGGGAGGCTAGGACTGGTAATGAGCTGATGGGGGGTAGGACTGGTATTGGGCTGATTAGGGGAGGCTAGCACTGGTAATGGGGTTGAGGGGGGATTAGCACTGGAAGCGAGCTGATTGGGGGGCTTTGACTGGGCATGGGCTGATTGTGGGGAGGGGAGGATAGAGCTGCTGGCCCTGGAAGATAACTGGGGGCTAAGGCTACAAGTGGGCTGATATGAGGGGATGGGAGAATGGAACTGGATCTGAGAGGGGCTGCCATGGTATTTGTACTAGAAGGGACTGGTCAGTGGGGAAGGAGGGGGACTGGAAGGAAATGGACACCAGTGGCAATCATGGGAATGCAAGTTGACATTGGAAGGTACTGGGAGTGAGGACTGGAAAAGGGCTGATATTGGGGAGGGTTACTGGGACTGGAAATAGGCTGATGGAAAGAAGTGAAGAAAATGAAAGAAGAGATAAGAAATGGCAGATGGACCATAGACCACAGAAAGAGAGCTAAGAGAAGACAGGAAAGCAGAAGCCTCAGATTGGGACCAGTATGATCAAAGAATAAATTGGTCAGACAACAAAGGTAGAAAAAATAATTTTATTTCATATTAGTGATTTGACTACAAAATCATCATAATTTTGAAATCAAATATTGTTACTTGTTGTTGTGATATTTTCTGGCGTATTATTTTTGGTGTGCGAAAGAAGAGGGGTAGTCTTATACGGCGAGTATAGGCCAAACACCTATATTTTAACAGGAAAAGTAGGGGGTCATATATAGCATTAAGGTAAGAAACAATATATGCAGTGTTAGATTTGTTTTAAATGTCGCAATGGTTTTGCGGCTCCCAGTTTTTTTTTCCCTTCGGAAACGGGTCCAAGTGGCTCTTTATGTCTTAAAGGTTGCAGACCCCTGATCTAAACAGATATTAAGGATGTAAACAATGGACATTAGTCTCTTAGGGGGGAGATCTGTGGGTATGTTAAAGGGTCAGGGAGGGAGTCAGTGGTGGATGTTTGTTTCTGGTCCGAGGTATTCTTGGAACATGGTGGTTTTTAGTTGTTTTCTGAATGTTGAAGGATCTCTGTTGTTTCTGATTTGGCTTGGTAGGGAGTTCCAAAGGGATGGTGCGTATAGTTCGAAGGCTCTATTGCAGGTCCGTTGATTGTATTTAGTTCGTTCATGGGGGATGGTGAGGGTGCTGCTGGTGGTTTATCTGGTTGTTCTTTTGTGGGTGGGTTGGGGCAGTAAAGTTCGGAGCTGGGAGGTCTGCGTTTGATAGAGGGCCTTGTGGATAAGTAGGGCTGATTTGTATTTGATTCTTGCTTCGAGAGGGAGTATGTGCAGTTCTCTCAGGACTGGGGTGATATGATCTTGTTTTTTTGCTTTCTGGATAATTCTTGCTGTGGTATTTAAGGCAGTTCGTAGTGGGTTGGTGTGGGTGGCAGGTAGTCCGTGATAGATTATGTTGCAGTAGTCCAGGTGAGGGAGCATCATAGCTTGCATGACTGTCCTGAAGTCTTGTGGATCGAGGAGAGGCCTGAGGCGTTGTACTGTTTTTGCTTTGTGGAATATAATTCCGGTAGTCTTTTTGATCTGTTGCTTGAGTGTGAGCGCTTGGTCTATGATGATTCCTAAGTATTTTATGTGTGGTTGTATTTGTATTTGTGTGGTTCCTAAGTTGAGGTGTGGTGGTGGTGTGAAGTTTGGATCCTTGGTTACTATGAGGGCTTCTGTTTTTTACACATTACTCATATATTACACAAAGTCTGATATGCACAAACCTAACAAAACAGTTAACTTCAAGTAACTTAATCCCCGTGCCTTATGTCCAAGCCAAGTTAGATACATATGCCTCAACTACGCTCATACTCTTTGTTATTGTTCCTTTTATCCTGGATGCAACATTACCTGAAGCAATTTTTTCAACCTACCCCATTTTTGATGGGGGAAATTCCTCCTTCCGCTGTGCTGCTATGCACATTCTTACTGCTAAAAACAAAGTTAGCTGTCCCACTCATATTCAAACAAATCCCCTCTGCTCAGTCTTAATGCCCCATTTCTGATACTGGCATTAGCTTTAATGACTTCCTCCCATTTCCAGATCATTTAAAATATGGTAAAAAAAATACTGGGGAACTGCACTGTTCGCCTTTCTTCATTGCCAAAATTGGCTATTTAATCCTACTACGGGTTGTTTTCACCAATTCCTTATCCATAATAGGATACTGCCTCCTATCCCACGGCCTTTTAAATTTCAAGAGTCTTTCATGAGATACCTGTATTTTCAGAAAATATTTGAGAAAGTATATCAGCTGGCTCACCTTTATCCACATGTTTATTCACACCTTCAAAAATTGTAGCAGACTGGTGAAGCAAGACTTCCTTTGGCTAAGTCTGTAGTTTCCTGGATCACCCCTGCAACCTGTTTTAAAAACAGGCATTACACTGGCCACCCTCCACTCTTCAGGTACCATAGATGATTTCAATGATAGGTTACAGATTACTATTAGTATATCTGAAGTTTCATTTTTGTGCTCTTTTGGCACTCGGGTGTATACCATTGTGTCCAAGTGATTTGCTGCTCTTTAATTTGTTGATTTGGCCTATTATGTCTTCCAGGTTCACTGAGATTTGTTTCAATTCTTCTGAATAGTCATCATAAAAGCAAAAGATTTGCCATACTGGATCAGACCAATGGTCCATAAAGCCTAGTATCCTGTTTCAAACAGTAGCTAATCCAGGTCACAATTATCTAGCAGGGTCCCTAATTTTTATCTGGCAGGGTCCCTAATTTTAAGAACATGAGATATGCCATACTGGGTCAGACCAAGGTCCATCCAACAGTGGCCAATCTAGGTCATACGTACCTAGCAGTTTTGGCATAAGTAGCTCCTTTATATTTTCCTCAGTACCAACTGAAGCAAATAATCCATTTAGCCACTCAGCTATGGCCTTGTTTGCAAATGCAATGTGTGCCTTCGAGTCAGTCCTGACTCCTGGCGACCCAGAAGCTCCTGGGTTTTCTTGGCAGTGTCACTGGAAGTAGATTGCCAGGCCTTTCTTCCGAGGCAGTGGAGGGTTAAGTGACTTGCCCAAGGCCACAAGGAGTGCTAGTGGGAATCGAACCCTGGTTGCTTGGTTAACAAGCCAGTGCTCTAACCACTAGGCTACTCCTCCACTCCGTGGCCTTGTTTATGTTTATTACATTTGATATACTGCTCAAGCCAAAGCATCAGAGCAGTTTACAATATTACAGAAAAGTTACAGAAAATATGAAAAGAACGCCATTAATTAGATAGGACAGAATAAGAGATACAGTGATAGTTAAAGGAATAGAGGAGACAAGAAGAAATGCTCCACATAGCATCTGAAGAGGTAGATATCATACCACCAGGTGTTTAAGCTCCCACTCACAACCTCCGCTGTCGACATCACCCCTCCACCGCTCCGATCTCCACAGCAAGCAGAACCAATGTAGCAGCATTTTAAACGGCCCTGCACGGACCTACGCCTAAGGGCCACACCCTGAATGCCCCTTTTTACCTCATGATCATCTTAACGGCCCAACTGAATTCCTCACAGGCTTCAATATACCTAAAAAACGTATTTGTTATAAATGTTTGCCTATATTGCAAGCTTTTTTCAAATTCTCTTTTTCCTTTTCTTATCAATGCTTAGCATCTAACTTGCCTTGCTTATGCTGTTTCCTGTTTTCTTTATTTGGATACTTTTACCATTTTTGAAAGATGATCTCTCAACTATAATACCCTTTCACCTCAACTTTTAACCATGCCAGTTGTCATTTTGGCCTTCCTTCTGCAATATGTGGAATGCATCTGGGTCTGCGCTTCCAAGATAATATATTTGAATAATTTCCACACCTGATGTAAACTACTCTGTCTGTATAGTTTATTAAAATTTGAAATACCACCTTTTACAGAGTTGCAATAAAAATAAAGTGGTTATAATATTGAAAATTTATGGAAGCTGTTGTTAATTGACTAAAAGCCATTAAAGCTGTTTACGCAGTTGTGAAAATGGGGAAAAAGAAAAGAGAAGGAAGAGGAAAAGAATCATAAAAAGGGAAGGGTTGTGAGGAAGGGAGTAAAATGATCTTTGATGGTGGGGGAGTTGGGAGAGGGAAGACAAAGAAGCAGGTGGAACGTGAGAAGGAGGGCAGGGGAACGGCAAGGAGAGTGGAGAGTGAGAGGAAATCACTCTGAGAAAGGCAGCGAGAAGACAGATGATAAAAGTTAGGCTTTGAATTGTTCTTTGAATCTGGGGAAGAAGTTCTTGGTAGAGGGATAGAGGGAGGGCATTCCAAAAGGAGGAATGACATGAGGCTTTTAGGCGGATGGTTGATGGTGGAGGGAAGAGTGAAGGGAACACAGGGGGCTGTTTTCCAGACCTTAACCAGTGTTGATGCTGCCAGTATAGAGATACTTGAGGAAGCCTGCCCGGTGCAATTACTGTGTGTTCCCAGTTATGTAGGCTTTGGTTGCAGTTAATAATAAATGATAATATTTTCTTTTGTGCACTGGGAAAAGGGATAGTGGAGGACACCAAGCACCCAAAAATTGGCTCTCGCTGGGTGTCCAAGGTCATGTAGAAGGAAAAAAACATAGCATCAGCATTTAAAAGAAGCCCCCCCCCCCAAAGAGTCCCACTTGGGTGGAAGTGGAATACCCTAGAGGTCTCTGGGCAGAACCTTAAAGCTGGGGAGAAGTCACAAGAGAAAAAGGAGAATTAGTGCGGCAGGAGGAACTGTCCCCAGTAGTGCAGCGTTAGCACAGTGGTGATGTTTAAGGGGAATTAGTGTGGCAGGAGGAACTGTCCCCAGTAGTGCAGCGTTAGCACAGTGGTGGTGTTTAAGGGGAATTAGTGTGGCAGGAGGAACTGTCCCCAGTAGGGCAGCATTAGCACAGTGGTGGTATTTAAGGGGAATTAGTGTGGCAGGAGGAACTGTCCCCAGTGGCACAGCGTTAGCACAGTGGTGGCATTTAAGGGGAATTAGTGTGGCAGGAGGAACTGTCCCCAGTAGTGCAGCTTTAGCACAGTGGTGGCGTTTAAGGGGAATTAGTGTGGCAGGAGGAACTGTCCCCAGCAGCACAGTGGTGCCATTTAAGGGGAATTAGTGTGGCAGGAGGAACTGTCCCCAGTAGTGCAGCGTTAGCACAGTGGTGGTGTTTAAGGGGAATTAGTGTGGCAGGAGGAACTGTCCCCAGTAGGGCAGCATTAGCACAGTGGTGGTATTTAAGGGGAATTAGTGTGGCAGGAGGAACTGTCCCCAGTAGTGCAGCTTTAGCACAGTGGTGGCGTTTAAGGGGAATTAGTGTGGCAGGAGGAACTGTCCCCAGCAGCACAGTGTTAGCACAGTGGTGCCATTTAAGGGGAATTAGTGTGGCAGGAGGAACTGTCCCCAGCGGCACAGCATTAGCACAGTGGTGGTGTTTAAGGGGAATTAGTGTGGCAGGAGGAACTGTCCCCAGCGGCACAGCGTTAGCACAGTGGTGGTGTTTAAGGGGAATTAATGTGGCAGGAGGAACTGTCCCCAGCAGCACAGCGTTAGCACAGTGGTGGTGTTTAAGGGGAATTAGTGTGGCAGGAGGAACTGTCCCAGTAGTGCAGTATTAGCACAGTGGTGGCATTTAAGGGGAATTAGTGTGGCAGGAGGAACTGTCCCCAGCGGCACAGCGTTAGCACAGTGGTGGCATTTAAGGGGTAAAAAAACAAAATTGTACAAATGGCACATGATAGGCCAGAAGGGAAGTGCCACAGCTGCCCCAGACTGCCAGCACCTCCATAGCACCAATTCAGTGTCCCCGAGTAAGGCAGAGATCACAGATTAGCACCCAGAGGGGCAGCCCCGGACAGCCAAGGGCGATGAATCTGTTCTACTCAGTGGCATTGTGAAGCAATAAGAACTGGACCGCCTGAGCCTGAAGAGAACTGCTGGGTGTGTTCTGCGATGTTGTTGCAGTCATTGTCCAGAGAAAACTGCTGTGGACTTTGTGACTGGAAGGCCATGCACTTCAAGAACCGCAAACAGGGCCTTCAGTCTCTGCGCACCAAGATTCTGGAACTCACTACCAACAAACATCAGGACAATCACTAACCTGACCCAGTTTAGGAAGGCCCTTAAACACTTCCTTTTCATAAAATATTTCCCAGAGAACAATGAACCACATCCCCACTCAGACACTTACAACTGTCCCATCACACCCTGTAAGCCAGGCGTCCACACCATGTAAGGAGTCCTTGACCATTAAATCTCTTGTTATGTCTTATGTGACTTCATTGTGTAAATAGTTACCTTTTGTTATCAAAGTTGTTTCTCCTGTTAATTGTAAACTCAGACCTATGTACCCTGTCTGATTGTTATGTTCCATGTAAACCGCACTGATGCTGAATAGTGCAGTATAGAAGAAATTGTAAAATAAATAAATAAATTTAGTACATAACAGCCACTGTCAGAAACTGCTCTGGACAATGCAGTTGTGATGACCTTAAGCTCTGAACTACCATGGACTGGAGGGAAGTTGCCAGGGCGGTCACTGTCCGGAGAGTACTGCTGTGGATGTTGTGACTGAAGGGCCTTCATTAACATTGCTGTGGCTGTCAGAGGTTCATCACTCTGGACTACGGATTCTCAACCCAGTCCTGGAACACATCTAGCCAGTCAGGTTTTCAGATAACCACAAATAATATGCATGAGAAAGATTTGCATACAATGTAGGCAGTGCATACAAATCTCTTTCATGCATATTCATTGTACTTATCCTGAAAACCTGATTGATTGTGTCCCTGAGGACTGGGTTATGAACCCCCGCTTTGGACAGTACAGCTGATGACTGCTCCATGTCAATTACTTAGGTAGTATGTCATAATGGTCAGCAATTCGATAAACTCCAGGGAGAAAGGCAAAAGATTATTTACTAAACAAATAAAAGGAAAATAGAAATAAAAGGGGAAGCTACATCTGAAGTTTACCATGAATGAAAGGACAGAGAGGAGGAGCAACAGTCATGCTAGCCTGGGGATCTTGCACATGCCCAAAGAGTCTTTCTAGTCTTTCTTGTCCATGAAGAATGCAAAAAATTATAAATTAAAATCAAGGAGGCCAGGTACATGGGAATGAGGTGTAGTAGGCACGATGAACAAGTGTAAGAAGTTTGAAATGAAGACATGCAGATACAGGGAGCCAATGAAGAGCTACAAGCAAGGGGGTGGTGTGATCACTGCTAGCTGTGGACTGGACATTGTCTCTTTTTCTGAAAGTTAAGGGCCCGATATTCAGCAGCAGAGGCTGGACCACTGAAGCTAACCAGGCAACTCAGATATCCGGGTCTTGGCGTTGAATATCTGAGTTGCCGGTTAGCTTCAGTGGCAAGTTAGACCAGCCTTTGCCATGCCTGACTTTCACCACTTTGCGATATCAGGCAGTGGCTCAGTATTTACACTGCCTGGTTATTGCCGTGTGCCACCCCTCCTCCACCCCTGGAACATCTGTGGCAGTGCCGCTGAATACCCCGGACAAGGGGATTAACACTTAGCAGGTCTGCGAACCGTGTCAATCCCTTTGCATATTAGGTCCTCAGTGTTTGCACAGATTTCCTTAGTGGCTTCACTGCATTTATTAAGTCAAATTTGATCATAACTGGTTAGTGCAGAAGCAGTTCTTGGGAAGACTGAGAGTGATAAGTGCGAGATTTTCAGTCAGCACTTATCCAGACAACCTGGGCCACATGAAAAGCTGTACTAAGCTGCAGTCCAGATACGTGCTGGCTGAAAAGCCCACTAAGCAGATAAGCGTCTGCATTTGCCACTGAACAGCCTGCCAATATTTCAATGCAACAGCTGACTATCATGGTGTTTAAATAGCAGCCCTTTGGAGAATCGGTCTTTTAATTTTTAGGCTTCTAGCATACAAACATATAGGTCCTGATTCCGTCCCAGATGTAGATCCCTTCTGAACCGGACGTACAAAGAGGACCGCGGGGAATGTCTAGCCTGGTGGGATCAGAATCAGCAACAGTCCTGCACGTGCAGGACTGTCCCCAGCTAACTCAGTCAAGGCTCTTTAATGCAGCCGCAGCACCATGGCATCATGTTGAGCCGTGATGCTGGCTGGCAGAAATGAAAGCAAATTCCCTGCAGCCCAACCCCTGATCTAGTCTCCTAAGGCTGGAGTCGGGCTGCGAGGAATGTCTTCCGGCCCCCCTGTCCCATCCGCTCCCCAGCAATTCAAAGATGACACGTCCAGGGAAGTTATTACACCTTGGAGGTGGAATAACTTCCCCACATATGTTGCTGGCCCTGGACGTACAGGGCCAATATTAGAATCGACCCTGTACATCCAGGGCCAGCGACCACCCAGACTCCACCCCGAGCCGACTCTTCCCCACACCCGTCTAACTTCCCTGCACAACCAGCGGGGAAGTAAGTCAAGGCCGGGAGAAGGCACGAGTAGCGGGAGATGGACGTCCCGTCAGGTTATCCATCCCCGCTATTCGTAGCACAGAATAACCCCCATAGCAAACAGAAAACTTTGTAACCTTCTTAGCATTTGACAGGATAATCTGCAATCTTTCAACTCTTGCCTGCCCTTTATTTAAGAGCACATGGGCTACATTTGCCTTTATTGCAACTTCCCTATCAGGATGCCTTGACGGTTCCTATTTTGATAGTAACCTTCAGATATACTTCACTCCAAACCATGCGCTCCTGAGCAACTGTTGACGCTCTGCCAGGTTCCTAATATAAAAGGTGTTATGTCTCCTTTTAAAATATTAGCACTTGGTTAAAGTCTGTTTGGAACCATCTTTTTGGAATAAGCTCCCTATTCCCCAGAATGTTGTGCATTTCGAAACACATCCAAACCCCTCTTCTCTGCACCATCATTTCATCCTTGCATTGAGAGTCCAGACTTCTTCGTTCACTGGTGAGCATGAACCAAAAATGTTGCCTTGCTGCAGTCACGCAACCTCATTTGCCACTAGCTCAAGGAACTTTTAAAGTCCTCACATTAGTATAAATTCTTGTCTTGATTTCTCTTTGGTCTTGTTATTTGCAATTATGGCTTCGCGTTGCTACATCTTGGAACAAACTAACCTAATGTGTTCATGATGTTGCGACTCTCCTTCAGTTTTGCACACTTATAAAACACCAATCTGTTCAGAAGTGTCTGCTCAAATACTTCCTTTCCTCATGTACATCTTATACATAAATGTTTTTATTATTGTGCGTAGCTTTATTGCACACTTTGGTAAAGGATACGTTATAAATGCAATAACTAATGCGTGTTCTTCTTTTGTTTAGTGATGATTCCCGTGGCACATTTGAAGCTTATTACAGTGGAAATTCTTCACCCTCCTTTCAAGAGTCGTACCACAGTGCAGTGACCACTTGTAGTGAAAGTGACCAAAGCAATGTGGGGTTGGAACAATTGCAAGACTACATGATGACGGTATGACTTCTCTCGTTTATTCATTTTATTTTATTTAGCTATGCTTATACCACTTTTCACTGGGTCAAAGTAGTTTATATTAAACAATAAGAGATACATCGAACAGGTCGTAACTTATTTACAAGGGTTATACATTCAACATTGTCTCAACTTATTTACAATCCTGATTGGGTAAGCATCAGGATTTCCTAACTTATTTACAATTCTTCATATCTCGGCCACAAATTTATCTCATGTACAACGTAATCATGTGTTCATTGGGTGTTGCTGGGGTCTGTGCCAAAGTGTTCTCTGAATAATTGGATCTTTATTTGTTTCCGAAAAGAGGCGAGGTCCTTGTTGCTCCGGAGGGACGGAACATAGAGATCAAATGCACAGGCACATGTTTGATGACCGTGTTTTGTCCTTGCATGTGGTGTGGTATGGTATGGTCAGAACATTGTTAGTGGTGTGCCTTGTGGATCTCCCAGAGTCTGGTTGTGGTAGGAAGGTGTGAGATGTGATGTTTGTTGTCGGTGTAGTGTTTTGGGAATTGGTACTAAGGATTTATACTTGATGCCAGATTCCAGTGGAAGGATGTGGAGGTGCTTCAGTATTGGAGTAATGTGCTCATACTTCTTTGCCCTGGTGGTTGAGTTCAGACAAAAATATTAACTAGTCAAACTTCCACTTCCCCTCCTATATCACAGTGACATCTTTTTTTAATGCCAGACTTAATTTGTGTTCTAGTAGAGCTTCCTGAGCAAGAAGAAAGCAATAGAGGCTATTGTGGACCTGAATAGGGCTTGTAAAGGGGTCTAAGCCAGGCCTGGAAATGTTTTAAGATGTGTTTAACAGAGGGATCTCAGTATGTCTGGATGAAATTTGTTTGCATGATTTCTAGTTGTGTGGCTAGGAACAGTTTTACATTTATCTCTAGTGTCTTGCTGCTATAAATTTCCAATGCCTTACCTTTCTTTGCTACAGCTACGGAACAAGCTCAATGCTCAGGAGATCCAGCAGTTCGCACTGCTTCTTCGAGAGTACCGGATGGGAGTATCAGTTCAAGAATACTGCAGAGATCTATTGCGTCTCTATGGGGACAAGAGAAAATTCCTTTTCTTGGGTAAATTGACTGTTTTTGTTGTTGTGGCACTGAATTTTGTTTTGATTTCTGTTCTTCCAAGTTGTCTGTTTTTCATCTACATATATGCTAGACTTCATTTGTTATTTTGGAGCTATTTTTGACTCTTTTCTGCTAAAACTATTACTAATACGTTAAACAGAGCATGTTTTCAGTAGTGAATTATGGAACAATATGGTAAAAGTTTCAGTTTTATCTAAAACACTATGGGGCAATTTTATAAGGTGCACTTACATTTCTGCACACATTGATATATGTAAATTACAGAACTTTAATAGTTTATGCACATAAATGGCCACTTCTCAAACAGTGTGCATAATGTATTTTTACTATGGGCATCCACAGGGGCAGAGTGCTCACGTCTAGATTTTCCTTGTGGATCCCACCACTTACACCCTATTTTATAAAGTAAATTAAGAGTGAAATACACACATTAAAATTTACATAAATCCAGTCAGCACTTATAAAATTACCTTCCATGTGAGCACTTTTATAAAGGTATTTCCATGTGAAAAGCCTGATTTACACACAGAAAGGCCTTTCTATGGGCACCGAGCGTAGGGGTACCTGGCAGCATAGTTTGGACACAGCAAGGGTGAAGATTCAATGCTGCTCCTGCTCTTTATGCCTGGAACAAACTTCCTGAGTCGGAACGTCAGGATCCATCTGTGGCTCTGTTCAAATCTAGACTAAAAATTCACTTTGTTGAGGCCGCTTTTGTATCCTGATACCCTTAGTCTCCTGTTCACCTCCTGTGTTTCCTCACCATTCTTCTAGATGTACCCTAGTCCCCATGTGTTACTGCACAGTGTTGCAGACGCCTTGAACGCTATACAAATGATTAGTAGCACTTGAACATCCATCTTTTATATAATGCACAAGTATATGGGTAGAGTGTTTGCACCTTTACTCCTACCATAAAGCATTTCCTTACTATTTTATGGAGCTACACAGCTCCCTTGTTACCTTTCTGCACTTCTCACATAGCTGTTCTGCTACAGAATCATGTCCCACAAGTCTGATATTGTATTGAGTGTTTAGATCAGAAAAGGAACATCTAAGGCAGGATGTTTACAATTTACATAAAAACAAGACAGTACATAATGACCATACGGCCAGTCCAGTCTGCCCCTCCCTTCCTCCCCCTTACAGGTCTTCTGTGTTTCTCCCAGATACAGCGCTGATCTCTATCACCTCCACTGGGAGACCAGTCTGCCCCTCCCTTCCTCCCCCTTACAGGTCTTCTGTGTTTCTCCCAGAGACAGCGCTGATCTCTATCACCTCCACTGGGAGACCAGTCTGCCCCTCCCTTCCTCCCCCTTACAGGTCTTCTGTGTTTCTCCCAGAGACAGCGCTGACCTCTATCACCTCCACTAGGAGACCAGTCTGCCCCTCCCTTCCTCCCCTTTACAGGTCTTCTGTGTTTCTCCCAGACACAGCGCTGACCTCTATCACCTCCACTGGGAGACCAGTCTGCACATCCCTTCCTCCCCCTTACAGGTCTTCTGTGTTTCTCCCAGATACAGCGCTGATCTCTATCACCTCCACTGGGAGACCAGTCTGCACATCCCTTCCTCCCCCTTACAGGTCTTCTGTGTTTCTCCCAGAGACAGCGCTGACCTCTATCACCTCCACTAGGAGACCAGTCTGCCCCTCCCTTCCTCCCCTTTACAGGTCTTCTGTGTTTCTCCCAGACACAGCGCTGACCTCTATCACCTCCACTGGGAGACCAGTCTGCACATCCCTTCCTCCCCCTTACAGGTCTTCTGTGTTTCTCCCAGAGACAGCGCTGATCTCTATCACCTCCACTGGGAGACCAGTCTGCACATCCCTTCCTCCCCTTTACAGGTCTTCTGTGTTTCTCCCAGATACAGCGCTGATCTCTATCACCTCCACTGGGAGACCAGTCTCCAGATCCCTTCCTCCCCCTTACAGGTCTTCTGTGTTTCTCCCAGAGACAGCGCTGATCTCTATCACCTCCACTGGGAGACCAGTCTCCAGATCCCTTCCTCCCCCTTACAGGTCTTCTGTGTTTGTTCCAGATACAGCGCTGATCTCTATCACCTCCACTGGGAGACCAGTCTCCAGATCCCTTCCTCCCCCTTACAGGTCTTCTGTGTTTCTCCCAGAGACAGCGCTGACCTCTATCACCTCCACTAGGAGACCAGTCTGCCCCTCCCTTCCTCCCCTTTACAGGTCTTCTGTGTTTCTCCCAGACACAGCGCTGACCTCTATCACCTCCACTGGGAGACCAGTCTGCACATCCCTTCCTCCCCCTTACAGGTCTTCTGTGTTTCTCCCAGAGACAGCGCTGATCTCTATCACCTCCACTGGGAGACCAGTCTGCACATCCCTTCCTCCCCTTTACAGGTCTTCTGTGTTTCTCCCAGATACAGCGCTGATCTCTATCACCTCCACTGGGAGACCAGTCTCCAGATCCCTTCCTCCCCCTTACAGGTCTTCTGTGTTTCTCCCAGAGACAGCGCTGATCTCTATCACCTCCACTGGGAGACCAGTCTCCAGATCCCTTCCTCCCCCTTACAGGTCTTCTGTGTTTGTTCCAGATACAGCGCTGATCTCTATCACCTCCACTGGGAGACCAGTCTCCAGATCCCTTCCTCCCCCTTACAGGTCTTCTGTGTTTCTCCCAGAGACAGCGCTGACCTCTATCACCTCCACCGGGAGACCAGTCTGCACATCCCTTCCTCACCCCTACAGGTCTTCTGTGTTTCTCCCAGACACAGCGCTGACCTCTATCACCTCCACTGGGAGACCAGTCTGCACATCCCTTCCTCCCCCTTACAGGTCTTCTGTGTTTCTCCCAGAGACAGCGCTGATCTCTATCACCTCCACTGGGAGACCAGTCTGCACATCCCTTCCTCCCCCTTACAGGTCTTCTGTGTTTCTCCCAGAGACAGCGCTGATCTCTATCACC
The DNA here is from genome assembly GCA_033557465.1 of Ichthyophis bannanicus. Lineage (NCBI taxonomy): Eukaryota > Metazoa > Chordata > Amphibia > Gymnophiona > Ichthyophiidae > Ichthyophis > Ichthyophis bannanicus. Next base: position 146,194,273 of record CM066049.1, on the reverse strand, counting down.
TCCACTGGGAGGCCAGTCTGCCCATCCCTTCCTACCCCTTACAGGTCTTCTGTGTTTCTCCCAGAGACAGCGCTGACCTCTACCACCTCCACTGGGAGACCAGTCTGCACATCCCTTCCTCCCCCTTACAGGTCTTCTGTGTTTCTCCCAGAGACAGCGCTGACCTCTATCACCTCCACTGGGAGGCCAGTCTGCACATCCCTTCCTCCCCCTTACAGGTCTTCTGTGTTTCTCCCAGAGACAGCGCTGACCTCTATCACCTCCACTGGGAGGCCAGTCTGCACATCCCTTCCTCCCCCTTACAGGTCTTCTGTGTTACTCCCAGATACAGCGCTGACCTCTATCACCTCCACTGGGAGACCAGTCTGCCCATCCCTTCCTCCCCCTTACAGGTCTTCTGTGTTTCTCCCAGAGACAGCGCTGATCTCTATCACCTCCACTGGGAGGTCAGTCTGCACATCCCTATCTCCCCCTTACAGGTCTTCTGTGTTACTCCAAGATACAGCGCTGATCTCTATCACCTCCACTGGGAGACCAGTCTGCACATCCCTTCCTCCCCCTTACAGGTCTTCTGTGTTTCTCCCAGATACAGCGCTGACCTCTATCACCTCCACTGGGAGACCAGTCTGCACATCCCTTCCTCCCCCTTACAGGTCTTCTGTGTTTCTCCCAGAGACAGCGCTGACCTCTATCACCTCCACTGGGAGGCCAGTCTGCACATCCCTTCCTCCCCCTTACAGGTCTTCTGTGTTTCTCCCAGAGACAGCGCTGACCTCTATCACCTCCACTGGGAGACCAGTCTGCACATCCCTTCCTCCCCCTTACAGGTCTTCTGTGTTTCTCCCAGACACAGCGCTGACCTCTATCACCTCCACTGGGAGACCAGTCTGCCCATCCCTTCCTCCCCCTTACAGGTCTTCTGTGTTTCTCCCAGAGACAGCGCTGACCTCTATCACCTCCACTGGGAGACCAGTCTGCACATCCCTTCCTCCCCCTTACAGGTCTTCTGTGTTTCTCCCAGACACAGCGCTGATCTCTATCACCTCCACTGGGAGGCCAGTCTGCACATCCCTTCCTCCCCCTTACAGGTCTTCTGTGTTTCTCCCAGAGACAGCGCTGATCTCTATCACCTCCACTGGGAGGCCAGTCTGCACATCCACTACTCTTTCGATATACTTTAATATACCGCTTATCACAATAGCATCAAAGCAGTTTACAATGTTGCAATAAAAATAAACAGTGGTTACATTATTTAAAATTTGTGGAAGCATAAGGAGTAGAGGTAGTGGAAGAGTAGTAGAAGGAAGAGAACGGACTGCAGTACTTGGAGCTCCTCAGCCATGATCATAAAGAAATATTTCCTCAGTTTAGTCCAGAGTCTATCCATCTTCACCTTCATGCTGTGCCCCCTCATTCCCTTTCTTTCAATTCAAATAGTCTTTCCTCCTGTGCATTTATACCATGGAGATATATAAATGTCTCTCTATCATGTCTCCTCTCTCCCGCCTATCTTCCAAACTATACATATTGAGATCTTTACATCTGTCCCCATATACTATATGATTAAGACCCCTGACCCTTTTTAGTGGCCACCTTCTGCATCGACTCCATCCTGTTTGAGTCTTTTTGAAGGTGTGTTTACAATTGCACTCAAAAACAGAGCCATTCTTCAGTAAGCCTCTGAGGATAGAACTTTCCAAAGTCCCTTCACCAAGGTCTCTCAAGATCCTTCCTAAAAAGAAACTTACCCATAAAGAGAAGGTTGTTCAGACGCAACTTGGAGGCCACGGCCACTGACCCAATTGTGAAAACAGAGCCACCATGTTGTCAACAACAATAGCTGCCATCAACTCAGAGGAAACCAGGATCAAGTCATAGAGAACATCAGCCACATATGCAGCTCGACAAACCACTCATCTGTGCAGCAGAAGAATGGGACGGTGTTGGCAGCGGAGGATCATATTTCTGTGACAAAAGCAACAACACTAGAATTAAACTGCATGGAAGAAAGGCTTAGCAATCTACTTCTGCATCTTGCTACGAAAACCCGATGGATAGACACAACAAAACAAACTGCACTATAGTGCTGGAAGATGAGACCCCCAGGTCAGAAAGCACTCAACTGGCTACTGGGGAGGAGCTGAAGATTTTTCAGAGTAAAGCCAGCATTTATGATGTGGTTGGATCAAAGCCCTCGGGATGTCTGACTGCTGATGTAGCTGTGCATGAAATGAGAGTCAGAAGCTGCAAAGATGTCTTACATATTGGAACATGGAACAATCTAGTCATCTCAAAACACCTTCTTCCAGCAACACAAATGGCGACTGTACATATAGACTTCACCCAATGGATTGTACAAAAATCAAATTGACTACATCTGTGGAAGTCAACGATGGAAAAGCTCTATAACATCAACAAAGACAAAACCTGGAACTGACTGTGGTACAGATCACCTACTAGTATGCAAACTCAAGCTAAAGTTGAAAAAGAGCAAGCCACTCATGAATGTAGCAAAGCTTTCTTTAGAAGCTCAGATAACAAGACTTCCAACTTTCATACTTTGGACATCATGTGAAGAGAGAGATCATTAAAGAAAGACATCATGCTTGGCAAGTAGACGGTCAGCGCAAAAAGAGGTCAACAATGAGATGGATTGATACAATAACAGCAGCTATGGGGACCTCTGTCGACAATGACAATGACATTGACATGGGGCACTCTGTCAACAATGACAATGACAACACTCTGCCGGAAGGTCGGGGGTTCAAATCCCACTAGAGGACAGTAACCTTGGGCCGGAAGGACTGGAGTTTCTAGTTCCACAGGTGCTCCTTGTGGTCTTGGGCAAGCCACTTAACCCGCCATTGCCCATATCCCCTGTAAAATAGTTATCTCCAAGTTATAATGCCCTGTTCAATGTAATTTCAGTTTGTTCAATGTAAAACCGCCTTGATATCATGAAAGGCGGTATATAAACAATGTTAAATAAATAAATAAATAAATAAAATGAGCCGCCTGAATGAAGACCGAACACAATTTAGGACAACTATCCAGAGGGTCACCATGAGTCTACACTGACTCGACAGCACTTATCAACAACATGTTTTCACCACAGAAGTCAGACTAACTGGCCTTTAGCTCCCATCCTCCTCCTTACTTTAATTGTTATGTACTCAGACTCTAAAGAAACATTGAAAAGACAAGACAGTTGAACTGCCAGAACTTCCTTAAGTTCTCTCAGTACTTGGATGTATCCCATCTGACCCCATCGCTTTGTCTATTTTAGTTTAGCTAGCTCCTCATGAACACAGTCTTCTGGAAATCATTCAAGACTGGCCTCACTTCCATTCCTATGTGCATGTGTTTAATAAGGTCCCACTCCTGGCCTTCCATCTGTTAAAGCAGAACATAAATGGTTGTTAAGCAATTCTGCTTTATCCTCATCTTCTTCTACATATTCCTCCCTTTCACCCTTGAATCTGACAATGCCAATTTTGCACTTCCTCCCATTACCAACCTATCTATCTAAAAAAATGTCTTGTGCTCCCATTTTACTGCATTTGCTATTTTTTTCTATTTGCATCTTTGCTTTCCTGACTGCCTTACCCACTTTTCTTAGCTTTTCCAAATATTGTTGCTTGTCTTTCTCTTTCTGTGATCTCAGATTTTTATGAAAGCCACTTTCTTTTCCTTACCTTTTCAGCTACTTTTGAGAACCATAGTGGCCTCCTTTTCCGCTTACATTTTTTTACTTAACTAACAGTTTTGCCCATTGATTTTCTATAGCCCCTGCTGTTCCTATACAGCTAACAGCTCCTGGGGGTGGGGGTGTCCACCATCTTGACAAAGTTAGATTTTAGGAAAACTAAGACCTTTACTTTTGAATGAACCGTCTCTGCTCTTGTCCTAATACTGAACCACACCATTCAGTGATCACTGGATGCGAGATGATCGCCCACTATAACAACAGAAACACTCTCCCCATTCATAAGCATCGGGTCTAGTATGGCGCCCTTCCATATTGGTTCCATTACCAGTTGCTGTAATAGTTCTCACTGTAAAGAATCCAGGATCTCCTTACTTTTAGATGATACTGCAGCAGAGATGCCCCAATAAACATTCAGCATACTGAAATCACCTAGCAGTAGCACTACTATTTTCATAGCAGTATTGTGAATGCCTTTAATTAAATCTCTGTTCACTTCTTCTGCCTATGAAGGAGATCTGTATATCACACCAATATAAATGGATGTCCCATTCCTGCTTTCAAGATTAATCCACAGTGCCTCCTCCATACCTCATAAGCCCTGCATGTCTATTGCTTTAGTATTATTTTTTACATATAGTGCCACTCCCCCTCCCTTTCCTCTACCCTGTCCTTCCTGAATAAATTATAGTCTGATATAAATTATACATTATAAATAAATTATAGTCTGGTATAAATCATCACAGAAGTAGGACTGTATGAAGTCAACCGAGGTGTGAAGATTGGTGGAAAACTCATCAACAACCTTCCTATGCTGATGATACCACATTACTGGCTGAAAGTGAAGACGATGTGAAACATTTGTTTCTCAAGATCAAGGAACATAGTCTTAAAATGGGCCTGCACCTTAATGTAAAGAAGACAAAGATCCTGAAAACTGACAAAATCAATAAGTTCATTGCTGATGGAGAAGAAATTGAAATAGTTGACAACTTTAACCTACTTGGATCAACTATCAATAAAGACATGACAAGCAGTCATGAAATCTGATGATGCATTGCTCTTGGCAGAATGGCTATGAAGGACCTAGACAAGATTCTCAAGAGCAGAGATGTCTCTCTCCATACAAAGGTTTGACTTGTTCAAGCCATGGTATTTAAAATAACGTCATATGGATGAGAAGGTTGGACAGTGAAAAAGATAGAGAGGAAGAAAATCAATGCCTTTGAATTATGGTGCTGGCAACGAATACTGTATATACCATGGACTGCCCGAAGAACAAACCAGTCAATACTAGAGGAGATCAAACCTAAGCTTTCTTTAGAAGCTCAGATGACAAGATTTTGACTTTCATACTTTGGACACATCATGCAAAGAGAGAGATCATTAGAGAAAGACATCATGCTTGGCAAGGTAGAAGGTCAACACAAAAGAGGGAGGAGTGGCTTAGTGGTTGGGACAGGTTACCTCAGGCCGGAAGGCCAGGGATTCAATTCCCACATGGGGACATGCAACCTCAGGCCAGAGGGACTGGGGTCCCATGGCCACTCCTTGTGGCCTTGGGCAAGCCACTTAACCCTCCATTGCCTCAGGTACACTTAGATTGTGAGCCCTTCGGGGACAAGGGAATAAAAAGTACCTGTTAGTATACATGTAAACCGCACTGATTCTAAAGAGCGCGGTATAAAAAATAAAAATAAATAGAGGAAGGCCAGCAATGAGATGGATTGATACAATAACAGCAACTATGGGTGCCACTCTATCAACAATGAGCCATCTGACTGAAGACCAAACACAGTTTAGAACAACTATCCAGAGGGTCATCATGAGTTGATGGCACTTAACAACAACATAAATTATATCCCAGTCATGGTTCTCCATGATGGCCACTAAATATCCAGAATCTTATTTTCCATACTATGGGCATTAGTACACACCACTTTCCAGATCTTTCCCCTTTTTCTATATTAGTATTTTATGCTTTAATTACTTTGAGGCTTGGTTCATTATCCCCCATGAGCCTAGTTTAAAGCCCTCTTCAGTAGGTTAGGCAATCTGCTATGGAAGATGCTTTGACCCTTCTTGGATAGGTGGACACCATCTTTGCTCAGCAGCCTATTTTAAAAAAGGCTCACTAAATACTGAATCTTTTGTTTAAAATACATATAAACCTATGGTGGAATTTAAAGACTGCCTGCAAAATCGATTTGCTCCTTTAGATACAAATGACAGAGCTCCAGAAGAGTTATGGAATGACATCAAGAAAGTTGTGTTGGAAGAAAGCGAGAAGTCTCTACAAAAGGTGAAAAAAAACCCCGGCCAAAATGGATGACGGAAGAAACTCTGAAAATTTCCCAGAAACACAGAGAAGTTAAAGCCAGAGGAGAAAGAAAGACAATCACAGAAGTAAACAGAGATTTCCAATGTGCAGCAAGACAGGAGAAGGAAAAGTACTACAATGACGCATGCAAGGAAATAGAAGCTGAAACTATTAGAGGAAGAACAAGATCGGCTTTTTTAAAGCTATGAGCGTTAAAGAAAAAGTTCCAGCCTCGAATTGGAATGTTACAAGATGCTCAAGGTTCTATGTTGAATGATGCTGAGAAGATCAAGAAAAGATGGAAGGAATATACAGAGTTTTTATATGATAAAGATCAAGTGGACCAGCAGCCGTTTCAACCTGTACCTTATGATCGGGAACCATTGGTGATGAAAGAAGAAGTTGAAGCAGCATTGAAAGCCTTATCAAAGAACAAAGCACCAGGCATTGATAGCATTCCCATAGAAGTATTACAGCAATCTGATGCAGCTGTTACCGTACTTACAAGGCTCTGCCAAGAAATATGGAAGACAACATCATGGCCAACTGACTGGAAAAGATCTGTGTTTATACCGATACTAAAGAAAGGTGATCCAACTGACTGTGGAAATTATCGTACAATCACTCTGATCCCACATGCTAGCAAGATTCTACTAAAGATTATTCAAAAGAGACTACAACCATACCTGGAACAAGAAATACCTGAAGTGCAAGCAGGGTTCAGGAAAGGGCGAGGAACGAGAGACATCATTGCGAATGTGAGATAGATCCTTGAAAAGACTAAAGAATACCAAAAGGATATCTATTTGTGCTTTATCGACTATAGCAAAGCTTTTGACTGTGTAAACCATGAGAAACTCTGGGCCACATTAAGAAGCATGGGTATACCAGAACACCTGATCGTACTCTTGCACAATCTGTACATTGATCAAGAAGCAACAGTTCGAACGGAACAAGGAGAAACAGAATGGTTTAAAATAAGCAAAGGTGTAAGACAAGGCTGCATACTTTCCCCCTACCTGTTTAATTTATATGCAAAACAAATCATCAGAGAAGCAGGATTGTATGAAGACAACAGAGGTGTGAAGATTGGTGGAAGACTCATCAACAACCTTCGCTATGCTGATGATACCACATTACTGGCTGAAAGTGAAGATGATCTGAAAAATTTGCTTCTCATAATCAAAGAACGTAGTCTCAAAATGGGCCTGCACCTTAATGTAAAGAAGACAAAGATCATGACAACTGGCATAATCATCGTTGAAGGAGAAGAAATTGAAATCGTGAACAACTTTAACCTACTTGGATCAACTATCAATAAAGAAGCAACAAGCAGTCAAGAAATCAGACGACGCATTGCTCTTGGCAGAATGGCTATGAAAGACCTAGATAAGATTCTCAAGAGCAGAGATGTCTCTCTCCATACAAAGATTCGACTTGTTCAAGCCATGGTATTTTCAATAACATCACATGGATGTGAAAGCTGGACAGTGAAAAAGATAGACAGGAAGAAAATTGATGCCTTTGAATTATGGTGCTGGCGGCGAATACTGGACTGCCCGAAGAACAAACCAGTCGGTACTAGAGGAGATCAAACCTAAGCTAGAAGCTCAGATGACAAGATTTTGACTTTCATACTTTGGACACATCATGCAAAGAGAGAGATCATTAGAGAAAGACATCATGCTTGGCAAGATAGAAGGTGAACGCAAAAGAGGAAGGCCAGCAATGAGATGGATCGGTACAATAATAGCAGCTACGAGTACCAGTCTGTCAACAATGAGCCACCTGACTCAAGACCGAACACGATTTAGGATAGCTATCCAGAGGGTCGACATGAGTTGACTCCGACTCATCGGCACTTAACAACAACAAACCTATGGTAAAAATATGTGTATTATGGCAGCACATAAAGCAGAAATAGAAAGCAATGACAGCAATGGACCTAACACAACCCGTTAATACTCCCACACACACAAAAGGCAACAAATGGGACCTAATCTTCTTCAATGACCATAACACCCAAGCGAGTACCCCCCACTCTATACAAGCATATCCAGTCCCATGGTCAGACCACAAACTCATCAAGTTCTCACTCCCACAGAGCCCCATCAGAATAAATCACAATTAGGTTTAAACCATTCAATAAGGACAACTTCATTCAAGAAACCTTTGCACAACTACCTATAGACTCCACCAACACAGAGATCCTCATTGAGAATTGTTACAACGTTATCAGGAATGCAGCAGTCACCTCCAATGCCTCCAATACCAACATGACCGCAGACCTACAAACGAAGCAACCTAAGACCGACTGGTATATTCCAACCATCAAAACCTGAAAAGGCAATTCTGCAAACAAGAAAGAAAAAGGCGAAAAACGAAACAGGACAAAAACAAAATACAATATCTACAATTGCTGAAATAATATCACACCACAACAGACAAAGTAAAACGTGAACACCATACCAAACTACTAAACTCTGCAATCAACCGACCAAGAGAGCTTTTCTCCATCATGAAACAGCTGACAAAAACACCATCCACCGATAACCAAGAAGCCATGGTCACCTACCAACAACTAGCCCAACACTACAAACAGCTTCAGCCACAACCAAATATCCACCTCCAACCTGTACCGGAGACATTCACCCAGAACCCTGCAGCTCCTTCAACAAAATTACTGAAAGCCAAATCGAAAACAAACACAACAACTCCCCCCCCCCCCCCAAGATCCCTGTCCTACATAATGGATAAAAGCAACCAAAAGGGAACTCGGCAGAGTAATCACCGAATTTACACAATTGATACTTCAACAAGGCACTATGCCCACATGCCTGAAAACATCCTCCATACGCCCAACACTAAAAAAAACAACAACCCTGTACACCTCAGACCCAGCACCATACAGACCCACTGCAAGCCTACCCTTTGCAGCAAAAATCGCAGAGAAAACAGTACAGCACCAACTGTGACCATATCGACAGACAAAATCTCCTAGACCCCCAGCAACATGGGCTTCAATCACAGCACAGAGTGGAAACATTATGAACCACCTTAATAAATACACTAACTCAAGGTATACAGTGAGCTAATCAAGGCTTCCTATTAATCTTCCTGGACATCTCATCAGCCTTTGACACCGTAAACCACCAAATGCAGCTACAACATCTCCATATAAATGGACCTCAAGGAACTGTACTCAAATGGTTCACATCCTACCTCACTGATAGATACCAACAGATAAAGAATGGAAACAACACCTCCACCCTATACAAGCAAACTCAAGGAGTCCCTCAAGGATCCACCTCTCCGCACTATGCCAATGACATCATGATATATGGACCAATTAACACAGACCAACTCATACTATCAGCCCACAAAGAATGCTTCACCGAAGTAACAAACTGGCTAAGTGACAACAATCTGCAATAACCATATCAAGATGGAGGCCCTCTACATAACAAGGGAACCACATTTGTCCCCCCTCTATGATAACACTAAACAACTTTACAATCAAAACCAAAGCCGAGGTTAAATACCTCAGAATCACCCTCGATCAATACTTAACTTTCAAAACACACAAACAAAATCACCCGAACAGTTTATTTCAAAGCAAAGATACTCCAGCGCCTCCGACCACTCCTCGAACCAGAAGACTTCTGTACTGTACTTCAAGCATCAATAATACCCCACCTGGACTACTGCAATGCCATCTTCCAAGGACTGCCACAATCCACAGTCCTACCACTCCAAACAGTTCTCCATTCGACAGCCAGAACTCTACAAGCCGCAACAAGAAAAAAAACACATCACCCCAAACAAACAGCACCACTGGCTCCCGCTACAGAGCTGTATAACATACAAAACCATCATGCTAACTCACAAAGCAATCCACTTGGAACCCCCCACACTCCTCCGCACACTTCTACAGCCCTCCCAACCACACAGATCTAGATGGACCTCTACAATGAACACCCTCGTCATCCCCCATAGCAGAACCAAATCAAACCAGCAAGAATGTAAAAGAGCTTTCCAACTTTATTTCAGACTAACTCAAGACATTCCACAAACAGCTAAAGACCCACCGGTTTACTGAACATTTCAACCCAAGCGAATAACTCCCCCCCCCCCCTCGATGAACAAAGCACAATGCCTACTGTTAGTGTTGTACATAGTCAAAACTGTGTATAGTTAAGAGCCCAAAGGTCTCTAAATTGCCTGCTGTACATAGTTGATAGCACTGTTCAATATAGATTGCATTTTTGTTCCATGTAAACCGCCTTGACCCAGAGAAAGGCAGTATATAAATATAGCTAAACACAAATAAATAAATACATTTCTGAAAAAAACCACAAGTTCCAAAAAAGAGCTGGATCACTTGGAGCTTTGTAAGAATAAGGGCCAATTTTGCTACCTGCATGTTTAAGTAACAGATTTTGTAAAACTACATGTCCAAGAGGAACCAATCAAGATGTCCAATTCCAAAACTCCAATTTACTTATTTTTTAAGTGGCCAGAGGTAAGCACTGTGCCCCCCTCAATCACTCCTCCAAAGGCCAAATCCAAACAAGCAGTTAGATAAGACGTGTGTGACGTGGAACAGGTATAAAATGCTGAGGGGGAACGTTTTGAGGTATATGTGCATTGCGTCATAAAGCAGGAAATATATGCACACTTTTAAAGTCCACCCAGGACACTCCCCTTCAAAATCTGTGTGCACAGTGGGTATATACCTGTAAGTAGTGACTTCTGTAGAATCACTCCTTACATGTGTATGTGAGTTTACATGTACAAACTAGCTTTTTATACATGTGAATGGTACATAACCCTTCTAAAATGACTGTCTATATTGTTACAGCAATCATTAACTATTAGTCCATGGCTGATATTAGACTGATATAGCCCTTGCTATCTTATTTTGGAATGTCTGCGAGTCCTGTTTCCTCCCTTTTAATAAGTACTATAAATTGTCATAGTTAACCGTTTTGAGGTAGGATGCTATAATCATGCTTTTCCGCAAGTTCAACTGGTTTACAGCTGTGAATTTATGCACCTTTAGGTATGAGACCTTTCATTCCAGATCAGGACATTGGCTCTTTTGAGAGTTTTCTGGAGAGCATTGGGATCCGGGAAGGTGGAATCCTGACTGATAGCTTTGGGAGAATAAAGCGAAGTATGAGCAACACGTCTGCCTCTGCTGTGCGCAGTTATGACAACTGGTCTCTCCGCTCTGAATCAGAATCCTTCAACAAAATAATTACTGACATCACGCATGACATTGAGGCACTAGCTCATGATGAGGAAGATAACTATTTGTGAGTGGGACAAGATTTATGTATCATACTCAATAATAAATGGGTTAATAGCATAACGTGTGAATTCATTCTTGTGATATACTTGGAAGACGTCATCTGAGTCACGATAAAGGCGTGTAGTCACATGCATGAATCTTTATGATAATATCTTAAAGATTATGTAAAATCCTGGTTTTTCAAATTATATAAACTACTCATCTCATACATGTTCTTCCCTAACAGATAACATGAAGGAGAAATTTTATCTGATAATTGTTTGAATCCTGCTAGACCAATCCATACATATGGGTTATGCTCCCTTGCCAGCAGGTGGAGGCAGACTTGAGCAACTTTCAGTTATGTCATTACTTCGTATATACTCTGATGCAACACAGAGAAGCTAGGAAGACACTTCCCAAGCAGCAATCAAGACTGAAATTTTCAGAAATGCAAATTGTTATTAACCAACAAAACAACTTTGTAGCAGATATCTTGAACTAGTATTTGGCTCTGTTACCACAATGAAATATGTGCCAGACCTCAGTGGCAACCAGACTACCAAACCTGGAGAAAGACTCTTCCAGACTTATCTAGCAGAATTCAAGGAAAGAAATGTTTCAGATAAAATGTCTCCTTCCTTATTATCCTGCTCGATTAGTCCAGACATGTGGGATTTACTCAAGTAGGCAGTACCCTGAGTCTGAGGACAACGACACTCAGAACAGACCTGTCCTGCCAGAGGCGTCATCTATACCAACTTCCAAAAACAACCTAAAGTGCAAATGAAGGGCAGAATAGCAAGTGTCAAATAAACAAACAAGCATAGTGCTTCACAAAGATGCCCAGCAAAGACCAGATAGCTGCCTTACAAATGTCCTTTTTAGTGACACCAAGGCAGACTCTGCCCAGGAAGCAGCTTGCACCCTAGTGGAGTGAGCTCTGACTTACTCTGGCACACACTTACTGGCCTGAATGTACACTGACCCAATGGCCTCATTAAGTCCACAAGCAATTGCGGACTTAGCTGTTGCCAGCCCTCTTCTTAGACCATCAAAGGATGAGCCAACCAGTAGAAGAAATTAGCAATTGCCGTGTATCTGATCAATACCCTCTTCATGTCCCTTAGATGCAGTAAGGGATCCTTCTGAAGATTCACCTATGAGAAGGAAGGCAGAGCAATAGTCTGATTAAAAGTTGAAAGGAAGACAGCACCCTCAGAAAAAAGGATGGCACAGTCCATAAGGAAAGAGAATCCATCGAGATGACCAAGAAAGGTTTCCTGCAAGCAAAGGCCTGTGGCTCAAACCCCAACCTAGCAGATGTCACAGTCCCTAGAAAAAACATCTTGGGGGAAGGGGCAAAACTTTGAGGAAGGCCTTACAAATAGACTCAATGGGGATGCTTTTCAGTGTCCTCCATACATAATAACATAGGGCCCGATATTCATGGTAACCTAGTATATGATGGCAGATAAAAAACAGTATGGTCCATCTAGTCTGCCCAGCAAGAGTAGGTGCATCTGCTGCTCCGTGCAAGTCACCCCTCCCCATGCCTTTGTTTAGGAGTGTACCGACCACTCCATGTAGGTCACCCCATTTGTTGAAATATAAGAGATAGTTTTGCTTATTTTGATTTTATCTTGTTGCTGTAAAGGGATCCACTGTGTCTGTCTCATGCCATTTTGAATTTAGTCACTGTATTTGCCCCCACTACTTCCATCGGGAGGGCACTCCAAGCATCCGCCACCCTTTCAGGGAAGAGTATTTCCTGCTAGCATGATTACAGCGGCTAGCTGCCGATGCTGAAGAGATGACCTGGATATCTGGGTTTGCCGCACAGCCTCTGCAGAAGCTAACTGGGCAGCTTCAATATTGAGCCACTGCCCGATCAGCTCCCACAGGTAAAGACAGGCCAGCTTTTGCTATGCCTATCTTTACCCACAGGGCGCTAACCAGACAGTGGCGCAGTATAGCTGCTGCCTGGTTGGCGACGGGTGCCACTTCCGGAATGCCTATGACATGCCCCATTGCTGCACAGTTAGCATCGGGGCGTGTAGTGGCATTATCGGGGATATTCAGTGGCACTAACTATCTCTCTAAGCAGCAGTTTACAGGTCTGTAAACCAGTAAATGCCTTTGCATATCGGGCTCATAGTATATGAAGGCAGATAAAAACCAGTTCGATCCATCTCATCTGCCCAGTAAGGTGGTTAGAGTAGATGTACCTGCCGCTCCGTGCAGGTCACCCTCCCCCCTCTATGCCTTTGCTAAGGATTGTACCCGTTGCTCTGTGCAGGTCTCCCCCCCCCCTATGCCTTTGCTAAGGATTGTACCCGTTGCTCTGTGCAGGGCACCCCCCCCCCCATGCATTTTCTATGTATTGTACCCGTTGCACCGTGCAGGTCACCCCCCTCTATGCCTTTGCTAAGGATTGTACCCGTTGCTCCATGCAGGTCACCCTCCCTCTATGCCTTTGCTAAGGATTGTACCCGTTGCTCTGTGGTCACCCCCCCCCCCCTCTATGCCTTTGCTAAGGATTGTACCTTACTTTACTCTTGTGTTATTGGAGAAGTATCCATTGTGTTTATGTGCCTGAACTTTAATGCGTTTGGAAATCCACAAAATAAATATTCTTGTTTGCCTAAACCAAACGGTTGCACAACTACAGTTTGTTTTTGAGTGTGAATTATCTACTACAAGTCCCAGGGTGCATTGCTGGCGACGAAGAATAAAGTTGCATTTAAGGACAGACGAAAGGCAGCCCATAGCTGTAAGCCTTAGGCCCAGGCTAGGGTCCCACAATATGCATGAGATATATATGCATTAGAGATATCCTGCCAACTTGACTGGTTTGTGGCCCTCCAGGACTGGATTTGGAGACCCCTGCCTTACACCTCTGTCATTTAAGATTGTGAGTGGGCAAGGTACAGATGTCCTAGACATCAAAAAGGTAGATAGAATTTGTCACATTCCTCCTCAGTTCTCACCACCACCAAAACATTGTCTAATAGAGGAGGAATGTGACATATTCTATCTACTCTTTTTGATGTCTAGGACATCTGCACCTTGCCCACTCACAATCTTAAATGACAGAGGTGTAAGGCAGGGGTCTCCAAATCCAGTTCTGGAGGGCCACAAACCAGTTAGGTTGGCAGGATCTCTCTAATGCATATATATTCATTAGGGCTATCCCAAAAACCTGCCAGGATTGCGGCCCTCCAGGACAGGGTTGGACACCCCTGAGATAGGCCATGTGGTCTTTTTCTGTCGTCATGTTTCTATGTTATTATGTTTTAGCAGTGAGTGATGACCTGAACTTGTTCTTTTCCATCTGTCACCCCTTTTCCCTAGTTTAAATGCTTGTCCACATAATGCCTGAATTTTTCACTTAGGATCCTTTTCCCTGCAACAGAGAGATATAGTCCATCAACACAGTATAGCCTCTTGTTGTTCTATTTCCCCAATCACCTATATACCTAAATCCTTCTTATTTGCACCAGGTTTGGAGCCATGTATTAAAGTTGATTATGTGATGCAGCCTTTCTGCCCCCTTACCAAAAACAGGTAGAACTTCTGAGAATGCTATAGTGTTAGCAATGGGTTTGAGTTTCTCTCCCAGAATCTGTTAGTCCCTCTGAACCATAGAGTCCCTATTTCTAGTCAGGTCAGTTGTACCGAAGTGGATGATAACATCAATTTTGGAGTGCTCACTTTCTGCACTAACTATGCCAGCAATTTGCTTCGTATTCCTGCTGGCTGAAGAGTCTGGGAGGCATTTGACCATCTTCTCTCCTTTGAACTGTGTTCCCAAGTTGATGCCTCTGTTGATGGAATCTCCAAGTAGTCATAGTTCCTCTTTTGTGACAGTTTCTTCATATTTATGGCATTATCAGAAGATTGGGCACTAACCTTCTCATTTAAGGGCACTTCAGTTTCCACTAGTTGGGCATTCAAATTTCCCAAGACAGAGAAAGTGTTATGTAGAGATCTCTTTTGATGGTGAGGATGTCTCCATGTTACAGGTCGCAACCTACCAGAGCCCACTGTAATCCATTTGTTCCTGGGCTGCTTCTTGTGGGAGTGGTGGTGGATTTTTTTTCAGTTTGTACTCTAGAGGAGGTGTGTTTAATTGCAGCTAATTCTTCCCTTAATAGAATCTATTTTTTATGCATGGCAAATATCTTGAGACAAATAGGGCAAGCTCTTAAGCTCCAAATGGTTCTTCTTAGAATGAAGGCACCACAACTATTGCATTGAATACACAGCATGCTGATTAAGATGGTTATAAAGCAGTTCTAGGACAAGGAGAAAAGGTGGGTGTTACACCTAATTGGAGGACAGATGTCAATCTATATGACTATATAGGCAATGCAACACTGAGGTGGGTGGGGTGAGAGGTAGGGTGAGCGGGACTGTGTCCCTGGCCAGTAAATCTTCTATGAACTGAGGGCACACTCAGATCTAAGAGAATATAAACAGGTAATAAATAGGCAAGGCATAAATAGTAAGTCCCATATGTGAAGACTGCATTCCTGCTTGTTTCTGGAGATAGCATTGTTACTCATCTGTAACAGATGATCTCCGGGAACAGCAGGAATCAGTCTTCACAACCTACCCTCCTTCCCTAGGAGTTGTAGGGTATATTTTATTTTTCCTCTATCGCTCAGCAACAAACTCAACTGAGGAGAGAGGTGTTGGGAAGACACATGCGCAGATGCAGTGGAATGCTCCTAAAGGCTTTCCAATTAGATGCTGGGGAGAGCTTCCGTGCAGGCTCTATCGGTACCGACATCACCCTATATGTGAAGACTGATTCCAGCTGTTCCTGGAGATTACCTGTAACAGTGAGTAACAATTCTTTATCGGTAGACAGGGGTAATTTGGAATTTTTAAGCTCTATCTGCTCTGTACTTTAAGGGCATTTGGGTTACTTTTGTCTTTAGTAGAATCTCTCGGTTGATATGCCCTAACTTCAATCTTTAGCTAATATCCTTCAAGGATATATCATTCCGAACCATGCATTCTAGGGTGACTGTTGGCTTTTCCCTATTATCTAGTTTAAAAGCTGCTCTCTCTCCTCTTTAAAAGTTAATGCCAGAACCTGGTTTCATCCCGGTTAAGGTGGAGCCTATCCCTTCGGAAAAGCCCCTCCTTTCCCCACAATATTGCCCAGTTCTTAACAAATCCAAAACCCTCTTCTCTGCACCACCATCCACATGTTGAGACCCCGGAGCTCTGCTTGTCTTTTGGGTCCTGCACATGGAATGAGAAGCATTTCTGAGAATGCTACCCTGAAGTTCTGGATTTCAACTTCCTACCTAAAAGCCTAAAATTTAGCATCCAGAACCTCCTTCCCACACTTTCCTATGTCATTGGTACCAACATGTTCCAAGACAGCAGATTCCTCCCCAGCGCTATCTAACACCTTGTCTAGGTGGCGTTTGAGGTCTGCTACCTTTCCACCAGGCAGGCATGTTACCAGGCGATCCTCATGTCCATGAGCCACCCAGCTATCTACATGCCTAATGATCGAATCACCAACTATTGGGAGGAGTGGCTCACTGGTTGGAACAGGTTACCTCAGGCCAGAAGGCCAGGGGGTTCAATTCCCACATGGGGGACAAGCAACCTCAGGCCGGAGGAACTGGGGTCTCTAATCCCAGGCCACTCCTTGTGGCCTTGGACAAGCCACTTAACCCTCCATTGCCTCAGGTACACTTAGATTGTGAGCCCTTCGGGGACAAGGGAATAAAAGTACCTGTTAGTATACATGTAAACTGCACTGATTCTAAAGAGCGCGGTATAAAAAGAAAATAATAACTACAATGGCTGTCCTAACCCACACATGGCCTTGGAGAAACCTCCTCAGTGGGAGAGGGTTTTGGTAGGGTTCTCTCTCTTTTGCTTCAACAGGTACCAAATCTCTACGAACTGAGCAATAGCTAGGAAAAATCGTGTCGCGAAAGATGTTGCCCCGTGACAGCTTCTGCCTCTGTCCAGACAGAGATCCCAATGCCATTTGAAGGACCGGTTCTATGTGCAGGATGCCTGAATGCCGAAGATCTCAGGAAACAAGTGGAGGAGCTCAGAGAAGAAGTGGTGAGGCTGAGGAGCATTCAAGACAATGAGAAATACATTGATGAGATACCAAGTTCTCCAGCAGAGGTGAAGATAGGAGCCTGACGAAGTTTGAACACGAGTCACCAGGGCCTGCAGAAACACCAATCCAACTTTTCCAGCCCTTGAATTGAAGAACCATTATGCAGCCCTGGAAGTGGAGGAGGTGAAAGCATCCCAGGAAAGGGAAGAACCAGAGCTCGAGCACCCCAAAGTTGCAGAATCAGTGATCACAAGGAAGTGAAGGGTAGTGGTGGTTGGTGACTCTCTTTTGAAGGGTACTGAGGCGTCCATCTGCCAACCAGACCTGATGTCCAGAGAGGTATGCTGTCTGCCAGGTGCCAAAATCTGAGATCATATGGAGAGTTTGCCAAGACTCATCAAGCCCACAATTACCGATGTTGCTTATCCATGTCGGCACAAATGATATTGCCAGGTATCCCTCTGAGCATATCAAAAGTGACTTTATGGCTCTGGGACAGAGGGTGAAGCAGATAGATGCGCAGGTGGTGTTCTCTTCAATCCTTCCTGTTGAGGGTAAAGGCCAAGGCAGAGAAGCTAACATCCTGGAGAAAAAAGCATGGCTGCATGGATGGTGTCATCGAGAGCGTTTTGATTTCCTGGACCATGGGATGATGTTCCAAGGGTTGCAAAGCCGAGATGGCATCCATCTGTTCAAGAAGGGTTGACGGGTTTTCAGTATCAGACTGGCTAACCTACTGAAGAGGGCTTTAAACTAGATTCATTGGGGATGGGTGAAGAAAGCCCCCAGGTAAGTGAAACATTAAATATCTTTATGGAAATAGGTAAAAGGGGCAGCATCTGGAAAGCAGTATGTATAAACGCCTGTAGCATGGGAAATAAGATCACAGATGTTGAGGCTTTAATGGGAGAGGCTGACTTAGATTTACTGGCGGTAACAAAGACATGGTTCACGAACAACCATGACTGGGATATAATTATACCAGGCTATACTTTATTCAGAAAGAATAGCGTAGGAAGAAGGGAAGGAGGAGTGGCACTATACGTAAAATATAATAATAAAGCTATGGAAATACAGGGCTTTAAAGGGAGAGCGGAGGCAGTGTGAGTTAAACTAGAAAGAGAAATCCATTTGCATTGGTGTGATATACAGACTTCCCTCACACGGAGAAGTGGATGGAAATTTAATAGAAGACATGCGCAGCAGTGCCAGGAAAGGGGAAGTGCTACTGATAGGGAATCTCAATATGCCAGATGTTGACTGGCACATTCCTGCTGCAGTATCATCTAGAAGTAAGCAGATCTTGAATTCTTTACAGGAAAAAGTAATCAGGCAATTGGAAACAGAACCCATACATGAAGGGTTCTGGCAAGATAGAAGGTCAACGCAAAAGAGGAAGGCCAGCAATGAGATGGATCGATACAATAACAGCAGCTACGGGTACCAGTCTGTCAACAATGAGCCGCCTGACTGCAGACCGAACACAATTTAGGATAGCTATCCAGAGGGTCGCCATGAGTCGACTCCGACTCGACGGCACTTAACAACAACAATAACATGAAGGGGTCATACTGGACTTGGTGCTTACCAATGGTGAAAGTATTTTTGATGTTATAGTGGGAGATTATCTTACATCCTGTGATCACCAGATGGTGGTGTTCAGTATTAGGACTAGGGCTGATGAAATCCATTCAAAGACTTCAGGAAAACTAACTATGCAAAGATGGGCCAATACCTCAAGTAGTCGTTAGCAGGATGGGAACAGCTGGGGGATGTAGAAAAACAGTGAGCAAAACTGAAAGGGGATATTTTAAGGGCAACCAACCTTTTTGTTAGAATGGTAAATAAAGGTAAAAAGGAAAAGGAGGCCGCTGTGGTTCTCAAAAGAAGTAGCTGAAAAGGTGAAGAAACAGAGGGAGGCCTTCATGAAATACAGCAGATCACGGAAAGAGGAAGACAGGAACCCATAAGGATTGTGGAAAATTGCAAGAGGATCTTGATAAATTGGAAGACTGGGCATCCAAATGGCAGATGAAATTTAATGTGGACAAGTGCAAAGTTATGCACCTAGGGAAGAACAACCCAAACTATGGTTACACGATGCAAGGTTCCACACTAGGAACCACCACCCAGGAAAAAGATTTAGGCGTCATTTATTTATTTATTTACAGTCTCTTTTATACTGCGCTATTCAAAATCAGCGCGGTTTACATGGAACATAGAAACTTACACATTTCATTGGCTGATCCGTGTTTACAAGTAACGGGTACTAAAACTTGGATAACATGTCATTGTGGATAACATGTTAAAACTCTCCACCAGTGTGCAGTGGCGGCCAAGAGAGCAAATAGAATGCTAGGTATGATAATGAAAGGAATGGAAAATAAAACAAAGGATATTATAATGCCTCTCTATCATTCCATGGTGTGACTGCACCTTGAGTATTGTGTGCAATTCTGGTCGCCGTATCTTAAAAAAGATATACCGTTATTAGAAAAGGTATCGAGGAGAGCCACCAAAATGAAAGGATACCCCTATGAAGAGAGGCTAAAAAGATTAGGGCTCTTCAACCTGGAAGAGAGAGGCTGAGGGGAGATATGATAGAGGTCTATAAATTAATGAACGGAGTGGAAAAAGTAAACGTAGATCGATTCTTTACGTCATCATAATATAGAAAGACTAGGGGACATGCAATGAAGCTACAGCATCTGAGGAGAAGGATGTTACCAGTGGTGTGCCCCAGGGATCTGTCCTTGGTCCGATTCTTTTTAACATCTTCGTTAGTGATATAGCGGAAGGGCTGTCGGGTAAGGTTTGCCTCTTTGCGGATGATACCAAAATCTGTAATAGAGTAGAGTAGACACCCAGGAAGGTGTAGATAACATGAGGAGGGATCTAGCTAAGCTTGAAGAATGGTCTAGAATTTGGCAGCTGGGATTTAATGTTAAAAAATGTAAGGTCATGCATTTGGGCTGCAGCAATCCAAGGGAGCAATACAGTATAGGAGGTGAAGTACTTTTGTCCACTAAAGAAGAGCGGGACCTAGGCGTGGTTGTGTCTGATGATCTTAAAGTAGCTAAACAGGTAGAAAAGGCGACGGCAAAAGCTAGAAGGATGCTTGGGTGCATACGGAGAGGAATGGCTAGCGGAAAAAAGGAGGTGATAATGCCTCTGTATAAGTCTTTGGTGCGACCTCATTTGGAGTATGGTGTGCAATTCTGGAGACCGCACCTTCAAAAGGATGTGAACAGGATGGAGTCGGTGCAGAGGGTTGCTACTAAAATGATTAATGGGCTTCATTATAAAGCATATGAGGACAGACTTAAGGATCTTAATATGTATACCTTAGAGGAAAGGCGGGATAGAGGTGATATGATTGAGATATTTAAATACCTCCGTGGCATAAATGTTCAGGGAGAGAGCCTCTTTCAATTGAAAGCAAGTTCTGCGACGAGGGGACATGGGATGAGGGTGAAGGGAGATAGATTCAGGAGTGATATGCGGAAATATTTCTTTACGGAAAGAGTAGTGGATCCGTGGAATAGTCTCCCAGTGGAGGTGGTAGAGATGAGGACAGTAACTGAATTCAAAAAAGCATGGGACCAACACAGAGGATCTCTAAAGGTAGAAAGTGGACTGTTGTAGTTGTTGTTATGGAAGGACAGACTAGATGGGCCTTGTGGTCTTTTTCTGTCATCATGTTTCTATGTTTCTATAACCTATTTAAGACTAATAAGAGAAAAGAGATGGTAATCAAACTCTGGAAATTGTTATCGGAGGGTGTAGTAAAAGCTATTACTGTATCTGGGTTTAAAAAAAGGTTTGGACAAGTTTCTGGAGAAAAGGTCCATAAACCATTATTAAAAGGGACCCGGGATATCACTGCTTGACCCAATACAAGCATTGTGGAACCTGTGTCTTTTGGGGAAACTGCTTGGTACTTATGATCTAGATGAGCCACTGTTGAAAACAGGATACTGGGCTTGATGGACCTTGGTCTGACCCAGTATGGCATATCTTATATGTTAGCTCTTTGCTGATACCAGGCCCCGACTATGAAATTTAAACTGGAAGCTCTCTGTTGGGTTCTAAATTTAACCAGAAAGCCCTCTGCTGTGTTTTAAATTTAAACTGAAAGCTCTTTGCTGCTACTAGGCCCTGACTATTAAATTTAAACTAAAAGCTCTCTGCTGGGTTTTAAACTTAAACTGAAAGCTACCTGTTGAGATTTTAATTTAACTAAAAGCTATTTGCTGATACTAGGCCCTGACTGATTTAACAAATACACTGGATTCACAGAGTAAACAGCTTTAATCTAAAGGATTCCTTTTTAACCAAGATTTAGACAAATTCCCATAAGTAAATACTTACAATTGCATCCATGGGGTACTCCACTATTCACCTTTTTCCATTGGGAAAATTGGCCATTTATCCCTACCCTCTACTTCTATCTTTTAAACAGTTCCTGATCCACAATAGTACACTGCCTCCTATCCCATGACTTTTTAGTTTTGCCAAAAGTCTCTGATGAGGGGCCTTGTAAAATGCTTACTGAAAGTCAAGATACACTATATCAACTGAGTCACCTTTGTCTACCTATTTATTCACACCTTCAAAAAAACATAACAGAATAGTAAGACAAAATCTTCCTTGTCTAAAGCCATGTTGGCTGTCTCTCATTAAGCCATGACTATCTACATGTTCAATAATTTTGTTCTTTATGATGGTTTCCACCATTTTTCCCGGTACTGACATCAGGCTCACCGGTCTGTAGTTTCCCGGATCACCCCTAGAACCCTTTTTAAAAATTGGCGTTACGCTGGCCATCCTCCAATCTTCAGGTATTACAGATGATTTTAATGATAGTTCATAGATTACTAATAGCAGGTCTGCAATCTCATATTTCAGTTCTTTCAACACCCATGTATGTATACCATCTAGTCCAGATGATTTGCTACTCTTCAGGTTTATCAAATAGTTGTAATACATTATCCCGGTGTATCGATATTTCTTTCAAGTCTTCCGCAACATCACCTTTAAATACCACTTCAGTCATGGGTAACATCCTATCTTCCTCAGTAAAGACCGAAGCATAGAATTCATTCAGTCTCTCCGCTATGGCCTTGTCCCCTCTTAGTGCCCCTTTTACCTCTCTATCACGTAATGGTCAACTGACTCTCTCACAGGTTTTTTTTGCTACAAATATACTTGAAAAAGTCTTTATTACATGTTTTTTGCTTCCACAGCTAGCTTCTCAAATTCTCTCTTTGCCTGCCCTATCAATGCCTTGCATTTAGCTTGCCAGTGCTTGTGCTGTTTCCAGTTTTCGTCATTTGGCTTTTTTCCATTTCCTAAAAGATGCTTTTTTGGCAACAGCAGCTTCTCTGACCTCACCTTTAAACCATGCTGGCAGTTTTTTGGACTTCCTTCCACTTTCCTTAAAGCGTGGAATACAGCTGGTTTGGGCTTCCAAGATAGTATTTTTAAACAATGCCTATGCTTGATGTAAACCTTTAACCTTTGTAACTGCTCATTTTATCATAGTCTCCCTTTTGAAAGTTAAAAGATAGTACTGTGGATTTCCTTACCATCCCTGTACTCCATTAATTAATCAAATGTGATCATGCTATGGTTTATGGACTTTTCCTTCAGAAACTACTCCACCCCTCTTTTAAAACCAGCTACACTACTATATCCTCTGGTAATGAATTCCAAAGTTTGATTACACATTGAGTGAAAAAATATTGTCATTGTGGCTTCATTGTGTGTCCCCTAGTCTTTCCTCTTTTTGAAGGAGTAAACAATTGATCTACATTTATTTCCATTCATTATTTTACAGCTCTCTATTATTACTACTACTTCTGAGCATTTGTATAGTGCTACAAGTCAAACGCAGCGCTGCACAGACATGTAAGAGACAGTCCCTGCTCATCAGAGCTTACAATCTAGTCAAGACAGACAACACAGAAGGTATATACAGGGATAAAACAAGGGGGAAAGGTAAAGAAACAAGGAGATCAGGTGAGTCAAGATCCGAAAGCAGCAGCAAAGAGGTGAGTTTTCAGCCTGGATTTGAAAAGGGTCAGAGAAGGTGCCTGGCGTATAGACACAGGTAGTTTGTTCCAGGCGTAAGGTGCAGCAAGGTAAAGGGAGTGAAGTCTGGAGCTAGCAATAGAAGAGAAGGGCACAGATAGAAGCAGTTTGACAGAGCAGCAGAGATACCGGGGTGGGAGGTGTAAGGAGAGATAAGAGAAGAAAGGTAGTGAGGAGCTGCCAAGTGAATGCACTTATAGGTCAGCAGAAGTTTGAACTGGATGCAGAAACGGAGAGGGAGCCAATGAAGTGACTTGAGAAGAGGGGTAATTTGGGCATGACGAGGTTGGCGGAAGATTAGCCACGCAGCAGAGTGTTGAACAGATTGAAGGGGAGAGAGATGATTCAAAGGGAGACCAGCAAGGAGTAGGTTACAGTAGTTAAGACGGGAGGTGATTAAGGAGTGGATAAGCATCTTAGTAGTGTGTTCAGAAAGGAATGGGCGGATTTTGTTGATGTTATAGAGAAAGAAACGGCAGGTCTTAGCTATCAAATGAATGTGTGTGGAGGAGAGAGAGGAATCAAAGATAACCCCAAGATTGCGAGCCCAGGAAACAGGAAGGAGAGTTATCCACAGAGACTGAGAAAGGAGGAAGAGGAGAGGAGGTTTTAGGGGGAAAGATAAGAAGCTCAGTCTTGGCCATGTTCAATTTCAAGTGGCGGTGAGACATCCAAGCAGCAATGTCAGAAAGGCAGGCAGAAATTCAGGTCTGGATTGCCAGAGAGATTTCAGAGAGGTAGATCTGGGAATCATCAGCATAAAGATGGTACTGAAAGCCATAGGAAGAGATGAGTGCACCGAGGGACTGGGTATAGAGAGAGAAATGGAGCGGACCCAAGACAGATTCTTAGGGTATACCAACTGAGAGCAGGATAGCAGAAGAGGAGGAGCCACCAGAACTAACACTAAAAGAGCGATGGGAGAGATAGGAGAACCAGGATAGTACAGAGCCCTTAAAACCAAGTGAGGTTTTTAAGGCATTGATAGCATTGTAGATGGCTCATAGCTCTAAAAGATTGATCCATCAACCTTGTCTGCTTATACAGTACATGGAAGATGTGCTCTCCAACTAATGGTGGAAGCATCAGTGGTGAGGATAATATCTGGCTGTGGTGCTACGAATAGATGTCCGATGAGGAGATAATCAGTGTGCATCCACCACTGTAAAGAACATATCACTAACTGCATAAAGGTAAATTAGTCTTACCTGCTAATTGTAGTTCCTTTAGGGACTCAAGTCTAGTCCCGACCTCTGGATTTTGCTCCTCCTCCAGCAGCTTGGAGACTGACAAACGTCATCCTTTTTTGATGACACTGGTATATCCTGTGAGGATCCGCCTCTCTGCACCAGTTACCTATTGACAAAGCAAACTCACCAGAACAAAAATTAAGTAGCACACAGAACCAGTACTATAACAAACTAACTAACCCCAAATCATCTTTTTTTTTTTTTAAACAATCTTGTTCTGTAACCAGTAATAGAACCATTCAGGCCTGCTCCCCTGGAAAACTAAGGAGAGCTCCCCACTTTAAACAGTGAGCTCTATCCAGCATACCTGCTTAAATGTGTTGTTCCTCTG
The DNA here is from genome assembly GCA_033557465.1 of Ichthyophis bannanicus. Taxonomy (NCBI): domain Eukaryota; kingdom Metazoa; phylum Chordata; class Amphibia; order Gymnophiona; family Ichthyophiidae; genus Ichthyophis; species Ichthyophis bannanicus. Next base: position 146,169,177 of record CM066049.1, on the reverse strand, counting down.
CTTCAGGCATTGCATTCTGCAAGAAACACCTGGGAGGGATCCGGGACTAGACTTGAGTCCCTAAAGGAATTACAATTAGCAGATAAGACTAATTCACCTTTCCTTAGCGGCTCTCAAGTCTAATCCCGACCTCTGGGTAAGTAACAGAGCAGTAAATCATTGGGAGGGACCCGCTAGTCCCGCCTGAAGCACTACTGACCCAAAACACGCATCCCCGTGTTGCTGAACATACAGACGGTAATGCTTGATAAAAGGACCTAACGACAACCAAGTCGCTGCCTTGCAAATCTCCACCGCCGTCACCCGACCAAACTCTGCCCAAGAAGCCGCCTGCGCTCTAGTGGAATGAGCCCTCAATCCCTCTGGCACCGGCTTCCCCTTCAAAACATAGGCGGACGCTATGGCTTCTTTAATCCACCTGGCAATGGAAGCTCAGGAAGTGGACTCACCCTTTCTCGGCCCCCCAAACAATATAAATAGCCTATCCGTTCTGCGGAACCCTTCCGTCCTCCGGAGATTTATTTATTTTATTTTATTTATTTACATTCTCTTATATACCGCGCTATTCTGCATCAGTGCGGTTTACATTGAACAAACTGAAATTACATTGAACAGGGTATTATAACTTGGAGATAACTAATTTACAGATACTTCTTCAAGGCCCTATGGATATCCAACACATGAGCCTTAACGCCGCAAGACGACAACTTCTGCTCCCTGAACACCAGCAAAGCTATCTCTTGATTCAAATGAAACGGCGACACCACCTTGGGCAAAAACGATGGAACAGGCCGCAACACCACCTTGGTGTCATGGAAAGACAAAAACGGCTTTTTACAAGACAAAGCCTGCAATTCAGAAATTCTCCACGCTGAGCAAATTGCTACCAGGAACATCACCTTGAAAGGGAGATCCTTCAAGGATGCCCGCGACAGAGGCTCAAATGGTTCCCGACCTAACGCTTCCAGCACCAAAGGAAGATTCCATCTCGGTACTATTTGTCTACACGGAGGCCTAAGAAGGCTTACCGCTCTCAAGAATCTCTTAACATCCGGGCGAGAGCCTACCGACATATCCTGTTACAGGGGAAAAGTAGCAGGTAACGCTGCTACCTGCACCCGAAGGGATGCCGCCGCTAAACCTTTCTCTACACCATTTTGCAAGAAAGCCAACAGTTGCGGGATAGACGCTCTTAACATTTGCAACTGCTTCTCTAAACACCATTGTTCAAACACGTGCCAAACCCGAATGTACGCCAACGAAGTTGACCTTTTCCTAGCTCTCAACATGTCAATAACCGCAGCAGCATAGCTCCTCTTTTCTAACTGCGCCTGCTCAAGAGCCAGGCCGTAAGCGAGAACCGATCCACGAACGGCATGCGTAGAGGCCCCTGCGTCAACAGGTCCCTCCGTGGAGGCAGCCTCCATGGCTCCGCCACTAGCAGACGACGCAGGTCTGCGTACCAGGGTCTTCTGGGCCAATCTGGGGAGTGGAGTGGAGGAGTGGCCTAGTGGTTGGGGCAAGGTACTTCAGGCCGGAAGGTCGGGGGTTCAAATCCCACTAGAGGACAGCAACCTTGGGCCGGAAGGACTGGGGTTTCTAGTCCCACAGGTGCTCCTTGTGGTCTTGGGCAAGCCACTTAACCCTCCATAGCCCATGTTCCCTGTAAAATAGTTATCTCCAAGTTATAATGCCCTGTTCAATGTAATTTCAGTTTGTTCAATGTAAACCGCACTGATGCCAAATAGCACGGTATATAAGAGAATGTAAATAAATAAATAAATAAACCAGGATCACACAACCCCGATGACCTTCGATGTGTTGCACCACCTTTCCGATCAGGACCCAAGGCGGAAACACGTAAAGCAGTTGCTTCTCTGGCCATACCTGGATGAGAGCATCGAGGCCTTCGGACATTCGTTCTCTCCTCCTGCTGTAAAACCGATTGGCTTTTGCCGACTGAAACGTTGCCATGAGATCCATCACAGGCGTCCCCCAGCGCTGCACCAGCATCTCAAACACTTCCTGCTGCAGAACCCATTCTCCTGGGTCCACCTTGACCCAGCTTAGGAAATCGGCTTCCACATTGTCCACCCCGGCTACATGTGCCGCCGAGATCGCTGTCAAGTGTTCTTCGGCCCACTCGAACAACCGGTCTGCCTCAGCTTCCAGATGGACGCTGCTCGTGCCGCCCTGCCGGTTGATGTAGGCCACTACGGTCGCATTTATTTATTTTATTTATTTACATTCTCTTATATACCGCGCTATTCTGCATCAGTGCGGTTTACATTGAACAAACTGAAATCACATTGAACAGGGCATTATAACTTGGAGATAACTATTTTACAGGGAACATGGGCTATGGAGGGTTAAGTGGCTTGCCCAAGACCACAAGGAGCACCTGTGGGACTAGAAACCCCAGTCCTTCCGGCCCAAGGTTGCTGTCCTCTAGTGGGATTTGAACCACCGACCTTCCGGCCTGAAGTACCTTGCCCCAACCACTAGGCCACTCCTCCACTTCCATTGTCAGAAAATACTCGGATCGCCTGCCCGCGCAGCTGCCGCTGAAACCTTCGCAGCGCGAGGACTACCGCTCTCAACTCCAATCTGTTGATCGACCAACTCCATTCTTGTTCGTTCCATTGGCCCTTCGCAAAGCTCCCCTGAAAATGAGCTCCCCATCCTGACAGACTGGCATCCGTCGTCAGAGGCACCCAAGAAGGCGCCTCCAAAGGCATCCCTCTCTCCAGAATCTCGGGGCGCAACCACCATTGCAGAGACCGCCGTGCCTCCTCCGGACACTGCAGAACCTGTGACAGGGAATCGTTTTGGTGCGACCAACGCCTGAGCAGAGCCCGCTGCAGCGGTCTCATGAGAGCCCTCGCCCACAGCACCACCTCCAACGTTGCTGCCATTGTCCCCAGCAATTGGAGGTAATGCCATGCCGTAGGCCTCACTCTGCCCAGGAACTGCCGGACTAGGGTTCGCAGCCCGATTGCCGTGGCAAAAAAATCCGTCCTGCCTCCGTATCGAAACGGGCCCCCAGATATTCTAGATGCTGCGAAGGCGTCAATTGGCTCTTTGACACATTGACTACCCAGCCTAGATTCTGCAGAAACTCCACTACTCTCTGCGTCACCATCACGCTCTCTGCCCTCGACTTTGCTCGGATCAACCAATCGTCCAAGTACGGATGAACGAGGATGCCCTCCTTTCGCAACGCTGCTGCTGCCACCACAACCATCACTTTGGTAAACGCCCGTGGAGCTGTGGCCAGCCCGAAAGGTAATACCCGGAACTGAAAATGGCCTACAGGAACTGCAAATCTGAGAAACATCTGATGCTCCTTCCGGATCGGAATATGCAGGTATGCTTCCGACAGGTCCAGCGCCGTAAGAAACTCGCCCTTTCTTACCGCGACTATCACGGATCTCAGCGTTTCCATATGAAAATGGGATACGCGGAGACAACGGTTTACCCGTTTGAGATCCAGAATCAGCCGAAGAGTTCCTCCCTTTTTTGGCACTATGAAGTAAATGGAGTACCGACCGCAGCCGTATTGGTGTAAGGGAACTGGCACAATTGCGTTCAAATCTAGAAGCCTCTGCACCGTTTCCCTCACCGCCTCAGCTTTGCTCAGCGCTTTGCAAGGCGACTGCACGAACGAGCCCCTTATCGACCTTTGAAACTCCAACGCATAACCTTCTCGAATCACTTCCAAGACCCACTGATCTGTCGTTATCTGGACCCAGGCAGTGTAAAAATCCCGTAACCGACCTCCGACGGGCACCACCCCCACCTGGGCCCTCCTCACTTCATTGTGACTTCCGAAGACCCGCAGAGGGGGAAGAAGAGGCCATGCATCCTCTCCCTGCTCCTCGAAAGGGACGAAAACCCTGAGTCCTCATGGGAAACCGACCCCTCTGGGCCTGACTGAACTTAGGAAAACGGAACCGACGAAACTCTCTCTGCTGTCCCCTGGGCGCAGGCGCAGACCGCCCCTGCTTCGGCTTATCTTCCGGCAGCCTACCCCCTTTGGACTCCCCCAAGTCCTTAATTATCTTCTCCAAATCCTCTCCAAATAGCAGGCGCCCTCTGAATGGAAGCTTACTGAGCCTGGCTTTAGACGACCCATCCGCCGCCCAATTGTGCAGCCACAGGTACCGACGGGCCGATATCACCGACGCCATGTTCTTAGATATGCCCCGAATGAGGTCGTAATGAATATCAGCCAGATAAGCGGATCCTGACTCCAATTTAGCTGATTCCCCAACGGTATTCTCTCCACTCTCTCCGTGAATGCACTGCGACCAATGAAGGCAGGCTCGCGCCACCCACGCCCCACAGATCGCCGCGTGCATGGAAAGCGCATTCACCTCAAACACTTGCTTTAACAAACTATCCAATTTCCTATCCTGAGAATCCTTGAGAGCAGTACTGCCCTCCACCGGAATAGTAGTCCTCTTTGTCACCGCCGAAACGGCAGCATCCACCTTTGAGCCTTAAATAACTCTCTATCCTGCTCCACTAGAGGATATAGGCGGCCCATAACCCTGGAACCTTTGAGGCTTGCCTCCGGCATATCCTATTCTTCCTGGATCATCTCCAGAATTACTCTATGAACTGGAAACGCTCTCTGATTTTTACGAAAAACCTGCAGCAAAGAATCCTCCAACATCTCATCCTCTGCGGGCCCGGGCGCTGGCATATTAAGAGCCTTCAAAGTCTCTGAGATGAGTGCCGGCAACTCCTCCCTCCTGAACAACCGGACCACTCTAGCCTGGTCTTCCTTCTCAGTGATCTCGCCTTCCTCCGCTTCGCTCTCAGTTTCCAAATCAGGGACCCCCTCATCTGATGGAACCTCCTCTGAGATCACGGACGCTTCCTTCAACTCTACCTCCTGTTTGGACCTCTTTCCTCCACTGCCCCCCGCTCCAGAGGTCAGAGGAGTACCTGGTCTCTTTTCTGCCCTCTTCTCTCCGATCATGCCTGACGTGCACTCTTTTTGCTGAGCTCCCAGGGCCTGCTGCAGAAAGGCCACCAAATGCTGAGAGAAAAGCGCCGCATAAACCTCCGGCAAGGACGCTGGCAAAGGAAGCGGATCCGGCGCGGACGAAGTACCCGCAACTGGCTCCTGACTCTGGAAATTCTCAGAAACCGACTTGTGGTCCGCAGCTGGAGTCTGCGGTAGAGCTCCCCCTTCCAAAGGAGTCTCCATTGTGATTGCTTCTCGCACACAGCTCCGACAAACTCCCGCTTCTGATAGCACGCCCTTCCTAGAGCCGCAAACCAAGCACAGAGACTTGCACGGCATCACACTATCACTGGCTTCCTGTCACCGTGTAAGGCACCCCCACCGGACCACAAAGCCGCTTTTTTTTTTTCTAATTACCCACAAAAGAACCACAACAAAACATTCCCGAAGCTCCCCCGAGCCGAAAATGACTCCATCCACGCCGGTGCAGACTTCCACATTGTTATTGCCCTCTGCACTGAGAACCAAGGTCCCAGTACCAGCACCAGTATTGGCCACTGATAAACACTGGGCTTACCTCCTGAGGACTTTGCCAAGCATCAACACCAAGTTGAGACTCGCCAATATCGAATCCGGATCCCTCTGATTCCGATCACCGGTCCTTCAATTCTGATGACCTCCAAGACATCATCTTGGAACCCTTGCCACCAACAGTGAGTACCTGGCATAAATCCCCTCCTGAAGACAGGTCATTTCAGTTCATCCGAGACATGGCAGCTAGCCTGTCCATTCTGACAGCATTGGAACTGGAAACTAGAGTGGAGGAGCTAGAGATACTCCAGTATCCCACAGCCCTGAAAGAAGCTGCAATCCTCCCGGTATACCGGATCCTACATAACTTAATGCTCTGGATGTGGGAAACCCTTCTAACCGTTTCCCCAATCAGTCGCCAATTAGACACTATGTATAGGTTCCTGATTGTCCTGGATTCCTGAAGCCACAGCTTCCACGCCATTCCACGGTGGTGGAATCGACGATGCGTCGCATAAAAAGTGGCAAGAACCATGCCTCGATTCCTCCAGGAAGGGAATCAAGGAATCTCGATTTATTTGCCCGGCGTTCCTTTCAAGCATCCACGCTATCCAGTAGGATAAATTCTTACTTCCTTTATATGGGGATGTTCCTAAAGGAACTCAAAGACTGGGAAGATTTCCTTCTATTCCTGCCAGAAGAGAAACGACCTGCCTTCCAAGCTGTTTTGGCACACAGCTAAAATGTCTCAAAATTTGTCAATAGGGCAGCATTTGATGCCTTTGAATCACCCAGCAGGGCCTCTTCTATTGCCATCAGTGCAACGCAACTGGCTTGGCTCCAGGCTTTGAACTTAAAACTATGGGTCCAAGATAAATTGGGCAATATTTCCTGCACTGGGGAAAATCTTTTTTGTGAAGAACTGGAGGAAGGAGGCTGGAGAGCTCGAAAAAGATAACACAACCCTTAAGAGACTCTCTAGGAAGCCTGCTGCCCCTTCCAAGAAAAAGCAAAAGAACGTTGTTCACTATCAATTTATAGAATCTGACTGGAAACTACCAATCAAAACAACTGAGTTTTCTAGAGGTCTCAGTATAAAATATGGCTAGGTGTTGTAAAATCGCTTCTACTTTCAACCTATAGCCAAATCACATCAATGACCTCTTTAAGCAGAAAAAGGCAGCAGCTAAAAAAACCCTTCTACCCTACGAAAAGAAGGTTTTATACCTCATATTCCCAACCGCCTTATTAGATCCAACAAAAACAACAAGGTCCTAAGCAGGCCAAAAAGCCAAGACACCTCAGTTCCCCCCCCACGTCACTATAATTGTAATTAAGCAAGGAACTGATACCCATAGCATTGTAAATAGCGCACGCTGTAAATAGCACCACAAGAATCAACGTCCAGACACACTCACACTCATACACTACTCACTGCATGTGCACACTATATCTTATTGTTTGCTGTTCAGACCGCCTTGATTGCAGGATAAGGCGGTATAAATAAATAAAATAAATGTTTAAATAAATAAAATAAATAAAGATTAGCCAAGCCACAGCCAGCCACCCAAGCACCAACTGCACCAGGTTTTTGACTCCCAAATAGGGAGCACAGCCAGTCTTCTCCTGTACATACAGGAACTCTCCACAATCCCAGGGAGACTCTGTCACTTTGCACAACAGTGGCAGTCCATCACTACAGAACAATGGAGTCTGTCCATAGTTCAGAAAGGTTACCAACTAAACTTTCAACTTCCTCCTCACCACTACAGAGGAGACTTTCCCACCAAACCTCCCCTGGATGCCCTGCTCAACATTCTCCTTTCCCAAGGAGCCATAGAAGCAGTTCCCCCAAACCAATTGCTAAAAGGCTTCTACTCCCCCCCTACTTCCTCGTTCCAAAGACGCCAGGAGGCTACAGGCCTATTCTCAATCTCTGAGAGCTAAAAGAGAAATGTAAAAGAAATTCAAGATGATCTCTGGAAACCCTTCTTCTCTACCCACAGGAATATGACTAGCTCTGTTCCCTAGACCTCAAAGATGCCTACACTCACATCTTGATTCACCCAGACCACAAAAAGTACCTTCGATTCACCTGTCAAGGCATCCATTATCAATACAGGGTCCTTCCTTTCGGTCTTGCATCTGTACCAAAAATCGTCACGAAGTGCATGGCTGTGGTAGCAGCATATCTTCGAAACAGCAAAGTCATTGTCCTCCCTTACTTAGGCAACTGGCTAATAAAGGCAGACTCTCCTGGAGAACTCTGCACATCTCGGCAAAGAACCCTTGCTCTACTACAGCATCTGTGCTTTGTCATAAACTTCCCAAAGTCCCACCTTACTCCAACTCAAAGATTGGACTTCATAGGAGCCGTGCTGGACACACCACAGTCTAGAGCCTTCCTTCTTGTAGACTGCATGAATAGGCTGGCCCCTCTGCTTCAGACCTGGACCCCAAAAGGTGTTATTACTGCAACAAGTCAGACTACAACAATGTTCACAAAATAAAAATCTTATTTGCCTCTACATCCCAAGAAGAGATTCGCCAGTGACAGTTAACAGAAGATAGTTTCCAGTGGAAGCTTCAGTCAAGTTTATGCTCCATTAACGTTTATATAGAGCAACTGTTGCAAAAAAAGAAAAAAAAAGAGCCTAAAATTATCATCTCTATATCCTACTGCTTTCCCTCGATAAGAAGGCTCTTAGCCAGTAATGCCTCAATCATCACTTTGCCAACACTCACCAAAATTCAGCATAACCTCCCTAGTTACGATCAATTTTCTGTGCCACTATTGTCTTGAGCCAATTGTTCCAGCCACTTGCCTGTGAGCTGCTGCTACTTGAATTCAGCAGAAAATGAACCCGAGAGAGGCTGCTGGCCTGAGCCAGAGGCCTCCTCATCCCTAATATGCTGTATCCAGCTGACCGTCCCAAGGGCCACCAGCCCAGCAGAAGGGGAAGGTGCCAAGCACCCAGAGGAGGCCTCCGAATTGTAATGGGGTCCAACAAATCCAACAGAAATGGGCCCTGGGCATCCCCATCACACTTGGAACAAAAGGAAACCACCATGGAGCTGACTTGGCAAGAAGCTACACAAGGTACGATGTCAGGCACCAGGCATACTTGCAATGCTCCATGTAGCCAAAGCAAAACAAACACACACACGCAAAAAAGGCAAAAGAACCACTGGAAAAAGGGATACAGGCCATTGTGAAAAAAGGAGACCCAAAAAGGGAATCCCAGCACCTAAAAAGTCTGGCTGTGGAAACCTGAGAATGGCCCTACAGCCAAAAAGAAAAAAAATAGGCCTCACTTTTTAACTACTTTATCTAGCAGTGCAAAGAGCCAAATGCAAGCTCATTAAAATGAATGGACTCAAGCTGTTTCCCATAGCTAAACCCTTCCTCCACCCCAGCGCGTCGCTGTCCCCGAGAAGGGCGACTCCGGAAGAAGTCCGTAACCAGGGACGACGCACTTCCGCTGACGTAACTGTGACACGTGGATTCAAGATGGCGGCAGTGCTGATGAGCGGAGGGGACTGTCGTCGCCTGCTTTCTGGACCTGCAGGTTCGCTAGTGCCGAATTCTACCGCCGTAAGTGTTACGCGGAGAGTCCGGGGTGAGGAGAAGGGTCTGAGCGATCTTGATGAGTCGTCCTTTGTGCGGCTGCTGCTGTGGATACCACGATCCGGTGAACGACAGTACATTGAGTTAAGAGTTTGTATATTGGGACTTCTGAAAACGGTGGGATGCTGCTGAGGTAGTAGGTAGAGGATTGTACTAGACCAAGGGGGATTGTGGTGCCCAACGTTGTAGAGAAATTAATATAATCACCATTTAACGAAGTGATAATATTTGGAATACAGCAACCGAGTAGCCTAATAGAGCAGTGGGCTGAGAATCTGGGGACCTGGTTTGAATCCCACAGCCTCTACTTGTGATCTTGAGTAAGTCACTTAACCCTCCATTGCCTTAGGTACAGATTTAGGGGTCAATGCAGAAAAGTGTGCTGAAGATAGAAAATAACAACAACATAAATGCAATCACTGTGCAGCTGATAAAGCTAATAGCAGTGCACAGCCCATATAAATCCATTAGGACTAGATAATTAAATAAATAATTAGCTATAACGCCCAGACGTAGAGAAGTGTGTAGAAGAGCCAAAGGCTGTGCTCAACGCTGGGACTTTAACGCTAGGTCAATGGAGAGATAAGGGGTCTGTGGTCAGTGCTGAGGAGGAATTTATACCAGTTTCTTGAGCAGACAACCCCATCAGCTTTGTCTGGGCTTTGCCAAAGTGAGACCTGATGAAAACACAGCAGGAAAAGCATGCTGAAATGCTATGTGGCACATAAGAGCAATCATTCTGTGCAGAATAATATTAGTGTACAAAGATTATTCAGAGCAGAATGCACCACACGGCATTCCAGCAGATGTGCACAAGAGCCTATTTGTGCACAGGGTCCAAGTGCTGCTATTGCAGACACTTGTGCACATGTTCCTGTCTTGCTTTTTTGTTTTAGCGTGGATTTTTATGTGCAGCTCATTTGCATACTATTTGCTTACAGTATGGCCGCATAAAACATAGAACTTGCATTTGGAAACTACTCAAGAACTAGAGTCAGGGTTTCTGCTTGAATCCTTTAGATTGTAAACTTTTTAGGGACAAGAAAATTCCTACTGCACTTGAATGTAAATCACTGAACTATTCCCGAAAAAGGCACAAGTTAAATCTATATAATTTAAAAAAGAAAAAAAAATCCAGCCTAGTATCTGATCAGGGTTTCCCAACTCACAAGAAGACTTAGTCTGTTGGACTGGGTCTAGCAGGATTAAAGGAAAGTTTTACATATCTGATAATTTACTTATCAGTGTACTGCCAGTGTCACATTCTGAGTGGTCTATAATCAAATACATTGATAACATTTACATGGACAATACACAGAAGCATTCAAACCTGACTTTCTTATTAAGCCAGAGCTTGACAAATCCAGGGCTTTAAGTCATCATGGTGCCTAGTACTCCATCCAGATGCCTGGGATCATGACTCAGAAAAAAATGGTTCCCCCCCCCCCCCCATGCAAGCCACCCTTCTTCCTCCATTGTGATCAGCTCTGGCCCTTCAAGGAGCTTGAGTCAGGCAGTGGAGGAAGTTACAGCTGATCTTGTGGTTGCAGGTCTCTTGAGAATCTTGAAACCAAAAAATCAGCTGGAATGTCTTCCATCATGTGGCTCAAGCTCCTTGCAGGGAGGGAATGTCCTCATCGCAGAGGAAGAAGCAAGGCCTTTTCAGTGCAACTGCAACAAGGGGTGAGAGACACCAGGTGAAGACTGTGTGAGGAGAGAGAGAGACGCTGGGGGGGAGCTGTAAGAGAGAGATGCTGGGTGAAGGCTGGGGGGGAGCTGTAAGAGAGAGATGCTGGGTGAAGGCTGTGGGGGGGAGGGAGCTGTAAGAGAGAGATGCTGGGTGAAGGCTGTTGGGGGGGAGCTGTAAGAGAGAGATGCTGGGTGAAGGCTGTTGGGGGGGAGCTGTAAGAGAGAGATGCTGGGTGAAGGCTGTGGGGGGGGGGAGCTGTAAGAGAGAGATGCTGGGTGAAGGCTGTGGGGGGGAGCTGTAAGAGAGAGATGCTGGGTGAAGGCTGTGGGGGGGAGCTGTAAGAGAGAGATGCTGGGTGAAGGCTGGGGGGGAGCTGTAAGAGAGAGATGCTGGGTGAAGGCTGGGGGGGGAGCTGTAAGAGATGCTGGGTGAAGGCTGTGGGGGGGGAGCTGTAAGAGAGAGATGCTGGGTGAAGGCTGTGGGGGGGGGGAGCTGTAAGAGAGAGATGCTGGGTGAAGGCTGGGGGGGGGGAGCTGTAAGAGAGAGATGCTGGGTGAAGGCTGTGGGGGGGAGCTGTAAGAGAGATGCTGGGTGAAGGCTGTGGGGGGGAGCTGTAAGAGAGAGATGCTGGGTGAAGGCTGTGGGGGGAGCTGTAAGAGAGAGATGCTGGGTGAAGGCTGTGGGGGGGGAGCTGTAAGAGAGATGCTGGGTGAAGGCTGTGGGGGGGAGCTGTAAGAGAGAGATGCTGGGTGAAGGCTGGGGGGGGAGCTGTAAGAGAGAGATGCTGGGGGGGGAGCTGTAAGAGAGGTGCTGGGTGAAGGCTGGGGGGGAGCTGTAAGAGAGGTGCTGGGTGAAGGCTGTGGGGGGGGAGCTGTAAGAGAGAGATGCTGGGTGAAGGCTGGGGGGGAGCTGTAAGAGAGAGATGCTGGGTGAAGGCTGGGGGGGGAGCTGTAAGAGAGGTGCTGGGTGAAGGCTGGGGGGGGGAGCTGTAAGAGAGGTGCTGGGTGAAGGCTGTGGGGGGGAGCTGTAAGAGAGAGATGCTGGGTGAAGGCTGTGGGGGGGAGCTGTAAGAGAGAGATGCTGGGTGAAGGCTGTGGGGGGGGAGCTGTAAGAGAGATGATGTGTGTAGGCGGTGGGGGGGGGAGCTGTAAGAGAGAGATGCTGGGTGAAGGCTGGGGGGGGGGAGCTTGAAGAAAGAGAAGCTGGGTGTAGGCTGTGGGGGGGGGAGCTGTAAGAGAGAGATGCTGGGTGAAGGCTGTGGGGGGGGGAGCTGTAAGAGAGAGATGCTGGGTGAAGGCTGTGGGGGGGGGGAGCTGTAAGAGAGAGGTGCTGGGTGAAGGCGGGGGGGGGGGAGATTTAAGAGAGAGGTGCTGGGTGAAGGCTGGGGGGGGGACCTGTAAAAGAGAGGTGCTGGGTGAAGGCTGGGGGGGGGGAGCTGTAAGAGAGAGGTGCTGGGTGAAGGCTGGGGGGGGAGCTGTAAGAGAGAGATGCTGGGTGAAGGATGGAGGAGAGCTGTGTGAGAGAGAGGCTGCTACTACTACTGAAGATTTGTATAATGCTACAAGACATACACAGTGCTGCAAAGACACATGTAAAAGACAGAGAGTCCCTGCTCATCAGAGCTTACAATCTAGCCAAGGCACAGTAGCTGTAGATATGGGATACAGCTATGGGGAATGGTAAGGAAACACAGGTGAGTCAAGATCCGAAAGCAGCAGCAAAGAGGTAAGTTTTTTAGCCTGGATTTGAAAAGGGCTAGAGAAAGTGCCTGACGTACAGACTTAGGTAGTTTGTTCCAGGCATAAGGAGCAGCAAGGTGAAAGGAGCAAAATCTGGAGTTAGTAATAGAAGAGAAGGGCACAGATAAGTGATTTGCCAGAAGAGCGGAGTTCCCGAGGAGGGGTGTAGGGAGAGATAAGAGAAGAAAGATGCTGAGGAGCTACAGAGTGAATGCACTGTAGATCAGCAGGACAAGTTTGAACTGGTTGTGGAAATGGATGTGTTGTTGCCAGATAAAGGCTATGGGGGGAGCTGTGTGAGAGAATGAAGTGAGAAGAGGGGTAATATGAGCATGACAAGGCTGGCGAAAGATTAGTCGCACGTCAGAGTGTTGAACAGATTGAAGGGGAGAGAGATGATTCAGAGGGAGACCAGCAAGGAGTAAGTTACAATAGTCTAGACGGGAGGTGACTAAGGAGTGGATAAGTGTCTTAGTAGTGTGTTCAGAAAGGAGTGAGTGAATTTTGTTGATGTTAGAGAAAGAAACGGCAGGTTTTATCTATATCAGTTGAATGTGTGTGGCAAAGGAGAGAGAGGAGTCAAAGTTGTCACCAAGGTTGTGAGCTGAGGAGACAGGGAGGAGTAAAGAGTTATCCACAGAAACTGAGAAAGGAGATAGTGGAAAAATAAGAAACTATTTTTTGCCCATGTTCAATATCAAGTGGCAGTGAGACATCTAAGCAGCAGTGTCAGAAAGGCGGGCATAGATCCTGGCCTGGATTTCCCTAGAGATTTCAGGTGTAGAGAGGTAGATCTGGGAGTCATCAGCGTAAAGATGGGAAGAGATGAGTGCACCAAGGGACTGGGTATAGAGAGAGAAAAGGAGTGGACCCAAGACAGATCCTTGGGGTACACCAACTGAGAGCAGGATAGAAGTAGAGAAGGATCCACCAGAACAAACACTGAAAGAGCGATGGGAGAGATAAGAACAAGGATAGCACTGAGCCCTTAAAACCAAGTGAGGACAAGGTATCAAAGAAAAGGTTGTGGTGAACAGTGTCAAAAGCAGCAGAAAGGTCAAGAAGGATGAGGATTGCGTAAAGGCCCTTGGATTTTGTCAGGAACAATTCACTGGAGACTTTGTCAAGGACAAAAGATGGATTGTAAAGGATCCAGAAGGGCTTGAGAAGAGAGAAATTTGAGACAACGGCAGTGAATCGCACATTCAAGTAGTTTGGAAATGAAGGGGAGGAGGGAGACGGGTTGATAGTGAGAAGGACAGGTAGGGTCTAGTGAGGGTTTCTTGAGAAGAGGAGTGACCACAGCATGCTTGAAGGCTGCAGTGGAGAACGATAGGTTGAGAATGAGAGATGGGACTACAGTGGAGGATATGTAGCTAAGGAGTTGGGTGTGAATAGGATCAGAGGAGCAGGTAGTGAGTTTGGATGAGGAAAGAAGGTGAGGTAGGAGGGGGAGAGAGGGACATTGGGTGATGGCTTGGGGGGTGTGAGGGGTTTTTTTTTTTTTTTTTTGCTTCACATATTACCAGGCCATAGTGATACGTGAGAAACCATCCAAGAAAATGCATTCACTGTGTTTGGGTGTATAAAAATGACACAGTTCATATTGCAGGTAAGTGCACTCATGATCTATACACATGAAAAATAAAATATAGGGGATATGTGAGAAACTATAAATTAATAAACAGATTATTGTTAAATGAAAAGGAGGGTTTTTGGATCTGTGATGCAAGGAGCATTAATTATGAGCTGGCGATATGGCAGTGCGCATTAATGTAAAGTTGCTCATAAGATTCTGAGATCTTTCCCCTCCTGAATTTTTAATTAACACAGAGTTGATGAAGAGAACTGTCATTTTTATACTACCAAACATGTTGAATGAATGAATATATTTTCTTGGATGGTTTCTTTATATAAACTTCATTTGCTGATTGGGATATTTTTTGTATTTAATATCAATGGTGGTATGTGAAACAAAAAACGAAGTTGTCCTAAGTGCAGCTATGAAGAGTCACAAATATGCTGCTGACAATGTTCTCATTGAGGTTGGTGGGGGGAGGAGAAGGGTTGCTGCCTCCTCTTAGCACTGTGTAATTGTACATTAAGGGCCTGATTATTAAGCTTTCTTTTCCCACAGAAAATGGGAAAACAGCAAATCAGGCCCTTAAAAGGAGCTTGACTCGCCTCATCTCCTTTGTTTTTCCTTACCATTCCCCCTAGATCAGAGGTTCCCAACTCCAGTCCTGGAGGGCCAAACACCATTCAGGTTTTCAGGCTGTCCCTAATGAATATGCATGAGATACATTTGAATACAATGGGACAGTGCATGCAAATGCATCTCATGCATATTTATTAGGGACAGCCTGAAAACCTGAATGGTGTTTGGCACTCCAGGACTGGAGTTGGGATACATCTAGGACAGAGGTTCCCATGTCTACAGTATTACTTTGTCTGTGTTGACTAGACTGTAAACTCTGATGAGCAGGGACCGTCTTTTACATGTGTCTGCAGCGCTGCGTACACCTTGTAGCTCTATACAGATGTTCAGTAGTAGTAGGTAAGGTGGGGTAGAGTCGGGGCGCACTCTGACAGAGGTCTCAATGGCTGGTTCCTAAATTTTTAAGCTGGCTTCTACACTCCAAGAAAATTTGTCAAGGCCTCTATTGAGCATAATCTGCTTACATTTTATTTTATTTATTGAACGGTTTTATATACCGCTTTTCATCAAAATCAAAGCGGTTTACCTAGAACAAAACTTGAAACATTACATTGTAACATATTCTAACAGTTAACATTACAGTGAACAAAGGGGAGTATTATAGAATTTTACATAATACATAGCTTAAGTTTGACAAAATAAAAAAATGTGTTATATTATGTCTGTGTTTGTGCTTCCCACCCTGTTACTTTTGAACCACCCATTATCGCGGGGTTACTGTGAGCTAAAAATGCGGCCATGGTGAAAATCCCATGTTAACTGCTTAGTGCAGGTTAGGGGTGGAGTGGGGGCATTGACTGCACGCAGTTAACACAGGCTCACCTTCAGTGTTGCAGTCAGTACTGGCATACTGTGACAGTACTTGACCCATGGTACCTATGGCAAACGGCTTAGTGCAGGGATAGCACTGGGTTTCAGGCTAAGGGTATGATTACCATGCTTTCAAAGAGCTAAAGATATACTCTTTGGAGATTATAGGGGAGCCGCGTAAAGTCACTGTTTTCAAGAACTTGGGCACATGTTTTAGCCAGTTGCTATTCTGTAACTCGTGCGAACTTTCAGTGTGCATATGCAGAGGGGCAAAGCACACATTTACAACGTAAGTTATAAAATAACTTGCACATGTTCTTTAGAAATCTAGGTAGAAGCATTTACACTAGCACCATTCCTAGATTTAACGTGTTTTTACACCACTTATGCCATACTTTAAAATAGACCTCAAATGTGGCATGTTAAATTGGATAATTTTATAAAGTCCCATGGAGTTATCTGTAGAACAGCTAAGGGACATGATTCATCTATTTAACAGGCTTCAGTGAGGTACCAGTTGATAGCATTTTGGTTCACTAGCGCCATTTTGAGCAAACAGTATGGATGGAGCAGGTGAACAGGAGAATTGAGGAACAGTACTGATGGGTTATGACCAAGATTTATTTTTCACAGCTTTCTGTACCACTTTTTGGGCCAAGGCCAGACAAAGTGGTTTACAAAACTATGTGGACTGAGAGATAGTAGGGGAGCTTTGGGAAAAGGCCTTGGAGAATTTTCTTCATTTTTTTTTTTTTGTAGTGGGAGTAGGGCTGCCTTCCTTAGGCTTCCTCGGACTGATTTGGTGCTTCTTTGCCTTGCCTTGTCGAGTTAGCTAAAAAGATCATAAGAATGTAAGATGGTCAAGCCCAACATGCAATCTCTGACAGTGGACAGTCTAGGTCAGAAGTGCTCAGTAGGATCCCAAGGAAAAGATCCAGTCCTTTTTGTTCCTATCCACAAAAACATGGTTTTTCTAAGCCTACATAGGACTTTTTTTCTAGGAACTTGTCTGAACCTTTTTTTAAACCCAGGTGTGCTTACTACTTTGGCCACATCTTTTGGCAACACATTTCACAGCTTAGTTGTGCATTGGGTGAAAAACTACTTTCTCCTAGAGAGGCTGTTGTTGCCAAAAAAGCATCTTTCAGGAAATGGAAAAAAGGGCCAAACGACGAAACCTGGAAACAGCACAAGCACTGGCAAGTCAAATGCAAGGCATTGATAAAGCAGGCAAAGGGAGAATTTGAGAAGAGGCTTGCTGCAGAAGCAAAAACGCGAAATAAAGATTTTTTCAAGTACATTCTTAGCAAAAAACCTATAAGAGAGTCAGTTGGTCCATTAGATGATAGAGGAGTTAAAGGGGCACTAAGAGGCGACAAGGCGATAGTGGGGAGACTGAATGAATTCTTTGCTTCGGTCTTTACTGAGGAAGATGTAGGGATGTTACCCATGACTGAAGTGGTATTTAAAGGTGCGGAAGAATTGAAGGAAATATCGATACATCGGGAAGATGTATTACAACTATTAGATAAACTGAAGAGTAGCAAATCACCGGGGCCGGATGATATACATCCAAGGGTGTTGAAAGAACTGAAATATGAGATTGCAGACCTGCTATTAGTCATCTGTGAATTTTCAGTAAAATCATCTTTAATACCTGAAGATTGGAGGATCGCCAAAGTAACGCCAATTTTTAAAAAGAGTTCCAGGGGTGATCCGGGAAACTACGGACCGGTAAGCCTCACGTCAGTACCGGGAAAAAATGGTAGAAACCATCATAAAGAATAAAATTACTCGGCATGTAGATAGTCATGGCCTAATGGGAGACAGCCAACATGGTTTTAGACAAGGAAGATCTTGTCTTACTAATCTATTATGTTTTTTTGAAAGTGTGAATAAACAGATGGACAAAGGTGAGTCGGTTGAAAGCCCTTGACAAGGTCCCTTATCAGAGACTTTTTGCAAAACTAAAGAGTCATGGGATAGGAGGCAGTGTACTACTGTGGATCAAGAACTGGTTAAAAGATAGAAAGCAGAGGGTTGGGCTAAATGGCCAATTTTCCCAATAGAGAAAAGTGAATAGTGGTGTACCCCAGGGATCTGTGCTGTGTCTGCTGCTTTTTGACATATTCATAAATGACCTGGAAAGTGGAATAACGAGTGAGGTTATCAAATTTGCAGATGACACAAAACTATTTAAAGTTGTTAAAACCCAAGAGGATTGTGGAAAATTGCAAGAGGATCTTGATAAATTGGAAGACTGGGCATCAAAATGGCAGATGAAATTTAATGTGGACAAGTGCAAATTTATGCACCTAGGGAAGAACAACCCAAACTATGGTTACACGATGCAAGGTTCCACATTAGGAACCACCACCCAGGAAAAAGATTTAGGCGTCATTGTGGATAGCATGTTAAAACCCTCGGCCCAGTGTGCAGCTGTGGCCAAGAGAGCAAATAGAATGCTAGGTATGATAAGGAAAGGAATGGAAAATAAAACAAAAGATATTATAATGCCTCTATATTGTTCCATGGTGAGACCGCACCTTGAATATTGTGTGCAATTCTGGTCGCCATATCTGAAAAATGATATAGCGTTATTAGAAAAGGCTCAGAGAACATAAGAACATAAGATATGCCATACTGGGTCAGACCAAGGTCCATCAAGCCCAGTATTCTGTTTCCAACAGTGGCCAATCTAGGTCATATGTACCTAGCAGTTTCCCCAAGGGGACACAGGTTCCACAATGCTTGTATTGGTTCAAGCATTGATATCCTGGGTCCCTTCTTAATAATGGTTTATGGACCTTTCCTCCAGGAACTTGTCCAAACCTTTTTTAAACCCAGCTACACTAACAGCCTTTACTACATCCTCCGGTAACAAATTCCAGAGTTTGATTACACGTTGAGTGAAAAAATATTTTCTTTTATTAGTCTTAAATAGTTTACCCTGTAGCTTCATTGCATGTCCCCTAGTCTTTCTATATTCTGATAAGGTAAAAATCGATCTACGTTTACCCGTTCCACTCCGTTCATTAATTTATAGACTTCTATCATATCTCCCCTCAGCCGTCTCTTTTCCAGGTTAAAGAGCCCTAGCCTTTTTAGCCTTTCTTAGGAGTATCCTTCCATCCCCTTTACCATTTTGGTGGCTCTTCTCTGTACCTTTTCTAAAATCGCTATATCCTTTTTAAGATACGGCGACCAGAATTGCACACAATATTCAAGGTGCGGTCTCACCATGGAACGATATAGAGGCATTATAATATCTTTTGTTTTATTTTCCATTCCTTTCCTTATCATACCTAGCATTCTATTTGCTCTCTTGGCCGCAGCTGCACACTGGGCCGAGGGTTTTAACATGGTATCCACAATGACGCCTAAATCTTTTTCCTGGGTGGTGGTTCCTAATGTGGAACCTTGCATCGTGTAACCATAGTTTGGGTTGTTCTTCCTTAGGTTCATAACTTTGCACTTGTCCACATTAAATTTCATCTGCCATTTTGATGCCCAGTCTTCCAATTTATCAAGATCCTCTTGCAATTTTCCACAATCCTCTTGGGTTTTAACAACTTTAAATAGTTTTGTGTCATCTGCAAATTTGATAACCTCACTCGTTATTCCACTTTCCAGGTCATTTATGAATATGTCAAAAAGCAGCAGACCCAGCACAGATCCCTGGGGTACACCACTATTCACCTTTCTCCATTGGGAAAATTGGCCATTTAGCCCTACCCTCTGCTTTCTATCTTTTAACCAGTTCCTGATCCACAATAGTACATTGCCTCCTATCCCATGACTCTTTAGTTTTGCCAAAAGTCTCTGATGAGGGACCTTGTCAAAGGCTTTCTGAAAGTCCAGATACACAATATCAACCGACTCACCTTTGTCCACCTGTTTATTCACTCCTTCAAAAAAACATAACAGATTAGTAAGACAAGATCTTCCTTGTCTAAAGCCATGTTGGCTGTCTCCCATTAGGTTGTGACTATCTACATGCTGAGTAATTTTATTCTTTATGATGGTTTCTACCATTTTTCCCGGTACTGACATCATGCTCACCGGTCTGTAGTTTCCCGGATCACCCCTGGAATCCTTTTTAAAAATTGGTGTTACATTGGCGATCCTCCAATCTTCAGGTATTAGAGATGATTTTAATGATAGTTTACAGATTACTGATAGCAGTTCTGCAATCTCATATTTCAGTTCTTTCAACACCCTTGGATGTATACCATCCGGCCCAGGTGATTTACTACTCTTCAGTTTATCTAATAGTTGTAAGACATCTTCCCGATGTATCGATATTTCCTCCAATTCTTCCGCACCTTTAAATACCACTTCAGTCATGGGTAACATCCCTACATCTTCCTCAGTAAAGACCGAAGCAAAGAATTCATTCAGTCTCTCCGCTATCGCCTTGTCGCCTCTTAGTGCTCCTTTAACCCCTTTATCATCTAATGGACCAACTGACTCTCTCACAGGTTTTTTGCTACGAATGCTTCTTCTCAAATTCTCTCTTTGCCTGCCTTATCAATGCCTTGCATTTGACTTGCCAGTGCTTGTGCTGTTTCCAGGTTTCATCGTTTGGCTCTTTTTTCCATTTCCTGAAAGATGCTTTTTTGGCAACAACAGCCTCTCTGACCTCACCTTTAAACCATGCTGGCAGTTTTTTGGACTTCCTTCCACTTTTCTTAAAGCGTGGAAGAGCCACGAAAATGGTAAAGGGGATGGAAGGATACTCCTATGAAGAAAGGCTAAAACGATTAGGGCTCTTTAACCTGGAAAAGAGACGGCTGAGGGGAGATATGATAGAAGTCTATAAATTAATGAACGGAGTGGAACGGGTAGACGTAGTTCGATTGTTTATGTTATCAGAATATAGAAAGACTAGGGGATATGCAATGAAGCTACAGGGTAAACTATTTAAAACTAATAAAAGAAAATATTTCTTCACTCAACGTATAATCAAACTCTGGAATTTGTTACCGGAGGATGTAGTAAAGGCTGTTAGTGTCGCTGGGTTTAAAAAAGGTTTGGACACAGTTCCTAGAGGAAAGGTCCATAAACCATTATTAAGAAGGGACCCAGGATATCAGTGCTTGACCCAGTACAAGCATTGCGGAACCTGTGTCTTTTGGGGAAACTGCTAGGTACGTATGACCTAGATTGGCCACTGTTGGAAACAGGATACTGGGCTTGATGGACCTTGGTCTGACCTAGTATGGCATATCTTATGTCTTATGTTATCTTCTTATGTTCCTATTTTTTTAAATGTGCTGTCTGTTAGTCTCATGACATGTCTCCTAGTCTTAGGGGCTTGTTCACAAAGCCGCGGTAGCGGTTTCCGCCCGATATCGGCGCCATGGCCCCATTGAATTCAATGGGGCCGCGTCTCTGATATCGGCCGGAAATCGCTACCTTGGCTTTGTAAACAAGCCCCTTAGTATTGTTTTGTTTGTAAAGTAATCAACTAACATAAGAGATGCCGTTCTGGGTCAGACCAAGAGTCCATCAAGCCCAGTATCCTGTTTCCAGTAGTGGCCAGTCCAGGTCGCAAGTACTTGTCGGATTCCCAGAAGGTACACAGATTCCATGCTGCTTGTCCAGTGGGTAAGCAGTGGATTTCCCCAGTGCTCTTTAATAATGGTTTATAGATTTTTCTTCCACATACTTGTCCATACCTCTTCAATCCGGCTACACTGACAGCTTTTACTACATCCTCTGGAAACAGATTCCGGAGTTTGATTACACGTTTTGATTACATTTCCTTTTATACATATTTCACTCCACTCATGTGTTTATAGAACTTGTATCTTTTTTTTCCATTTCATTTATTTGATTTATAACCCACCTATCAAACTTCTCTAGGCAGATAATAGAATATGCATATAAAATAATAAACATACAGAACGGTATCAAAGTTAGAACATACAAAAGATTTTAATTTTTTTCAAATATTGTAAAAATCTTTCACAAGATGTAGTTCACAGGGTGGTGTATGCCCTTGTTGGGGAATGCCTTTCAGTAGTGCACAAACTTGTGTGGCAATTTTGCAAACCACAGATACTGGTGATAACACAAAGAGCTCTTTTTGACTGGTGCATTATAGATGCAAGGGGCCGTCTCTGCCATCATTTCCAAGCTAAAAAGCTCTTCCTTATCGTCACTCCAGTCCAGTCCCTTTACTTCTGGGTTACGCAACCCTTCCAGCAGCTTGGAGGCTGAGCCAAACCTTTTTGGAGGTGGGGCGGTATAACTACCACTGGGACCACCCCTCAACTCCAGTATTCTCAGCCTCCAAGCAGCTGGAGGGTTCCGTAAGCCTAGGGCTTACTGGAGTCTTCCTTTTAAACTAAATTCCTTTAAGATTACTTTTAAATTTATAATTTTGTTCCTTTATTACCTCTTAGTTTCTTTGATTTCAGCTTAAGTCTGTCAACTAGAGTTTTTGAGTTCTGCTCCTTTAATTGCTCTCTGCTCTCCTCCCCCCCCCCCCCCGATCGGGCCGGGCTCCGGAGGTAGAAGGGTGCTGGCTGTTTTCCAGAGATATTCTGCATCTCCCCGCGTTGTTCTGCCTCGCGCCGAAGCCCTTAAGGTGGCTGAGCGCTGGAGGCATCTCCGGGAGTCAGATCTTATCTGTCGGTACCGCCCCGCAGCGGAGGGACGCGGCGGCGATCTCCGGGTCTCCCGATAGCGGCGGAGGAGCTTCCCTCGCGGAGGAGGAGTTTTTCCCCTGCTCTTCAAGTTTCAGCAGTCTCCGACGGCAGTCTTCACTCGGCGGCGTTTGTTTCCAGGAGAAGAAAGCAACCCGGCGAACGCGCTCGCGATCCCCCGTTCAGGCTCCACGTGGTGAGGCCCACCACGTGTAGAGCCAACGGGCAGAGATCGCTGAGCCGGCTCCACCGAAACCGCAAGTACCAAGGAGCACTACTCGCAGTTTTTTTCTTCATTAGGCATTGCTTGTTTTTAAGTTTTAATTTGTGTTTAATTTGAACTCTTAAATTTTAATTTTTCGATCTGCTGATTTGAGTAGCCTCTGGGGTACGATGCACTGTTAGAGAACTAAGGGTCTGATTCTCCCCCCTCCGTTTCTCTATCTCTCTCCCTCAAGGATAAGATTAATTTAAAGAAGGAGAAAAATCAATTCCTTACAGGACACTTCTGCCCTTCTTGGAGCTAAGGTTTGGAAACAAGAGCATGGCAGCTAAGCCCAGATGCCCTTCCTGTGGCACACGTAGGGGCACTTCCTCGGAGGCAGGAGTCTGCAGGGGTTGTGCCGCAGTAGCTGCCTCCGTGGAACAGGAAATTAATTTGGCCATGTCCCAACCTTCCCAGAGTGCTGGAGACCTCTTACAAGAGGAGGGGGGTCCCAGCTTCCTCCCTCCTCAATCGCAGATTTGCCCACTCCTTTTCCCCCCACTGCCTCACCCCCTCCCCCGGGGGAAGGGAGTACAGAGGATTTTTTCTCCCCAGACTTTATTCTTTTACTCCATAAGGCCTATTGCTTGCGCAAGCAGGGTCCGGCCTCAGGGGGGGATGCCCCGATGGCCGAGACCATATCCAAGAGGGCAAGCACCTTTGCCTCAGGCCTCCCACCTAAACGCCCACGCTTGGGCGGGGAAGATCCTACCCCCTCCCTTTCCCAGGGTCCGCCAGAAGAGGAGGTCTCGGACAAGGACTGGGACGAAGAAGAGGAGGAAGGGGAGATCCCGGAAGAAGATCATTCCAGGATAATTAGAGTCTTTCGGAGGGAAGAACTCCCGGCCCTAATTGATGAGTCCTTAAAGGTTCTCAATGTATCCTCAGATACTCCAACAGAGGAGGAGGCGGTGGAGGATCCGTTAATCCAGGCTATCAGGAGGTCACAGAGGGTTTTCCCTGTCCATAGAGTGGTGCGCCAGATGATCCAGGAAGAATGGGATCAACCCGAGTCTAGTCTAAGGGGAGTACGATCCATGTCTCGCCTATACCCCCTACCAGAGGCAGACAGAGAGCTACTGAAGTCGCCAAGGGTGGATGCAGCGGTATCAGCAGTCACTAAGAAGACTACTATTCCAGTAGAGGGCAGCGCCGCCTTGAGGGATTCCCAAGACAGAAAACTAGATACCCTCCTGAAACAAGCCTTTGATGTGAGTGCCCTGGCCTTACAGGCCTCGGTTTCAGGGGCTTGGGTGGCGAGAGCCTGCTTAAGGTGGTCCCAACAACTGCAAGCAGCAGAGGGCCCATCTGGCGAATCTCAGGCCCATTCTGCTAGACTGGAATCAGGAACAGCCTTCCTGGCGGATAGTCAGTATGACCTCATCAGAAGCCTAGCCAAGAACATGGCCTCGGTGGTGGCAGCTAGACGTTATCTGTGGCTACGGAACTGGGCAGCTGACGCCTCCTCGAAGGCACGCCTGAGCCGCCTCCCTTTCAAGGGGAAGCTGTTGTTCGGAGAAGATTTGGAGAAGTTGGTAAAGGACCTTGGCGAGTCTAAAGGGGGCAGGCTACCGGAAGACAGGCCAAGGCAAGGGCGTCCCGGACCCCCAGTACGTAACCAGTCCAGGGACTCGCGAAGGTTTCGCCCAGCTAGGACAAACCTCCTTCCCAGGGGCCGTTTCCCCTCAAAGGGTCAAGGTTTTAGAGGGTTTCGAGGGGCAGGCCGAGGTTTTGGCTCGTCCTCCTTCTCCGCCTCTCAAGGAAATAGAAAACAATGAGGTGACGGGGGTCCAGGGGGGAGAGCCGTCGGTGGGCGGTCGCCTAAGGCGTTTTCTTCCTGCCTGGTCCCGGGTCACGTCCGATCAATGGGTTCTAGAGGTCATCAGAGAGGGCTACGCTCTCGAATTCACAAAACAAATACCTCCAGCCTTTGTTCAGTCTCCCTGCGGCTCTTCAGAAAAGAGAGTGGCGGTAGAGACAACCCTCACCCGCCTCATAAAACTCGGGGCCGTAGTTCCGGTGCCACCAGACCAGCACGGTACGGGTCGGTACTCGATTTACTTTGTAGTCCCAAAGAGAGGAGGGTCCTTTCGCCCCATACTAGACCTAAAACAGGTCAATCGCTGTCTCAGAGTTCCACACTTCCGGATGGAAACCCTACGTTCCGTCATAGCCGCAGTCAGGGAAGGGGAGTTCTTAACATCCCTCGATCTGACAGAAGCTTACCTGCATATCCCGGTCAGGGACTCCCATCAACAATTCCTGAGGTTTGCAGTGCCAAGGGGCCATTTTCAATTCCAGGCGCTCCCCTTCGGCTTAGCTACGGCTCCAAGAACTTTCACCAAGGTGATGGTGGTGGTAGCGGCCTCCCTAAGAAAAGAGGGAATTCTAGTACACCCCTACCTGGACGATTGGCTAATCCGGGCAAAGTCCGAGGAGGAGAGCCACTCCGTGACGTCAAGGGTGGTTCAAATGCTAGAAGAATTGGGGTGGGTCATCAATCGAGCAAAGAGCAGGATGACTCCCTCACAGGAACTGGAGTACCTCGGAGCAAGGTTCGACACCATCAGAGGCAGGGTCTTCCTGTCCCATTCAAGATCAAGAGAGCTCAGACTCCTGGTCACTCAGTTTCTGGCCAGACGGAACCCTACGGCGTGGCATTACCTACAGGTCCTGGGAACAATGGCAGCGGCAATAGAGGTGGTTCCGTGGGCTCGAGCCCATATGCGGCCTCTGCAGAGGGCCCTATTGCGTCGGTGGTCGCCACAACATCACTCCATATCAATGCCGCTACCTTGCGCGCCACGGACCAAACAGACGCTGCACTGGTGGCGGTCCCCGAAGAATCTGGATCGCGGGATGCCCCTCGAGCCTCACCAGTGGTTATTACTGACGACGGATGCCAGTCTGACAGGCTGGGGAGCTCACTGCGAGGACCAGTTCGTTCAAGGCAACTGGTCTCCGCTGGAAGCCCAGTGGCCCATCAACAGGCTGGAATTGCGGGCCGTAAGGATGGCGCTCATAGGCCTAGAGGCCTTAGTACAAAAAAGAGCAATTCGTGTCCTATCAGACAATGTTACCGCGGTGGCTTATATCAACCACCAGGGCGGCACCAGCAGTCCCGCCTTAGAGAAAGAGGCGAGCTCTCTGTTCCAGTGGGCAGAGACCCGGTTGGAAGCTCTCTCGGCACAACACGTGGCAGGAATAGACAACGTCACGGCAGACTATCTCAGCAGGTGCAAGATAGACCACGGGGAGTGGGAGCTGGAGCAGGAGACGTTTGACCGGATAGTAGACCGGTGGGGTCTCCCAGTCATGGACCTCATGGCGAGGTTTGCAACCGCCAAGGTGGAACGGTTCTTCAGCCGGCGCAAGGAAAGGATGTCCGAAGGCCTAGATGCTTTAGCCCAGAAGTGGCCCTCGGAGGGTCTACTCTATGTCTTCCCCCCCCCTGGGCGCTGATCGGAAAGGTGCTACAACGAGTAGAGTCCCATGAGGGATACATAATCTTCATAGCCCCGGATTGGCCTCGCCGTCCCTGGTATGCGAACCTGATGAGATTGATCGCAGACCGACCCTGGCGTCTTCCTTGCAAAAGGGACCTGCTGAGACAAGGCCCGTTGCGGATGCCTCACGTGGATCGGTTCTCGCTTACGGCCTGGCTATTGAAAGGGCGAGGCTCCTAAAGAGAGGTTATTCAGGAGCGGTCATCTCTATCCTGTTAAACGCTAGGAAGCGTTCGACCTGTCTCTCCTATATTAGGACTTGGCGCATTTTCGAGGCGTGGTGCGCGGAGCACCGACGAAAACCACTCTCCGCTTCAGTCCCCGAGATTCTAGAATTCTTACAGGCAGGTTTTGACAAGGGCCTAGCTCACAGCTCCTTGAGGGTTCAGCTAGCAGCAATTGCATGCTATAGGGGGAAAGTCCGCGGAAAACCCCTAGGGGCACACCCGGATGTGTCCAGGTTCCTAAGGGCGGTGGGGCGCCTGCGCCCTCAACAGAGGTCAGTCGTCCCCCCTTGGGATCTCAACCTAGTGCTTAATGCCTTGATCAAGGAACCCTTCGAACCAGTGAAGAGGGCCTCCTTGAAGGACTTAACACTGAAGACAGTCTTTTTGGTCACGATCTGCTCAGCTAGGCGGGTCTCCGAACTCCAAGCGCTGTCCGCTCAGCCACCCTTCCTACTGTTTCTCAAGGACAAGATAGTTCTACGTCCGGTCCCCTCCTTCTTGCCCAAAGTCATTTCTCCTTTTCATATGAACCAGGCGGTTCACCTTCCGGTGCTCTCCGCCGAGGCGGGCGGAGGTGGGGATAACAAACTGCGGCTCTTGGATGTCCGGAGGTCTTTGAAACGCTACCTCTCCCGCACAGCCCCCTTCCGGAGGTCCGAGCGTCTATTCGTTCAGTTTGGGGGTCCACACAAGGGAGAAGCGGCGGCCAAGGCCTCCATCTCCAGATGGATCAGGGAAGCGATCGCTTCCGCCTACATCCTGAGAGGGAAACAGGTCCCGGCGGGGCTCCGGGCGCACTCCACCCGGGCTCAGGCCACATCATGGGCGGAATTCAGCTTAGTTCCCCCAGTGGATATCTGTAGGGCAGCAACCTGGTCGTCGCTACATTCGTTCACCAAGCACTACAGGCTGGACATCCAGAGCGCAGCGGATGCTCGGTTTGCCCTGGCGGTCCTTCAGTCCGGTTTGCCGGATCCCACCCAGGGTTGAACTGCTCTGGTACATCCCAGAAGTAAAGGGACTGGACTGGAGTGACGATAAGGAAATGGTAATTAGATCTTACCTGCTAATTAGTGTTCCTGAAGGAACGACAGTCCAGTCCCTGATCCCACCCGGTCAGGACCTATCAGACAAAGGCTCGGGACCGAGCGTGGAACCATTGCAGGATGGAGGGACACGGGAGAAAGCCGGGTCGGGTAACCTCAAGCATTGCTCCTCCTTCCGGCCCTCTCTCCCTCTCTCTCTCTCTCCCTCTCTCTTCCTCACACTAACCAGTTCTATTGAAGAAAAAAATATATATATATTGATTGGTAGGTGTTTTTGCATAGCTAGACAATGTTGGATAGATAACTTCTTATGTTTGATTGCTAATGGAAACTCTGTAGATCTGCTTTTTTAGTCAAATACTGGAGTTGAGGGGTGGTCCCAGTGGTAGTTATACCGCCCCACCTCCAAAAAGGTTTGGCTCAGCCTCCAAGCTGCTGGAAGGGTTGCGTAACCCAGAAGTAAAGGGACTGGACTGTCGTTCCTTCAGGAACACTAATTAGCAGGTAAGATCTAATTACCATTTTTTAGACTTTCCTTTTCCTTTATTATTTTTATCATCTCTTTTATTGAATGGAGCGATCAGAACTGCACACAGTATACAAGGTGTGGCCACACCACAAATCAATACAGAGGGATTATAAGAATTTCCATTTTACTCTTTTTGAAATATTCCTTACTTAAAGACCAGTATGATCCATCTAGTCTTTTGGATCTTGACTCGCCTGATCTTGTTTCTTTATCTTCCCCCTCCTCCCCCCCCCCTTGTTTTATCACTGTCTGCACCTTCTGTGTTTTGTCTTGACTAGATTATAAACTCTGATGAGCAGGGACTGTCTCTTACATGTCTGTGCAGAGCTGCGTATGACTGGTAGCGCTATACAAATGCTCAGTAGTAGTATTCTGCCCAGTAAGTTGGCTAGAGTTGATATACCTGCTGCTCTGTGCAGGTCACCCTCTATTTGAAGTATAAAAAATAGTTAAGTTTATTTTGATTTTATCCTCTTGCTATAAAGGGATCCACTGTGTCTGTCCCATGCCATTTTGAATTCCTTCACTGAATTTGCCCCCATCTGCTCCATCAGGAGGACATTCCAAGGATCCACCACCCTTCTAGTGAAAAAGTATTTCCTGACTTTGCTTTTTAACATTTTATTTGCTTTTATGACTGTGATGTGATGTATGGGAAGTTACTTGTCCCTCTCCAAAGGGATTATTAGCAGTCCACCTTGAAAGGGTCTACAGCTGAGAACCCAGGACTGAGAGGGCGTGACTCAGATAGATAGAGGGATTAAGAAGCCAGCTGTGTGAACAAGGGAGTAGAGTCCCTGGTGGAGACAAAGCTTCCAAGCAGGGCTGGGAGAGGAATCCATCTGTAAGGTAGATGATTCAGGAGTTGGCAATCATATTTACAGGCACTGAAGCCCAAGTGACTGGCTGGACTTTATTCTAAACTGAATTCTGTGCTTTAAATTGTGGGTTGGGGGAAGGGCACTGAGAATCAGCCCTGTGATGGGAGTGATTACTGGACCACTGAAGGGAAATAAATGTTTTTATGTTTGACTGTGAGCTGTTGTGTGCCTGATATTTTAAAAGCCCCCTTGCCACCGCACGCCATGGTATATCACGGACTGTTGCTACACACTGAGCCAGGGATTTTACTGTATTGTCCTCGATGACTCCAGGATCATTTTTTGGGTGGTGACTCTTAATATGGTCCTAGCATCATGTATCAACTTGACAAAAGCGCCTCAGAGCCGCCCTCATAATATAATCACTTTGTAACTATGTTATCTGTAAATAGGTTAATTGTAAATATGTTATGAACAAAGTCTCCTTCCTGACATTTGACACTGTCTCTGATTTATTATGTTATCTTTACGTTCAATGTAACAAGTTCTGGTTCATTGTAAACTGCCTTGATCACTCGAAAGGGCAGTATAGAAAAGTCATAAATAAATAAATTTTACCCATAGTTAAGATGACAGTAATGCACCTCACTAATAAGCCAGGGTATGTGGTATATGATCTTGTTAAGTGCTGCTTAGTCTGCGTCTGCGGTGACCCTCTGTATTGTTATCCTAAACTGTGTTCGGGCTTCAGTCATCCAGGACGCGGCGCAAATAGCGTTCTTTAGTAAACATGCCCCTTAGTTTCTCAAATTTGCTGCTAATACTTGCCATAGTATCTGCATCATGCCTGAGAAGTGCTTCCTTATGGAGTTCAACCTGCCTAGTTGTGTTTGGAAATTTTTGCTTTTCATCAGGACTGTATTTTTCCCTACATGCCTCACTTCGTATTTGTCCACATTAAATTGCCATTTTAGTACCCAGGTCACCCTAAAGTTTCTCGCAGTTTGTTCATGGTTTAATGACTTTGAATAATTTTGTGTCACTGTCCCTTTTTTAGATCATTTATAAATGTTAAAAAGCACTGGTCCCAGTACTGATCCGTGGTGTACTCTGCTATTAAATTTTTGGCCACTGTGATAGCTAATTATGTGGGTAGCCGTAGGGTCTTATGATATGTACTTGGAAAAGATATCAAGAATAAAAGGAAGACATTCAAGTTAATGATTTAGTACAAACAATGTGAAGAAGGGTCTACATAAGTTAAACAAGCCAAAAATTAAGGATGTATATCAATATTCATAGACATACCTTTAAAATATTACACAGTAAAACAGAATGACTGTTCAATATTTTGAACATTTCTCAAAGGAATCACTTTCTTTAATTACCTTACAATTAAGGTACTTAAAACCTCAGGAGTTCATAAGAATGAAAAACATTTTAAATTGGGACGATCAAACATTTTGAAATGAACACAAAAGTACTGAGTAGAGATTGGCTTTCTCACCCATTATCGGGGACAGGGCATTTCAGATGGAGGGTAATACCTTTTAATGGACTAACACTTTATGCCTTGATATCATGAAAGGCGGTATATAAGAAATGTTAAATAAATAAATACAACTTGTTGGTTTTTATTTCTGCATACCAATTGGACTAACACAACAACCACAATTCTTTTGGATTTCTAGAAATACCTAATGGTTTATGTTTTATTATTTGATAGACTGCCCTTCAAGGGGTCTCAGCAGAGCAGTGTACAACAATGTCTAAAATAAACATAATAAAATAGAAAAGAACTCCAGTAAAAACAGGAAAGTGGAGAGTCATTCAAACCACACAAAAGATATGAACAAAAGAGGGACATACAAGACAAACAACTCAACCAAATTAAGTAGGCAAGTCATAAGCAGTATTAAACGAATGTGTTTTCAGAAGGGACTTGAAGGAGGGACATGAGGATGCCAATCAAATTTCAGGGGGAGAGTGAATTCCATAATGCAGGTGCCAGGAAATAAAATGCAGATGAACGAGTGGAGGTTAATTTGGCCTGAGTAGGTGATGGTAGGTGTAATCAGTAAGTATGAGTATCCCGGAGAAGATAATGAGTGGAATATGGAATTAATAAATCAGCAAGATACAGAGGAATCCCAGAATGAAGTGTATGATATACTTTTAAAAGAAGTTTAAATTGTGCATGGAATCTGACAGGGAGCCAGTGATCTTGCTGCAGGAGAGGAGTGACGTGCTCATATCTAGACACATGAGAGAGAATGCGCACTGCTGTATTTTGTATAAGTTGTAATCTATGTACCTGAGACTGAGGGAGACCAAGATAAATAACATTACAATAATCCAACCTAGCAATCACCAAAGAGTAACAAAGTAGTTAACGAAGAGGGAGAAAGGAAAGGACGAACAGCCACATATACTACGAAGAAAAAAGGAGCAGCAGACTACTGCAGTAATGTGAAGATGAAAAGACAGAGACGAATCAAGATTATCCCCTAAGTAACGCATTGATGAAACTAAAGGAATCGGAGCTCCAGGAAGAGATGGAGCTAAAGAATGTGCTGGATGACTTAACACTAGAAGCCCCAAAAGGAATTTTACCCAGAAACCCCAAAGTGTGTCAATTGACGCATTATCACGACGACTGTGTTTAGCATGAAATGCAGATGTGAATTAATGTGAAATTCCTTATCGTCCCTCCAGTCTAGTCCCGAAACCTCTGGGTTAAGCACCTCCTCCTGCAGCCTGGAGACTGAGCCTGTCACTCTTTTGATGACACTGGCATAAATATCACAGGAACCTCCTCCTTGCTTCAGTTGTCTCAGTCTCCAAGCAGCTGGAGGAGTTGTGAGTCCAGAGGTTTCGGGACTCAGAGGAATAAATAAGGAGAGCTAGGGAATTAGGTTATTGGATTACAATAGAGTTCAATAATAGTTAAAAAAAAAAAAAAAAAAAAAAAACAAAAAAGTGTCAGGGACTTACATATCAGTAGAAGTGCAGCTGATTTCCAAAGGCTGAGTTGCTGCACAGGGGCTGCCCCCCTCTCCCCCCTCCTGGAGTGTCAGTTCGGCGGGTGCGGGAGAAGGTAGAGGGGCCTCCGGCTCCCGAACCCACAGAATGGGTGAGATGCCGCATCGGCAGAAAAGTCAGGTTAGTGGCTGCGCTCCAAACAGCGGTTCGTTCCATGGCTGTTTTGTTTCCCTCGGTGCTCGAGTCTCACGGTGGAGTGCAGAGCTGAGCGCGTTTGGGCTGGCTGAGTCTTGTGGCGGCTGCAGGGTGAGACGGCAGGTCAGCAGATGGCGTGGGCGCCAGAAGTCCGATAGCACTGCAGTGAGACCGCAAGGGCTGGCGGGGCGGGGAGAGTAGACCCCAGCCACGTGGCAGCAGCGTGGGAGAGTGAGGAGTGCCAACGTTTTTAAAATCGGAGAGGAGTTGGTGTAATCGTCTTTGGGGCGTAGTGTAGGATTTTCTGAGAGCGGTTCTAGTAGAGAAGCTATGTTTAACGCGTTTGATAGGAGTAAAAAAAAAAAAAAGGAATACTTTTTGAATTTTAAAGGGCATGGACAGCTTTAGCACAGGAGCTCTAAAGAAAGTGCACTGGAGTTCCAGGCTAGGCGACATGCCTTCTAGGCCTCAATGTTTAGTTTGTGGGGCTAGAAGGGGCTCTGTGTCTTAAACGGTGGTGTGCAGGGGGGTGCGTACAAGAGGCATCCGCGGCGGAGGTTCTTGTAGAAGGGGGCGTAGAGGCAGGGAATGCTGCGGCCTCACCAGAACCTCTTATCCCCGCCCTGCCACCCAGGGAGCCATTAGCGGGTCTGTCGTCGGCTCCAGACATACCCTCCTCCCAGCCTCTGTTACAGGGGGGGTTAGCGGCAATTATTTTCCCAGGATTTTGTGGCTCTACTGCAGCAGGCCCTCGGGGTAGGAGCGCAGGGGTCTGCAGGCAGTGCAGGGGAAGAGGGCCTAAGGGGAAAGCGCCCGGGCCCTTCCCTGGACTCTGAGACAGACAGACAGCGTCCAATCTAAGAAACCTAAGGTGGTGAGGGACAGGACGGAGCAGGCCACGGCTCAGGATAGTCTGTCGGAGAATTTGGATGAGGAGGAACTTGAGGATGGGTGAGCTCCGGAGGACCAGGCAAGGGTGTTTCGGGTGTTCTGGCGGGAAGAGCTGCCAGCGCTTATCACGGAAATGCTGAAGGCGCTCAACATGCCCTGTGCGGGTTCGGCGGAGGATACCGCATTGGAGGATCCCTTGTTGCAAGCCGTGCGAAGGTCCCAGAAAGTTTTTTTTTTCTAGTTCATAGAGTGGTGAGAGACATGATTCAAGAAGAATGGGATAGGCCGGAAGCAGGGCTTAAGGGGTCTAGAGTGATGGCACGTTTGTACTATTTAGCGGATCAGGATAAGGATCTGTTTCAATCGCCCAAGGTGGCTGCGGCAGTGTCTGCAATCACTAAGAAGACAACTATTCCAGTTGAGGGCAGCGCCGCTCTTAAGGATGCTCAGGATAGAAATCTGGACACCTTGTTAAAGCAGGTGTTTGATGTAAATGCCATTTCCATGAACGCTTCTATTTGTGGGTCCTGGGTGGCAAGAGCATGTCTCTGGTGGCCCTAAAGGCTCCAGGGGATTCAGGTAGAGGATGCCACGGAGGAGGCGGCCTGGTTAGAATCTGGGGTGGCTTTATCTAGCGGATATCCACTATGATCTTATCTGAGGCCTGTCGAACAGTATGGCATCTGTCATAGCGGCAAGGAGGTATCTCTAGCAAAACAAAAAGAGTACAACGATCTCATCAACCAAACGAAGAGAGAATACCACACCAACCTCATACTCAAATCAAACAACAAACCGAGAGAGCTCTTCGAAATTGTGAAAACACTCACCAAGGAGAACAAATCAGACAGCAAAGTGCAGATAGACCCACAAACATTTGCAGACGACATCCAAGACAAATTCCACTCGGCTCCACGAAGGAATACTAACACAAGCACCAAACCAACCACCACCCCAAGAAAAACATGGGACAAATTCAGCAACCCATCCACAGAGCAGCTCTCACACATCATCACCGCCCTCAACACAAGCACGGCCCCAACAGACCCATGCCCAGTCACATGGATCAAAACGACAAAGTCAAACTTCATCCACACCATACACAACATGGTGAAAAGTTCTCTAACACAAGGTATCATGCCAGACCAGCTAAAACTCGCCACGATAAGACCAATCCCGAAGAAATCAGCACTCGACAAAAACAACCCAGCAGCCTACAGACCCATCTCAAGCATCCCCCTACTGGCTAAGATTATTGAGAAAGTGGTACAACATCAATTACAAGACCACATCGACAACCACGCACAACTCGACCACAACCAACATGGTTTCCGCCCCAACCATGGAGTTGAAACACTCCTGCTATACCTCTTTCTTTAATGACATACTACACCTCATAGACAACAGCAAGAACGGAATACTCATGATCTTCATTGACCTATCATCAGCGTTTGACACAGTCGACCACAGAAAACTACTAGCAAGACTACAGAACATCGGACTACATGGAGCCACACTGAGGTGGTTCCACTCTTACCTAACGGACAGACAGATACAGGTCAATATTGGGCCCAACACATCCCAACCTATAAAAGTCATGCAAGGCGTACCCCAAGGATCCGCACTATCAGCTCTCTTATTCAACATCTACATCCAACCAATATGCAACATCATAAAAGAGCATGGGATAAAATACACAATCTATGCGGGCGACATAATGATATACACACTAATCACCCTCGACAACCCAGACCACACCAAGATAATAGACTGTCTCACACATATGAACACCTGGTTTCAAGACAACAACATGACCATAAACTACAGCAAGACCGAGGCGCTAATCATCACACGAAACTCTGACTTCTTCCCCCCCACCCCCCGCGACATCAAGATAGGCACCACAACCATACCCATACAATCAGAAGTGACAATGGACAAAGAACTTAACCTTCAGTCCCACATCAGCAGAACCACCAAAAATGCATACCACAGGATGAGACTAGTACGACGCCTCAAGCCCCTCCTCACTCAGGAACACTTCCGCACAGTTTGTCAAGCACTAATAACCCCAATCCTAGACTTCTGCAACCCAATCTATCTAGGTCTAACGAAACAGACGCTAAGACCATTGCAACTGGCACAAAACACTGCAGCACGCATAATTGCTGGCACCACAAGACAAGAACACATCACACCCACTCTAAAAGAGCTCCACTGGCTGCCTATCAGTGCCCGCATTAGATACAAGGCAATCATAAACATTTTCAAAATCAAACATCAATCATTAGCTTTCAGCCTACACCCACTCATACAACCAGACAACAGCACAAGACTGAGAAGAAGAGGCACATCCAACCGTGTCAACACACCTAAAGATATCAACAGGGTACGCAAGGACACCGAAAAACGAGCCTTATCAAAGGCGGCACCAACAACCTGGAACGCCCTCCCCGACGAACTGCGTTCAACAACAGACCTTAAGGAGTTCAGGAAACTACTGAAGACAACCCTCTTCATAGAACACTACGGTGACATTACTTAAACCATGCAACAGACACCTCAATTCCCCCCACATGTCACTATAATTGTAATTAAGCAAGGAACTGATACCCATAGCATTGTAAATAGCGCACGCTGTAAATAGCACCACAAGAATCAACGTCCAGACACACTCACACGCATACACTACTCACTGCATGTGCACACTATACATTGTATCTTATTGATTGTTTGCTGTTCAGACCGCCTTGATTGCAGGATAAGACGGTATAGAAATACGTTTAAATAAATAAAATCTCTGGCTACGGAATTGGGCGGCAGATGGCTCCTCTAAAGCAAGGTTAGGTAAGCTACCTTTTCGGGGTAGGCTCCTCTTTGAGGATTTGAATAAGTTAGTTAAAGACCTTCGGGAGTTTAAGGGCGGAAGGCTGCCTGAAGATAAACAGAAGCGGGGCGTCCGGGGGGGGGGGCACCAAGAGTCAGCAGAGGGAGTTTGATGTTTTCAGTCGCCAAGATTTGGTTAGTTTCAAAGAGGACGTTTTCCCTATAGATCCCAGGGGTTTCGAGGATTCAGAGGAGCAGGTAGAGGATTTGGGGTGTCTTTGTCCACAAATCTCAGAAAATCACAAGATAAGGGGGGTCCAGGTGGGATTAGTGCCTGTGGGAGGCCGGCTACGGGACTTCTATCCTGCTTGGTCCCAAATTACATCAGATCGCTGGGTGTTGGAGGTAATTCGGGATGGCTATGCTCTCGCGTTCCAGCGTCCAGTGGTCGATTCCTTCGTTCTATCTCCCTGTGGAGTTCGTTCAAAGCTGTCAGCGGGGCAGGAAACTTTACAGAAGCTCATAGCACTGCGGGCGGTAGTGCCGGTTCCTCCGGAGCAGTACGGATGTGGCCGATACTCCATATACTTCGTGATCCCAAAAAAGGAAGGAACCTTTCGTCTGATTCTAGATCTCAAGAGTAAATCGCTGTCTCCGGGTGTCGCAATTTTGGATGGAGACTCTGCGATCGGTCATAGTGGCAGTTCGGCAGGGGGAATTCCTCATGTCCTTAGATTTGGCAGAGGTTTATTTACACATTACAATTTGCAGGGGGCATCAGAGATTCTTCAGATTTGCAGTACCCATGGGGCATTTCCGTTTGGGTTGGCAACGGCCCCAAGAACTTCTACCAAGGTGATGGTGGTGGTAGCGGCTGCTCTGCAAAAGGAGGGTGTTTTGGTTCACCCTTACCTGGACGATTGGTTGATCCGGGCAAAATCGAGGAGGCTGCCCGTCGAGTAAGTGGGTTTCTTGCAGAGCCTCGGATGGGTAGTAAATGTACCGAAGAGCAGGTTTATGTTTATGTTTATTTATTTGCTTAATCGCCCTTCATTAGGAAGCAGGGCGGTTTACAATAAAATCAAACAACAATAAGGCACAGGGCCGGAAACTGAAAAGAAATTACAATATTAACAGAGAAAGAGACAGAGACAGGGGTAGAGAGGGTGAAAGGAGGGAGAGAGGGTGAGGCTAAGGGGGAGGCAAGGGAGAACAAGTAGGTTTTAAGGGAGCGTTTGAAGGTAAGGTAGTGGGGTTCAAGACGAAGAGGAGGGGGAAGAGAATTCCATAAGGCAGGGGCTGCAAAGAAAAAGGCAGAGGAACGTGTAGACTGAAGGTGAGCATGTGAGGGGGATGGTAAAGCAAGACGGTTAAGGTGAAATGAGCGGGGGGTGTGACGTGGAGTGTGAAAATGGAGAAGGTCAGCCAGGTATTGTGGGGTAGAGGTGTGTAGTGCTTTGTGGGCTAACGTAAGGAGCTTATACTGAATGCGGAAGGAGACGGGAAGCCAGTGTAGTCGTAGGAGGAGGGGAGTGACATGATCTCTGAGGGAAGAGTGAGTGACTAGACGGGCAGCGGTGTTTTGGATACGTTGTAAGCGAGAAAGCTGCAGTTTAGAAATACCAGAGAAGATGGAATTAGGATCTGGAGTACTTAGGGGCTCGCTTAATACAAGAGTGGGAAAGGTGTTTCTTCCACGCATCAGGGCGCAGGGGCTGAGAAAGCTTGTCCGCGCTTTTCTGGGGTGAAGGGCTCCTACAGCGTGGCAATATCTGCAGCTCCTTTTAACGATGCGGCTACTCTCGAGTTTGTGCCGTGGGCTAGGCCCACATGCGGCCACTGCAGAGAGCATTGCTCAGAAGATGGTCGCATCAGTCCGACAAGTTGTTGCAGAAGCTTCCCTGCCATTTGGAGACAAGGCAGGCTCTGCGGTGGTGACTAGTTCCGGGGTGTCTGGAAAAAGGGATGCCTTTGGAATTGCGAGCTTGGACACCACTGACGACGGATGCCAGCCTGTTCGGTTGGGGAGCACACTTCGAAGGACGATTCGCCAGGGCCAGTGGACAACGAGCGAAAAGAGTTGATCAATCAACAGGTTGGAACTAAGGGCAGTGACTCTTGCGCTTCGGGCCTTCCAGCAAGACCTACAGGGAAAGGCAGTATGGGTGCTGTCCGACAATGCAACGGCAGTGGCCTACATCAATCGACAGGACGGCACAAGCAGTGTGCCTCTGGAAGAGGAGGCAGAGGAGCTGTTAGTCTGGGCGAAGTTTCACCTGGTGGCTCTGTCGGCAGCACATATAGCAGGAGTAGACAATGTGACAGCTGGGTTTTTTTTATTTTTTTTTTATTTTTATTTTTTTTGAGTCGGGTCAAAGTAAACCCAGGAGAGTGGGTTCTCCACCAAGAGGTGTTCGACCTGCTGATACGTTGGTGGGGCACTCCGGTAATGGATCTCATGACAACGTTCGAGTCGGCAAAAGCCGGTTTTTCAGCAGAAGACGAGAGAGGATGTCAGAAGGTCTGGATGCTCTAATACAGAGATGGCTGATCAGCTCCTGTATGTCTTTCCACCATGGGTGTTAATCGGTCGTGTACTTCAGCGAATAGAGTGTCACAAGGCCCAGGTGATACTGATTGCGCCAGATTGGCCGAGAAGACCATGGTATGCCGACCTGATACATCTTCTGGTGGGGCGGCCATGGAGGCTGCCGGTCAGGAAGGATCTGTTGGTGCAGGGTCCGTTGAGCATGCCTCGGGTGGATTGATTCTCGCTTATGGCTTGGCTCTTGAAAGGGCAAAGCTAAGGGCCAGAGGGTACTCGACAGCGGTAATTAGTACATTGTTAAGGGCCAGCCGTCGGTCTACCTTGCTGGCGTATGTTCGTGTCTGGCGGGTGTTTGAGGCATGGTGTGAAAGTCAGCAGGTGCATTCCTTAAAGGCTTCGGTACCACAGTTGCTATCCTTTTTGCAGGATGGTTTTGAGAAAGGCCTAGAGGCAGCATCTTTGCAGGTCCATTTGGCAGCATTGTCCTGATTGGGGGAAGGTGCAAGGGATTATGCTCGGGACGCATCCGAATATTAAGCGGTTTTTACACGCGGCGGCGCTCTTGAGGCCCCCATGCAGAGCAACGGTGCCCATGTGGTATCTCAATTTGGTTTTGGAGGCATTGGTAAGAGAGCCGTTTGAACCTGTTTGAGTAGAGCGATGCTGAAAGATCTCACTCTCAAAGTGGTGTTTTTGGTGGCTATATGTTCGGTTCAAAGAGTTTCAGAGTTGCAAGCTTTGTCCTTCTATGACAAGAAGGTAGTATTGAGGACCGTTCCCTCTTTTTTGCCTAAGGTGGTGTCGGCCTTTCACATAAGTCAGATGATAAGGATGAGTTCAAAGGACGTTTGAAGCTTCTGGATGTACATTGGGTATTACGGAGCTATTTACGGCGGACGGCTTTGTTCCCCAAGACAGACAGGCTGTTTGTCTTGTTTGGAGGGCTGCATCAAGGAGATCCGGCGTCAAAGGCTTCTATTGCACGATGGCTCAAGGAGGCTATTGCTTCAGCGTATTTGTTGAAGGGGAAGCCTGTGCCGAAGGGTCTGAGGGCTCATTCAACTAGAGTGCAAGCAGCTTCCTGGGCGGAATTTTGCTTAGTGCCGGCGGTGGAAATTTGTAAGGCGGTGACATGGTCGTCGTTGAATTCTTTTGTCAAGCATTACCAGCTCGATGTTCAGGCGGAAAGGGATATGCAGTTTGGGTCAGCGGTGCTTCAGGCTGGTCTTGAAGGTCCCTCCTGCTAGAAGTTGTTCACTGCTCTGTTACATCCCCAGAGGTTTCGGGACTAGACTGGAGGGACGATAAGGAAGATGAAATTAGACTTGCCTGCTAATTGTAGTTCCTTGAGGAACTCCAGTCTAGTCCTACTTCCCTCCCTGGTATTAGTTTTGGACTGTAGCCTGAAGCAAGCAAATTAGGTACGTTTCACCAGTAAAGACAGCTATAAGGGCCGTGGTCCAGAGGGGGAGGGGGTGAGAAATTGATATTTTGGTTAAAAGCATATTGAAATTGGGGGTCCTTTACAGAAAGTGAGTGGGCAGACCTAAGCAGCGGTTTAAGACAGAGAGAGCTTCTTAGGTTAGTTACAGAAGGTTCAGTTCAGTTTCGTTATTGGAATGTTTAATTCTAGATTGTCTGTTCATTTAAAAAAAAAAAAAAAGAAAAACTAAGAGGAAGTGTTTGGAATCTACTTAATTGTTGCTCTGGTGAGTCTGCTTTGTCAATAGGTTACTGGAGCAAGGAGGAGGTTCCGGGGATATTTATGCCAGTGTCATCAAAAGAGTGGCCAATCTATTTATGGGTCAATATGAACAGAGGCAGCTGTTAGACTCTCCATATTCTTCACAGATTAAGATTTGGCAGAGGTACATAGATGATATTTTCATGTTGTGGGAAGGTTGCTATGTCCCTGAAGAGATTGTTTTCTTGGATGTTCGGGTGTTTTGACAGTCGGGTGGCTGGGGTACATCTGTATATAAGAAGATAACTGATAGAAACATGTTTTTGCATTTTTCCAGTGCTCATCCGTTGAATCTCCTTAAGGGGTTGCCTTTCTCCCAATACATCAGGTACAGGCGTAATTGTTTGTCCCTCATGGATTTTAAGATTCAGGCTGTCCCTTTGTCAGGATTTCCTGGATCGTGGATATCCCGAATATGTGGTGGATAGATCCTACAAGAGGATGCTGTACAATGATAGGAGTTGGCTGTTATCTCCGAGATCGAGGGAACAGCAGGACGACGATTGTGTTAATTTAATCTCCTGGTTCTCCACATTTAGCAGTTGTATCCAGGGTATTGTGCGGCAACATGCCAATGTGTTACGTACTGTCATCACTGTTAGAATTCTTAATTATACTGTTAAATGTAAAAAGTTAACATCTGTTTCATGTAAAACGTCTAGGACATGTACTCTCATGTACCTTAACAACTTTTCTGTTCAATGTAAACCGCACTTGATACCTGGGAAAGAGCGGTATATAAATGTGTTCTAAATAAAATAAAATAAATAAAAAATAAACAGTACCAGGACTCGAGTCCAAATGCCTTCATTGTGTTTGGCGGTGGAATTTAAATCTTAAGGAGCTTCTGAGCCCTTCAGTTTTATATTCGGCTAAACCGGTTGTCGTGAACCGATTAGGGCATGTCAAGTGTGGGCATTGCCTTGGGTGTGTAGTTATATGGGAGACCGGTTTACCTATAAAGACAGGGTGTATTCTTTACGGACAGCTACTTCTTGTGATTCAGATGACGTGGTGTATGAGATCTTTTGTCCCTGCTGATTGTTATACATTGGAAAAACTATCAGTCCATTTTGGATTCGGAGAGCCGTTTGTATTTCAAACGGCGTGAAGCTCCTTTGGTTGAGCATTGTCTTACAAAAGGACATGTTTTTTTGGATTTACGGTGTTTTTGTTTAGAACGGATTTGTGCAGGTTCAAGGGGGAGAACATGTGAACAACATTTATTCTATAGAGAGCAACGTTGGATTTTCCAGCTTGGGA
Source organism: Ichthyophis bannanicus (assembly GCA_033557465.1). NCBI lineage: Eukaryota > Metazoa > Chordata > Amphibia > Gymnophiona > Ichthyophiidae > Ichthyophis > Ichthyophis bannanicus. Next base: position 146,128,090 of record CM066049.1, on the reverse strand, counting down.
CTGTGACGCCTGAAGGTTTAAATTCTGGTGTGGATTGGGCAGTTTGTGTTTAGGGCTAGCAAGTTGATTGGAAGGGATGAGAAATGGGAGGAGTTTGAGTGGATGGTACGCGGATGTCTTGAATGGCATGCTGAAATGATAATGGTGGTTCAGAGTTTGCTGGTTGTAGACGGTCTGTGTGGGCCGTGTGATTTGGTGAAGATGACCAGGTAGGAGCATTTTGGCTTTGAATTCTTGGAGCGTTTCATAGTATTTTTGAAGTGGTACTTTTCGATGGTGCTAGTAGAAATGTTAAGCAATTGTGGTATGTTTTTTTTATTTTAGAATCACTTTCCCATGAAGCAGCAGAAGTGAAACACAGGAGGAACGTTCCAGTGAGCATTGGGTTTTTGATATGCTCGTTAAACTTGGAATCAGGAGTTCTACATGTTAAGATACTGATTGTTGTGCATCATACCCACCCATGTAATATTGTGATAGTTCTGTCATGACTATGTATTTTGGGAATGTGTTTTGAGAATGTTATGAATATCAGTGTCTTACAGTTATATGTATGACTTCTGTGATTTTTTATATCTTTAGGTGTATCAGCGAACCATTGATGTGTTTAACCTCACTTGTACACCGGAGCTCACTTAGTGTGAACTGTGGGCGGTTTCGGAGGGTTCTGAGGTTTGCTTTTCTGCTTTTAAAGACATATTTCAATACAGGAGAATTTGTTACTATGGAGGGTTAGTTGGTAGAGCTGTGTTAAATCTTTGTTTCAATGTAACATGACGAGCGACAGGCGGCATGAGGAGGTGTAATATGATCTAAAGACAAAACAGAGTACCAAAGTTCAGCTTGATCGTCTACAGGGAGGACAGAAAGGTTAGAAGGGAAAATAGTGTCTGCTGATGGAAAGCGAGCTAGAGTGGAAGAACACATTTACAACGAAAGTAAGTGGAACCTAGTGTGTAGCTGGAAGTAGCAGATGTAGTGGGGAAATAGCTAACCTGAAAGAAAATGGTCAAGTTATCCCACCAAGGAACTGGGCAAATGGAAAAGGCAGTTAAGGAGGTAGATAAACCAGGCAAAGTCAAAAGAAGGTCTAGAGTGTGCCCAGCAGAATGCGTCAGGAGAGTTGTTAGAGGAGGACAGATCAGAGAAGAAATTAATAAAAGTAATATCTCTAGACTTAGGGGCATCGAAATGAATGTTCAAGTCTCCTAAGATGATTACTTGGTTTGCAGCTTGTCGTGCTGTGAGGGCTTGTGTGCATCGGTGATGCAGAAGGCTAAGCTATAGGTAGCTTAACTACTGGCAGGGTCTCACAAGATGGACAGGTCTCAGCTGAGGTGCCAGACTGGGCAGCAGCAGAATGGGACGGTGTAGGCAGTGGAGGATCACATTTCTGTGACAATGGTAACAACACTAGAATTAGACTGTGCGAAAGAAAGGTCTGGCAATCTACTCCCGTATCTTGCCACGAAAACCCAATGGATAGTCGCAACAAAACAAATTGCACTATAGTCTGGAAGATGAGACTCTCAGGTCAGAAGGCACTTGACTGGGTACTGGGGAGCAGCTGAAGACTTTTTTTTTCCCCAGAGTAAAGCCAGCATTTATGATGTGGTTGGATCAAAGCCCTCGGGACATCTGACTGCTGATGTAGCTACACATGGAATGAGAGTCAGAAGCTGCAAAGATGTCTTACATATTGGGACAAGGAACGTACGAAGCATGAACCAAGGGAAGTTGGAGGTGGTCAAGAATGAAGTGGAACGTGTACGACTCGATCTGTTGGGTGTTGGCAAACTGAAATGGACTGGCATCGGGTACTTTACATTGATGATCATATGGTCTACTATGCTGGAAACGAAAGGCAAAGAAGAAATGGTGTCACGTTTATAATTAAGAAGAAACTTGCAAGAACTGTAATGAAATACAATACAATCAGTGAACGCTTAATTTCTATTCGTCTACGAGGAATGCCCATCAGCACAACTATATTTCAAATATATGCCTCAACAGCTGCAGAAGAGTATGAAGTTTGAGTTCTACGAGCAAGTACAAGCTGAAATTGAGAGAACATGCAAACAGGATATCCTGCTAATCATGGGTGACGAACGAGAAAGTTGGCAACAAAGAAGAAGGCAAAGTGGTTGGAAAATATGAACTTGGAAACAGAAATGAAGCTGGGGAAAGACTGATAGAATTCTGCAAGATCAGTGATTTATTCATCTCAAACACCTTCTTCCAGCAACACAAATGGCAAACTGTATACATGGACTTCACCCAATGGATTGTACAAAAATCAAATTGACTACGTATGTGAAAGTCAACAATGGAAAAGCTCAGTATCAACAACAAAGACAAAACCTGGAGCTGACTGTGGTACAGATCACCAACTACTAGTATGCAAGCTCAAGCTACAGTTGAAAAAGCCACTCATTAATGTAGCAAAATATGACCTTGAGAATATACCACCGGAATTTAAAGACTGCAAAATTGATTTGTTGCTTTAGATACAAATTACAGAGCTCCAGAAGAGTTATGGGATGACATCAAGAAGGTTGTGTTGGAACAAAGTGAGCAGTCTCTGCAAAAGGTAAAAAAGAAAAAATGGCCAAAATGGATGACCTAAGAAACTCTGAAAATTTCCCAGAAACGCAGAGAAACAAAAGCCAGAGGAGAAAGAGAGGCAATCGCAGAACTCAACAAACATGTAGCAAGACAAGACAAGGAGAAGTACTACAATGACGCATGCAAGGAAATAGAAGCAGAAACTATTAGAGGAAGAACAAGATCGGCTTTCCTAAAGTTACGAGAGTTAAAAAATTCCAGCCTCGAATTTGAATGTTACAAGATGCTCAAGGATCCATGTTGAATGATACTGAGAAGATCAAGAAAAGGTGGAAAGAAAATATACAGAGTCACTATACATCAAGATCAAGTGGACCAACAGCCATTTTAACCTGTACCTTATGATCAGGAACCATTGTTGATGAAAGAAGAAGTTGAAGCAGCATTGAAAGCCTTATCAAAGAACTAAGCACCAGGTTTTGATGGGATTCCTACTCAAGTATTACAGCAATTGGATGCAGCTGTTACCATACAAGGCTCTGTCAAGAAATTTGGAAGACAACATCATAGCCAATTGACTGGAAAAGATTTGCATTTATACCAGTGCTAAAAGGTGATCCAACTGACTGGAAATTATTGCACAATCGTTCTGATCACACATGCCAGCAAGATTCTACTCAAGATTATTCAGCAGAAACTATAACCATATCTGGAACAAGAACTGTCTGAAGTGCAAGCAGGGCTCAGGAAAGGGGAGGAACGAGAGACCTCATTACGGATTTGAGATGGATCCTTGATAAGACTAAAGAATACCAAAAGGATATCTATATGTGTTTTGACTACAGCAAGGCTTTTGACTGTGTAAACCATGAGAAACTCTGAGTCACGTTAAACATGGGTATACCAGAACAACTGATAGTTCTCTTGCACAACCTTTTACATTGATCAAGAAGCAATAGTTCGAACAGAACACGGAGAAACAGAATGGCATACCACATGGCTTTATACTTTCCCCCTACCTCTTTAATTTATATGCAGAACAAATCCATCAGAGAAGTAGGACAGTATGAAGACAACCAAGGTGTGAAGATTGGAAGACTCAACAACCTTCGCTATGCTTATGATACCACATTACTGGCTGAAAGTGAAGACGATCTGAAACATTTGCTTCTCTGGATCAAGGAACCTAGTCTTAAAATGGGCCTGCACCTTAATGTAAAGAAGACAAAGATCCTGATAACTGGCAAAAATCAATAAGTTCATCGTTGATAGAGAAGAAATCGAAATAGTGGTCAACAACTTACTTGGATAAACTGTCAAACGGTCAAGAAATCCGATGACTCATTGCTCTTGGTGGAATGGCTATGAAGGGCCTAGACAAGATTCTCAGGAGCAGAGATGTCTCTCTCCATACCAAGATTCGACTCTTTCAAGCCATGGTATTTTTAATAATGTCATATGGATGCAAAAGTTGGACAGTGAAAAAGATAGACAGACAGGAAGAAAATTGATGCCTTTGAATTATGGTGCTGGCGACGAATACTGTGTATACCATGGACTGCCTGAAGAACAAACCAGTCAGTACTAAAGGAGATCAAACCTAAGCTTTCTTTAGACGCTCAGATGACAAGACTTTGGGGCTTGTTTACAAAGCCGCGGTAGCGGTTCGCGATCGTTATCGGAGCCGCGGCCCCATTGATTTCCCTTAGCATCCTGCAAATGGCGCAGAATGTATCCGCCAGGATCATTATGAGGAAAAGTCTTACTGAACACATCACACCAGTACTAATTGAGTTGCACTGGCTCCCCATTACAGCTCGCACAAAATACAAAATACTAACAACCACTTTCAAACTCATACACAGCATTGCTCCATCCTTCCTCTCCACCCTAATCGGCATGCAACCCACCAACAGAAACAGAACCATCAACTCCAACACCCTCCACACCCCTACAGATATAAGATCTGTCAAAGTCAGCACTAGTAACAGGGCATTCTCATACACAGCACCTACACTATGGAACCAACTACCGCCCATGCTACGAGCCAGCAAAGATCTATCGGATTTTAGAAAACAACTCAAGACGCACCTATTTCAAAGTCATTTCAACCTGTTCTAAATCCACATGAAGGGCAACTATCTACCCAAAGACCCAGAGAACCTTCTATGTAAAAATGTACATATGTAAACTCTTTTCCCCATAGACTAGAAGTAGATAATTTTCTGTGTGCCATCCTTTCCTCCCGAATCAATTATGTATATACCATAAATTTCCTGTTTTGATTTGACAGCTTTTTCTATGTAATCATACCCGCTTCTGATCGCTGGAAGGAGTGGTATACAAATGCTTGCTAAATAAAAATAAATAAATTGCTAAATAATGGGGCCACGGCTCCGATAACGATCGCGAATCACTACCGCGGCTTTGTAAACAAGCCTCTTTGACTTTCAGACTTTGGATGACACATGTGAAGAAAGGAGATCATTAGAGAAAGACATCATGCTTGGCAAGGTAGAAGGCCAACACAAAAGAGGAAGGCCAGCAATGAGATAGATCGATACAATAACAGCAGCTATGGGTGCCACTCTGTCAACAATGAGCTGCCTGACTGAAGACCGAACACAGTTTAGGACAACTATCCAGAGGGTCACCATGAGTCGACACACTCGATGGCACTTAACAAAAACAACAAGATAATTACATGAGTAAAAAGCATAGAAATATAGAAAAATACCACATGGCCTATCTATTCTGTCCTTCCATATCAACAACTACAGCAAAGCAAAGAGGCCTCAGAAATTGTATGCAGCATTCCAACAAAATGATCTTGGAAGATCATTCTGATTGACCAGGTCAATTGCTGAAGAATCGAAAGTACTTGCTTCTAATATAAATATCACATTGGGCATCAGATAGAGCAGCCAAAACAGTTTTATACTAAAGTTAGGCATGGAGGCCGCCTGGTCCAAGCCTTGCCTTTCTTCCCCAGTGAAGTATACAGGAAAGATTGAAAGTGATGTGTTTTCTTTAATAACAAAGATTATTAGATGGGAAAAAATGAAAAAATAAGGTCAGACATAGGTCTGTTCTCACAGACTGAGGGCTTTTTATGTATACTGGATATAATCTCCTGCCAGTTGATTGCTGTTATGGCTCTTGTCTATTGTTTCTTTGTAGGAAAGGTTGATTTGGCCCCTGGTGTGGTCCTTGATTCTACTCTCAGAACTTCATGGGGTGAGCTCTTTTTATGTACCGGGTGTTGCACCAATCAACTTTCATCAGAATGATCCTGTGGAAATTAAGGTAAGTTGTTGTTCAACTTTGTGTAAGTCTAGGTAAGAGAAAAAACTCCTTCATGTAAGATACATTTAAGCATGATCAAACACAAAAATATAACTGATTTTAATCACATTATATATCAAACCTCAAAAATGTATAGAAAAATGTTATCTTTGGCAATGCTTCAAAAGATAATGAGGACACAGAAAAATACTAATCATCCTGCTAGGCCATTCCAGATGAGTGGGTTATCTTCTCTTGCCTGCAGGTGAAGGCAGGCCCTGAGCATCTTTCAGCAGTGTCATCACCTGGTATATCCTCTAGTGCAGCACTGAAAGAAGCCAGTACTTTCTGCCTCCAGCAGGTAACAAGCTGTATGAACTGGTGCAGCAGTGCAGATAGGCCCAAGTCTTGTGGCCCACACTGTGGTGCAGTGGCCATTGAGTTTAAGCCCTAGCATTGTTCTGATTGCAGGTAGACCCATGTCTGCTAATGTGGACAGCTACCCTGTGTCCATGCTGTCTCATGTGGATTACTAGCGCTGATGGGCTAGAAGAGGAGCAGGACAACCCTACTTGGTCCTTAAGGGGGTTGATAAATCGGCCCAGGCCCCCTTCCCTCTTGCTCTCCTTATTTGCATGCTGTTTATCTATCTCTTTTTTTTTTTTTTTCCTTTTTTCACATTGGTTTCAATGGGCTGTATTTGGCTGTTTGTTGATTGGCGACTGGATCTCCCAGCCCCATATGGGCTTCCGGGGCTTTCCTAGTACAGTCTCTCCATTCTGCCCGACAGGTGCTGGGATTCTCTTTTTTTGGAACTCCCTTTTTGCTAAGGCTCTACTTTAAACTCTACTCGTTTCGGCTGTAGCCTTCCTCGGGGGATATAAATCTTCAAAAAACAATACATGTGCAATTAATAATAAAAAAAAATAAAAATTAATAATTGTAAACATAAATTATATAAATTATTTTAAAAAAGGATATTAAAAACAAAGGTAAAAATATAAATGTATCAACTAATAAAACATAAATTGATAAACTTATTAAAAGGCAAGGCGGACTATACATTAGAACCAAAACCACATTTATACATATAAATCACATGTAAGCATGCACGTTAAAAAAAGGAAAAAGTAAGAGGATATGAGGCGCAAAAAGCAGTGTCTAATAATACGCTAATACTCACGATAGCACACCATGTATATTGGATTTCAAATCTTAGGGGAAAACTAAAGAAGTTTGCAAACTAAAACCAAACGGGAAGCCCATGATGTTAAACTCATATACATTGTAGGTTACTCTTTAGTAATAAGAAAACATAACAAAAATAAGAGTAGGAGAAGACACCAAAAACCAGAATTACTGTAAGTAAACACCGATGGCAGGGGTTGAGGAGCTAATGAACAACACAAATATGGGCAAAAACTGGGAACCCTTCATAATGCTAGAGCCATGCACGAAGAAATAAAAAAAATGTGTCTAAAGGTAACTATTAAAGCTACTGTCATTATTGTCTGTCTGGAAACTGCTAATGTAAAAACTGAAAACTTATTTTACCTTACCCGTACGACAACCGAGACACTCCTTCGCAGTAGCTGAGTGGCATAAGAGTTGTAGACCGAGAACACAGGCCAGGTGGCTCCAACGTGTGCTCCTTCCCTAGTGCCTTTAACACACATTACATAAAAGAGCAGTTAATGCATGCCTGCTGGCAGACATTGCCTTGACGTGTGCTCTTGTAATACCCCAACATTCTATGTCGTCTTCCAGGAAATGTTTGACATGTGGCAGTCTAGGAGCCTCAGTCTTGGATTCTGGACTCTACTTTTCCTGTATAGCAGCTTCTGAGTCGTCTCCCCCCCCCCCCCCCCCGAGGGTGTGCTTTCCCCTCTCAGCCAAGGGATACAGTTAGTCTGCCCTTACCTGCATCAGGGCAGGGGGTGCAGGATGGCACTAAAGGTAAGGATGCCCAGCCAGCTGGTGGCTCCAGCGACCATGCTGTGAACCACTCTCCATCCTTTAGGGGGTTTGTAGTGGCTATGCCCCCTGGTGTTGCAGAGCCTTTTCCAAGAGGAGCACTTCAGATTGTCCTCCCCAGAATTCCTTTTTTTCTTTTTTGCAACAGACCTGGTACTTTTGGTGTGGAAATTAAGACCCTGTAGCCTCTAGGTGACCCCCTGGATGCAGTCTCTTGCCGGGCAGGCTGAAAGTATAAGTTCTGTTCAATTGCCGGTGCAGGACACTCCCTGGAGATAAGGAATAGTTGGGAGCTATCCAAGATATTTCTATACCTTGGACCCAGATGAATCTGTATTGGCCTCTGATGTGGGTGAGGACCTACTCTCACCTTCAGAAGACTATGCAGAGATCGGGGAAGGACAACGTGGCAGCCAATTATCTCAGCCAGGTACTCATCAACCCGGGGAAATGGAGGCTCAACGAAGTAGATTTTGCTCAACTCAATTATGGCAACCTACGTGTCAGCGAGGGCATCAATGTTTTACAGCAGAAGACGAGAAAGGATGTCAGAAGGGCTCAAGGCCCTGGTCCAGAGGTAGCTGATGGAAGGTCTCCTCTGTGTTTCCGCCATGGGCATTCATAGGCCATGTGATACAGAGGATAGAGGTGCATCATGGTCTCGTGCTGGTGATAGCACCTGATTGGCCACAGTGCCCATGGTAGGCCGACTTGGTGCATCTGAAGGTGGACCACCCATGGAGGCTGTCTCCTTGGTGGGACCTGTTAGCGCAGGGACCCATTCTGATGTCACAGGTGGATTGGTTCTCACTTATGGCTTGGCTATCGAGTGGGCGCGATTGCGACATCAGAGATATTCAGCTCCAGTGATTTTCCATGTTGTTAAAGGCCAGGCGTTGCTCGACTTTGCTGGCATACACGTGAGTGTGGAGAGTTTTTGAGGACTGATGTGCAGGCAGCCGCTGGTGGCCCTTATCTGCTTCGCTATCATAGGTGTTGACTTTCTTGCAGGCGGGGTTCGAGAAAGGTCTGTCATGTAGCACCCTCTGGTTGCAGGTCACGGCTTTCTTTTTGCAAGGAGTTTCTCTAGTGGCGCACACCAATGTTCGTTTTCTCAGAGCGGTGAAGTTGGAGCATCCACCTCTTAAGGAAGCAGTTCCTCCATGGGATCTCAATTTGGGGTTATCAGTCCTGACGGAGCGTCCATTTGAGCAGTTGACGGCATGCACGTTAAAGGATCTTGCTCTGAAAACGGTGTTTTGGTGGTCGTTTGTTCCACTAGATGAGCATCAGAGTTGCAGGCGCTTTTTGTGTAGGGCGTCTTTTCTGGTTTTGGCAAAGGAGGAGGTGATTCTCAGACTCATTCCTTCCTTTCTGCCCAAGGTATTTTTGAGTTTTCATATGGATCAATTGGAGACGCTCCCGGTGTTTTCAGGAGCAGGAGGCAGATCCCCTTCTGCATTGTTTGGATGTCCGTAGACCGTTACGGAGTTACTTAAAGAGAACCAAATCGTTTAAGTGATCGGATCAGTGGTTTATTTTGGATGGCGGTGCATGAAAAGGAGAAGCAGCTTCGAAGGCCTCCTTTTCTTGGTGGATCAGAGAGGCGATGTATCTGCCATATTTGCTGAGGTGCAAACAGTTACTGGTCGGTTTGAGAGTGCATTCGACTCGTGCATGGGCTACATCATGGGTGGAGTCGAGGTTAATTGCGCCAGGAGATTTAGGTCAGGAGGCAACCTGATCAACCTTGCATATTTTCACCAAACATGATAAGCTGGATGTTCAGGCAGCAGGGGACGCGTTTTGGGTCGGCGGTTCTTCAGGCTGGTCTGGCGGGTCCCTCCCAAGGTTAGTACTACTATAGTACATCCCACAAGTGTGGAACTGGACTGGTGGAATGATAAGGAAGATAAAATTGGGCCTTACCTGCTAATTGACGTTCCTTGAGTGAGTCCAGTCCAGTCCCGATCCCTCCCTGGGAATTTTTTCTTTCCTTGCAATTTTAGATATTTCCAGCACTGAAGAAAGCAACACAGAGTTTTGACTGGAGGAAGAAGTGAGGCTCTGATCTATTGCAGGTCGGGCATCAAGCAAAGAAGTTGGGAGCTTGATTTGGTGGGGTCGAAAGTGTTCAGTCGAACTCGGGAACGAAGGGGTTCATATGTGGTAAGGAATCTCTCTCAGGTGGGGGGGTGTTTTCTGCCTGAGAGGGCCTTATTGTTGATAGTTCAGTTTGTTTTTGATGATTATTTGTTGTTTTTTGTGAGTCTATGTCAATAGGATAATGGCTCTGGTGGGAGGTGCCACCGGTATGTATATCCTGATGTCATGAGTTATGACATGCTCAGTCTCCAAGCTGATGGTGAGGTGTCACTACCCACAGGTGTGAGACACGACTGGACTCGCTCAAGGAACATCAATTAGCAGGTAAGGCCTAATTTCACCTTTTTGGAACTGCTTTGGAGAAACTAGTGAAGGACCTAGGTGAAACAAAATTTTACCACCTCCCAGAAGACAGGGCCAGGAGGCCTGAGAAGCAGGTCATTGCCCCTTTCTCATCATTATCACCGGGAAACGTTGCTTCCCCTCTGCTTCAGGGCCTCTGGCTTGTTCTCAGTCCTTTTGTAGCACACGTGAACCCAGGAACTTGGCCCCATCCAGAGGAGGACCCTCCCAGGCTACACAGTGAAGGTTTGGGGGGCCCATTCCCTGGTGCCTCTTGGGGGGGGGGGGCAGCAGGCTGCGCCTCTTCTTTCATGAATGGGCCTGGGTTACCAAGAATCGCTGGATGCTAGACACCATTCAATTAAGCTGTGTCCTGGCATGCAAAGAGCCATTTCTCGATGCCATCATAGTTTCCTCTGGTGGGTCTGCGATCAAAGGTGCCGCAGTCTGGATCACCTTGGACAAGTTGCTTTGTCTAAAGAGAGTGGTGCCCGTCCCTCCAGATGAGCGGAGCAAGGGCCAGATACTCTTTACTTTGTGCCAAAGGAGGATGATTCCTTCCGACCCATTCTGGACGTCAAAGGGGTCAACACGCACTTGCGTGTCTTGTGTTTTTGGATGGAAACCTTATGCTCCGTGATTCAAGCAGCACACTGAGGGGAATTCTTGGCTTCTCTGGATCTGTCCAAGGCACATTTTCATATCCCTTTCTGGGCGGCTCAGCAGAAGTGTCTGCGTTTTGCCATGCTTGGCTCTCATTCTCAGTTTGCCACCCTTCCTATCGGACTCTCCTGCCTCAAGGATGTTCTCACCTCGGCTGGGTGATCAATCAGGAAAAGAGCCAGTTTTAACCTTCCCAGTCCTTGGAGTTTCTGGGCGCATGTTTCGACACTCGAATGGGCAGTTTTTTCCTGCCAGAGGGGAAAGTCAGAAGACTATTGAATTTCCTGGCGATGTCCTGTGTGGAGCAGGCCCCCAGAGTCTGGGATTATCTTCAGCTCCTGAGATGATGGCGGTGATCATAGAGATTGTCCCGTGAGCACATGCTCACATGCGGCTGCTCCAGTGTTCCTTGTTGACCTGATGGTCCCTGAGTTCTCAGGAGTTCAAGCGTAGGCTTCTGCTCACGTTGAGGATGAGGTCCAGCCTGCAGTGGTGGCGGCAACCCTGTCTGAGGAAGGGCATACCACTGGACAATATCTTCCGGATCCTGCTGAGCTGGGGAACCCATTGCCAAGACCATATGACTCGGGTCCATTGGAACCGCAGGGTAGTGATGTGGTCCATCAACTGCCTCGAGGTGAGGGCCCTCAGGTTGGCTCTTCTGGGTTTCCGGCCCCTGGTCAAGGGCTGGACAGTTCAGGTGTTTTCAGACAATGCTACAGTGGTGGCTTATGTCGATCGGTGTGTGGGAGTTGAGGTGTTTCAGTTGATTACGTGCTACTGGGATCACCCAGAAAGGGATCTGATGGCCACCTATTCCAATACCAAAATGTACTGCGTCTTCAGTCGCCACACGGAGATGGGGTCTGAGGGCATTGATGCCCTCACCCAGCCTTGGCCTAGCCAGTGGCTGCTGTAAATGTTTCCTCCGTGGCCCCTGGTGGGGCGTGTGATTTGGCGTATAGAGCGCTACCTGGACAGGATTGTTCTGATAGCACCAGATTGGCTGTGAAGACTGTGGTTTGGAGACCTGATGCGGCTCCTCCAAGTGTCTGGCTGCCTCCATCTTGGGGCTATTGCGGCAGGGACTGATCATCCTAGAGGACCTGGCTCCTTTTCTTTCTTGCTTATGGCGTGGCTCTTGAAACTCTCCAACAGTAATCTCTACCATACTTGGTGCCTGGAGGAGGTCTATCAAGCTAGCATACATATGGATATAGTGCCTCTTTGAACACTGGTGTGGCATGAAGCACTTGGCTCTTGAGGCAGACAAGGTTGGCCTTTCTGCAGGATGGCCTAAAGAAGGGCCTCTCACTTAGCTCTCTGAAGGTTCATATGGCAGCTTTGGCATGTTTCCGAGGTCCGATGGTGAGCAAGTCCTTGGCCTTGCATCCAGATGTCTCACATTTTCTCCAAGGATTTTTACGTCTGCTTCCTCCCCTTCGGGCTATGATCCCTTCCTGGGATCATTCTCTGGTGCTCAGGGCCCTGATGGCAGCCCTCTTTGAGCCATTGAAGCTTGCTGCCTTGAAGGATTTGATGCTCAAGATTGTGTTCTTGGTCCCAATTTGTTCTGCAAGATGGATTTCTGAGCTGCAGGCTCTGTCTTGCTGGGATCCTTATCTGTCCTTTTCAACTGAGGCTGTATCCATTCGCTCTGTGCCTGCCTTCTTGCCTGAAGTGCTGACTCCCTTTCACATGAACCAGGTGGTTTGCCTGCCCCCCTCTTCTATGGAGCAGGGTCGGGGGAAGGATAAGGATCTTCGCCTTGTGGATGTCTGGAAGGTGCTTCTCTGGTACTTGGAGGTACAAATTCCTTTGTCAGACCATCTTTTTGTGATGTTTGCTGGCCCGCGCAAGGGTGAAGCAGTGGCCAAGTAGACTTTGGAGCGGTGGATTAAGGAGGCTATTGCCTCAGCGTATCTGTTTCGGAGCCAACCAGTTCCAGAAGATCTGCACACCCATTCTACCTGAACACAAGGGTCCTCGTGTGTGGAGCAGTTCTCTGTAGCCCCTGCTGACATTGGTCAGGCAGCAATGTGGGCATCACTTTCCACTTTACTGCTTGGATGTCGATGCACGGGTGGACATGGCCTTTGGCTGAAGAGTTTTACAAGCTGCTATGTCTCCTTCACGCCCAGTGGTGGTGTAGCTTTGGTACATCCCGCTTGTCTAGACTGATCTAGCAGGATGATAAGGAAGTTGACATTTTACTTAAACAGATAATGTCCTGCTAGACCAGTCCAGGGCCCGCTCCTGAAACTGTTCTACTTCTGCGGTACCGTTGGGTCTGCCATGATATGTTGTTGATATGGAAGGACAGACTAGAGGCCATGTGGTCTTTTTCTGTCGTCATGTTTCTATGATTCTCTATTTGGCTCTGCAGGCTCATCTTCTAGTGACAGCCTTCTATTTCTTCCTTCCTGTACATAGTTCTGTACTGTTGTTTTACTCATTGTTGCCCACTTTGAGGTTGTATGAGGCTTGTTCTGTATCTTCCACCTATCCTTTGCTTCTCTGTCCTGTCAACTGATTGACATTCCTTTCTTTTTCCTTTTCTTTTTTCAGCTTTTATATTGTGAACTGCTTTTATGCTCCGGCCCTAGCAGTATATCTGAGCTTGCTTGCTTAAATAAATCTGTATCTCTGATGCCTCTCCAAAGGTGGCTCTCTATATCTTTTCAAGTGGCAGCAGTGCGTCTCTTTATGGAGAGAGCTGGTGTTGTCCATACTTGGATATTGGACTGGTCCAATAAGTCTCTTTGGTCAAGGCAGAGATGAGACAGGAATGGTGAGTTCTAACTGGGAAGCCTGGGATTGATGATCTCCTGTTTCTAGAACAACCCTATTCTCTCCCATGTTCATGAATCTAGGGGTCTGTTCTACCCTCTCCTGAGTGGAGAGGCTATTCACTTCTCAGCCAACTCAGAGCATGTTATACTTGGTCAGCTTCTTTGGCCTGAAACCTTCAGACCCTCAGCTCAGTGACATTGACCTTAGAGCTGGTTCCACGGATCAGGGGGCATCTGCACTCTCTACAGTGCATCTACTGACCTTCTGGTCTTCATGTTTATCTTTCGACCAGGTCCTTCCTCTCCCCTGGAAGTTTATGTTTATTTAAAATTTGTTATACCGCCCAATACCATGGGCACCTGAGTGGTTTACAATAATAAAATAAGGCAAGTTAAAAACAAGCACTTGGCTGCAGAAAAGGAAAAGAATGCCATCAAATTGAGAGAAAGGAGGGTAGAGAAAGGTGAAAGAGCTAAGAGCAAAGATAAAATAGCATAAAAGCAACAATAAACAAACACTATCAAGGGAGGGAAGAGGGGAGGGGGATATATGATATGTGGGTGATGACAATGGAAAAGGGGAGGAAAGGAAGATTAGGGAGGAGGATCAAACGCAAGGGAGAAAAGGTGAGTTTTCAACTGGGCTTTGAATGATTGATAGGAGTCTTCTGCACGGAGAGAGGGGGGGGAGTGAATTCCAGAGGCTGGGGGCCAGGAAATAGAAGGCAGAAGAGCGGGTTTTTTCCAGGTGGGCATGTGCAGGGGAGGGAAGGACCATGCGGTTTATATGTATAGAGCGGAGAAGGCGGTGGGGGGTGTGGAAGTGTATCTGATTTGCTAAATAAAGAGGAGTGCCAGAATGGATTACTTTGTGTGCAAAGATTAGAAATTTATATTGAACACGAAAGAAGATGGGTAACCAGTGATGTTGATAGAGAAGGGGAGTGACGTGATCGAAGCGGGAAGCATGAGACAGTAGACTGATGGCAGCATTTTGGACACATTGAAGGCGAGACAACTGAGACTTGGATAGACCGGCGAAGGAGACATTGCAGTAATCGAGACGGGACAGTACAAGGGAAAGCAAAAGGGTGGTTAGGGCAGGAGTGGAAAGAAAAGGACGAACTGCTGTAAGTTGACGAAGGGAAAAGAAGGAGCGTTGGATGATTGAAGAGATGTGATCTTTGAACGTGAGGGCAGAGTCAAGGACAACACCTAAATAGCGGAGTGATGAGACCAGAGGGATAGGTTGTGAGGACAAAGAAGGGGCACAGGTGGGAGAAGGACTGCCAAAAGTGAACCAAATAGCAAAAGATTTTGCCGGGTTAACGTGTAGAAAGTTGGAAGAAAACCAGGACACCACAGCAGTAAGACAGAGGTTGAGAGGGGAAATGTCAGGGGAGGAAGAGTCAGTGTGGTGAAGGAGGATGATGTCGTCTGCATAATAATATGCAGAGATGCTAAGTTTCAGATGTAGTAGGGGCAAAAGAGGACCAGGAGTGTGATAAAGTAGGAGTTGAGGATGGGGAAGCAGGGGGAGAGGGAAAAAGGGGCTCAGGGGGGGGGGGAGAGAGAGGTGGTGGGCATTGGGGAAAAGCTTGGCGAAGGGTACCAACTTTGGAAACGAAGAAGGAAGCGAGGGAGGAGGGGTCCAGGGAGGAGGAGGGTACATTGGGGGAGGGGGGAAGATGCTGAGTGAGAGGCTGTGAGGGAGCGGAGGACAGAGTATAACTGACGGGATGAGTTTGATGAAGAGGAAATGAGGTTGGAGTAATAATCACGCTTCGCCGCGTGAAGAAGAGTACGGTAATGACGGTGACAGGTATGAAAATCAGCAGAGGTAACAGGTGAGGGATGTTTCAGCCAGAGGTGCTCTGCGCGACGAAGGTGCTTGCGGTGTAAGAGTAAGCCATGGTGAAACCAAGGATAATGTGGAAGACGACGGCGAGGGAGGTGAGAACGGAGAGGGGCTGCAGAGTCCAGGGCGGAGGAAAGGGATGAGTGCAATGTATGAACTTGAGCGTCGAGAGGGAGAGTATCGAAGTCTGCCGGGAGTAGGGAGACCCGGGGAGGGAAGTTGGGAAAGGGTGTTGGCAGTAATCCGGTGGGAGAAGGTGGCGGAGGAATTGACACTGGAATTCAGGGAGGGAATAACAGGTGGGACAAGGACATCAAAGAAAAGACATACGTGGTCAGACCAGGGAAGGGGTGAAGATGAGAGGGACAGAGGTGAAAAAGAGAAGGAATTTGGCGCAATGAGAAGATCTAGTGTATGACCTGCAGTATGTGTAGGGAAGGAAACGAATTGGCGAAGGGAGTGATCGGACAGAAAGGTAAAGAAGGAGAGATCTCTCGCTGAAGAGCAGGAGCAGTTGAGCTTGTGGTTATGCCATCTGATGGCCAGGTGCTGTTTGGAAGCACTTGATGGGATGCTTGTCATCCTGGATACCAACTTGCAGTGCTAGAAGTAACATATCCATACCAATTGGCCAGAGATTGAGGGCCTCTTGGGAGGCCTCCTGGATGATCCTCCATTGGGAAGCCCGAGCAGTGACTTTGGCCCTAGGGAGGTTCAAGCCTCTCCTAGTGGACAAAGCGGGCTGTGTGTTCTCAGATACTACTCTGGTGATGACATGTCCACTATTGAAGCAGATCTCGGGGTGCTAGGGTCAGATTAGCCCCCATGGAGATATATTAGCTCTTTCTGCAAGATGCCTGCCTTCTATTCCAAGAATCGCTGTTTCAAGGCCAATCTCGGGGGGGGGAAGACTGCCATTTGGATTAAGCTGTGGATCTGTGTTGTTGGAGGGGGATCATCTGATTGCCCAGCCGGCTGTGCACATTACAAGCTTTGGCAGCATGCAGACTGATTTCTGTGATGGAACTCTGTGGATCCTGGTGAAGTAAGAACTCAGCTTGTCCACGTGTGACCTCTTGGTATGAAGACAAGACCTTCCAGTTCTCTACTTGATGGCCACTAAAAGAAGCAGGAGAATGCCAGTGTGAAGGGCTATCTCAGCTATGGGAAGCACTGTAAATGGCAAGCTTTGTCGCTCTACTCCAGGGTGGCCAACTCTGGTCCTAGTGCACCACGATCCAGCCTAGTTTTCAGGATGTCCCTAATAAATATTCATGAGGTATGTTTGCATCAACTGCCTCCCATTGTATGCAAATATCTCATGAATATTCATTAGGGGCATCCTGAAAACCAGGCTGGATCGTGGTGCACCAGGACTGGAGTTGGCCACCCCTGCCCTACTCTAAAAGTGGCTTCGGGAAGGAATGCTTTACGTCTCACTCTCTGGTCCTTGATGGGCTGTCCTTTGCACAGGTGTTGGGCCTTGCTAAGCCTAGTGTTCCTAGATGCCC
Organism: Ichthyophis bannanicus; assembly: GCA_033557465.1. Lineage (NCBI taxonomy): Eukaryota > Metazoa > Chordata > Amphibia > Gymnophiona > Ichthyophiidae > Ichthyophis > Ichthyophis bannanicus. Next base: position 146,110,994 of record CM066049.1, on the reverse strand, counting down.
CAAATTGCTCTCACAGACTCTTGTTCCCAGATTCTTGATCCAGGTGCTGTGCTCTTGTGGTCTCAAGAAACAGACCCGCAAAAAAAAAAACAACAAAAACACGGTGAGGGCTCCTGATAATGATGGTTCTCGGTCCCTCCTTAGTTATGGCCTGGACCTTGTGGGCATAGGCTCCCATTGAGGGCTACCAGAGAACGATAGCAACCATCCTACATATGGCTTGATGGGCCTCTATGGGCTTATTAGAGCCCTTTTGACAGTTTGACCTGGACGAGGGTTGAGCCCTGAACTCTCAAGGATCTGGTAGCGGTCCCGTTGTGCTACCAGAATTGCATCGATGGGCATTCCTTGATGGTGCATCTTGGCGTGGCAACCTCTTCGGGTTTGTTTGTTTGAAACATTTTTCTATACCGCCCTTCCAGAGATCAGGGCGGTTTACATTGTAACAACATTATAACCATTAACTGTTTACATAAACTATATGCATTCGTAATACATTTGGGAAGATATTTCTTACACGGTATAACTGCGGCCTGTCTTCAACAATATATATCTTAAAGTTATTTGGGTTGACTTTGCTTGGGGGGGGGGGCAGAGTAGGAGTAGGGAGTTATACTTAATGCTCGGTGCTAATAAAGACTTATGTTTAGGGAATTGCTATTCAGAATGAGTACATGCCCACCTACCAAAAGCAATTGTTTAGTGGAAAAAGAGCATTGTTCAGTGTTTTGCTTGCTTGTTAAACTATAAATTTATATCTTCTACGTACAGTTCACTTAAAGGTAGTACTCGGCTTCAACAGTTGCATGATGTTTCCAAAAGCCTTACCATATAAGGATACATTAGTATAGTATGAAGGAAGGCCTGTGTGCATAGTTGGTGAGTGATGTGTGTGATGGAGAGGTATTATGAAAGGTGGAATGGGATAGTATAATAAAAAAGACCACATAATGAATAGCAAAAAGAAATTTGATGGACAGTGAACTGGTTCTGGATGATTCCAAAGTGGAAAGGAGAATCTAGAAGTGACCAAAAGTAACCTAATTATGTGGAGTGACGTGAGCCTAATGAATATCAAAGAAAATGTCATTGAGGACTTATCTGCGCTTGTGTGAAAATTGGGAGAATGTTTTGCACAGCCATGTGAAAAAAGGAACAAGAATGTTGATAGCAAAAACCTGTTTCTTTCTCTGTCACAACAGCAAAATTCACCTCTCCCTTTCTGAACCCATTACTAAGGCAGTTATCCACTCTTTAGTCACCTCCCGTCTAGACGATTACAACCTCCTCCTTGCTGGTCTCCCTCTGAATCATCTCTCTACCCTTCAATCTGTTCAAAACTCGGTTGCGCAACTAATCTTCCATCAGCCTCGATATGCACATATGATCCCTCTTCTCAAGTCGCTTCATTGGCTCCCTATCCATTTCCACATCCAGTTTAAACTTCTCCTACTGACCTATAAGTGCATTCATTCTGCTGCTCCTCACTACCTTTCATCTCTTATCTCTCCCTAAACCCCTCCTCGAGAATGCTGCTCGTCTGGCGGATCGCTTCTATCTCTGCCATTCTCTTCCACTGCCAACTCCAGACTTCAATACTTTCACCTTGCTGTTCCATATGCCTGTAACGAACTACTTGAGTCTGTACATCAGGCTTCATCCCTGGCCCTTTTCAAATCCAGGTTGAAAACTCACTAAGGCTGCTTTTGGATCCTGATCTGCTTAGTCTTCTATGCGTTTGCTTATCGTCTCTCCAGTCCAGTCCCGATATCTTTGGGTAATCATGCCTTACCAGCAACTTGGAGACTGAGCATGTCATCTTTCATGACATCACCATAGACAGGTAGATGGCACCTCCCACCAGCCTCCAGTATCTCAGTCTCCAAGCAGCTGGAGAATCGTAATTCCATAGCTGGGACTCACTGAAGGGACAACTAGGAAAGCTACTTTGGTCATTGGTTTCAGACTTGTTGTGGGGATTCCTAATCTGGCCCGTAAAATCTACTGGGTCAAAAATAAAAGTAAAGTCCCTAGTAGCTCCAGATAGAGAGCAGAATTCGGGACAGAGCCCTTTTTGGCAGGTGGGGGACCCTTGGCAATGAAGGAAGGACGTGCCTGTTGGTGTGAGAGGTTCATGGCAGCACCGGATCCCAATGTAGGGTGAAGAGTCGTTGGTGTAGTGGAGGCCTGTCACTCTTGTCAGCTGATGCTGAAGCCGTGGTGGGAAGGCTGCGCGTCAGTTCGGCTGCTCCATGCAATTGCAGCAGTATTTTTAAAAGGAACCTTGTATCTGATTGTTTCAAGCCGGAAAGCGCAGGTTAGTGACATCTTGAGGGAACAAAGGTACTGCACTGACTCTGGTGCTGAGAGGCCATTACCTGCTGAATGCGGGAACCGCCATCTTCTTTGACTGCATTTTATTTTCAATTCAAGGGTAGGTCTCTAAGGACGTATTTGGACACACTGGGGTTTTCCCTCATGTTTTGTTGTTTTGGTTCAGGGGTCTTTCCGATTGTGCTTTAAGCAAGGAAAAAAATGAGGAAAAACAAGTAAGTTTTTAAGGTACCAGATGGCAGGCAGGTTGGTAAGGGTTCTGTGACCGTGGTTTTTCAGCCTAGTGCTATTTGGGGGACCCAGCATGCTCTCTAAACCGACATTCTGTCTTGGCTGCGGATTTCTGCCGCGACTGTGAGACCAAATCCCAGTCATTGGAAGCAGAGTTTCTTGAGAAGAGACCTGATAAGATCCAGAGGGTCTTGGGGGGTGTGGAGATACTCACTCACTCTCTCAGCCCTTAGAGGGTTGCAGTTCACCTTCGCCCTGTGCAGCTGCTACAACTGGTGGGAAGGGTGGCAAGAGCAGGACTCCTCCCACAAGGGATCTCACTGATATTCAACCGGTTAGAGCCTCCTCGTCCAAGGGGGGATCTGCGGATAGCCTCCCAGAGGGGTTTACGCCAGAATTTATCCTCCTCATACATAAGGCCTTTTGTTTGAGGCAACATGGAATGGAGGGGCCTCTGTGGGTCCAGGAGAGAGCCAAGAAATGGGGTTCCCCAGTGACTCTCTCATAGGATAGACGGAAAGGGAACCAGGTCCTAGCAGGCGGCAACTGGAGGATGGCCCTTGGGATGAGATGGGAGTCAGTGCACTCGGAGGAGGCAGAGGAGCCAGAGGCTGAGACAATCTGGAAGAGGGCGAGATTCCCCCAAGGGGAGGATTCTCACATTATACGGCTTTTCCATAGGGAGGAATTAGTGGCCTTAATAGCTTATTCCTCAAAAGCGCTTAATGTTCAAACTGAGGTCCCATTAGAGGAGGAACCTCTGGAGGACCCTCTCAGGCCGTTAGGATGACACACAGGGTTTTTCCTCTGTACTATATTATCTGGTAGATGATTCAGGGCAAATGGGATGTCCCGGAGGTTACTTTAAAGGATACACGGACGATGGCCTGACTTTACCCTCTTGCGTGCTCCTAATGAGGATGCTGCGGTCTCTGCTGTCACAAAGAAGACCACAATTCTGGTGGAGGGCAGTTCGGCCCTTAAGGACGTGCAGGATAGGAAGTTGGAGACCATCCTCAAGCAGGCTTTCAATAATCTCCAGGAACAAGCAGGAATGTAGTCTTCACATATGGGTATTGTCGGTACCGACGGAGCCTGCGCGGGAACGCTCCCCAGCATCCAATAGGAACATAGCACATACGCGCTGCCTTTCCAACTGACCCTCTTCAGTTCTTCATTTTCTGCGGAGCCGACAGGACTCATACCCTGTCACCGCAGAAAATTTCTTCTTTAATCTTGTTTTCTTGTGGTCGCGCTTGCCTCCGCACGACACCTACCAGTATCGCCGGTTCTTTTCTTTCTTTTCTTAAAAAAAAAAAATTCTGAGTTGTTTCTCTTCAGAAACTTTATTTTTTAGTGCTAGGTGCCATTTTGTGCACTAGGTCCCATTTTTTCCTTAAAGATGGAAAAAACAGCTAGTGGTTTAAAAAAAAAAATGCACTAAGTGTGGCGGTACCATTTCCATCACCGACAACCATGACTGGTGTCTGAAATGATTAGGCCCTGACCATTCCCCATCTGAGTGTGTCTCTTGTATGGGAATGACTAAAAGAGGAAGACAGAACCGGGCTGCAAAACTTGGTACCCTCTTTTCTTTGGATGCAGGTCCATTGCATCGACGTCTTCAAGAGCCTCTTCTTCCTCCCATGGATCTCAGGTAACTAAACATAAAAGCCGGTCCTCAAAGGGTAGTTCTCCTGCAAAGCATCGAAAGGCCATTGGCATTGCCCTTGAGGGAACCACACCGGCAAAACAGCCCCGGCAGGAGGCTTTGGCCTCCAAAGCATCAACGGGGTTCCAGGATGTTCTCGAGGCCTCGGCCTCGACAGAACTACTGGTGCCATGCTCAGGGGTCTCGGCCGCCTTCACCAGTACCGACACCCAGACATCGGCAGCATCGATAGACCAGAGATTCCTCGCTATCGAGCGCAGTATTGCAGCTCTCCTTACAGCTGCAGTACCGTTGACAACGATGGTTCAACGGGCATCGGTACCGACACCGGTACTGATGCTGCTACCGGCACAGATACTGGTACCAACACTGACGGTACCGGCCCCGGTGGGAATTCTTCCCATGCCATCTTTGCCTGGTATCGAAAGATCGGTACCGGATCAACTCGGTACCGACTTCGATCGATACCGGGACCGTGCCCTACATGAACATCGTAATCAGAGATACCTCGAATCCTCCCATTCCGATGACTCTGATAATTCTGCTGGTACCAGAGTTTTTCTCCTGGAAGACTCTTCTTCTCCCCAACGCAGAATGTCGCCTCCAGAGGACATGTCCTTTCAGGATTTTATTTGCGATGTTGCCAAGGGCCTTTCAATCACGGTAGCTCCTGAAAAGGAACCTAGAGCAAAGGAATTGGAAATTCTCCAATATCCTAAAGCTCCAAAGGAGGCAGCAACTCTGCCCATTCATGAAATTCTTCATGATTTGATGCTCAGAAGGTGGGAGACACCTTTGACCACATCTCCTCATTCTTGGAGGCTTGATACCATGTATTGAGTTCCACCATGTCCTGGATTTCAAAAGACTCAGCTGCCACACCATTCAATGGTAGTGGAGTCAACCATGCGTAGGATGAAAAGTGCAAAGAGACATGCATCCAATCCTCCAGGTCATGAATGCAGGACTCTTAATGCTTTTGGGCGTCAAACCTTTCAAGCTTCCATGCTTTCAGCTAGGATCAGCTCATATATCTTATATATGGGTATGTTCCTCAAGGAGGTCACGGGAGATTTGGAGCTTATGAGCCCACTTCTCCCAGATGACAGACGACAAGATTTCCTTACGCTTGTCAGGCATGCTCAAGATGTCTCCAAGTTTGTCAATTGTGCAGCCTTTGACTGCTTTGAATGCATCAGCAGAACCTCTGCTATTGCCATTGGTGCACGATGGATTGCCTGGCTTCAGGCATCATACTTGGAGATTTGGGTACAGGATAAATTAGGCAACATCCCTTGCACAGGAGAAAATCTTTGGCAAAAATTGGCAGGAAAAGGCTAATGAGATAGATGCTGACAATATCACCTTAGATTGTCAAAATCTACAGCCACTCCAGCCAGAAAGAAACCCTATAAGAAACCCTCTTTCAGCAAAAAGAGGAAGTTTTATCCATCCTATACCCAGCAAAGCCAAGCTCACAGTCAAGTTGCCCAAAAGGGACAACAGCAGCAATTCAAACAGCAGAAGAAGCCAAAAGGCCTGAGAGCTCAACAAGCTCCACAGATTCAGCCCCCTCAAGGGCTTTGACTCCTTCCTAGAGAGCTTGGCCTTCCTGCCTCTGAGGGGTCCAGAACCCCTAAATATTCCAGGCAGGCTGTGTCATTTTGCCAACAGATGGCACCAAATAACAGCAGAAAATTGGACTCTGTCCATTGTAGGAGAGGGGTACAGGCTTCATTTTCACAGCATGCCCCCTCCTACAATCTTAAGGCAGTTCAATTCCCAGACATCTGCAGACAATCTGTTGGATCACGAGGTCTCAACACTTCTTGCCCAAGGGGCAGTAGAGGAGGTACCCATTCTCCAGCAGGGTACAGGGTTCTACTCCCCCTATTTTCTTATTCCAAAGAAAACAGGAGGACACAGACCCATTTTAGACCTCAGAGAATTGAACAAATACCTGTTCCGAGAGAAGTTCAAAATGATTTCTCTAGGAACCCTTCTGCCATACCTTCAAAGTCAGGATTGGCTTTGCTCTCTAGACTTAAAGGATGCATAGACTCACATTCTGGTCCATCCAGATCACAGGAAGTTCTTACGATTCCTTTTCAAGGGAAAACACTTTCAGTACAGGGTTCTTCCCTTTGGTCTGGCTTCCGCACCAAGAGTATTCACGAAATGCATGGCAGTAGTAGCTGCATTCCTGCGAACCCTAGGGATTTTCGTCTTCCCTTACTTGGACGACTGGCTTATTCGAGCCCCCACGGTTGCAGAGACCAGCTCTGCACTGTCTCGCACAATTCGAATCCTCCAATATTTGGGATTGGTAATAAACTTCCCAAAATCCAAACTTGTTCCTTCCCAGTCTCTGGAGTTCATAGGAGCCTGTCTAGATATCAGACAGTCAAGGGCTTTCCTTCCACAGGCCTGGTGTCTTCGCATAGTGCAACTAGCTTCTCAAGCAGCGGGAAAATCCTCCCTAACTGCTAGAGAACTGCTACAGTTACTGGGAGACATGGCATCGACAGTCCATGTAGTTACCTATGCTCGCCTCCACATGCGAGCAGCCCAATGGACCCTATCCACACAGTGGACACAGGCTGATCTTGTCCCTTCAATGGTGGCAATCACTGGAGAATCTTTCAGTGGGGTCTCCTTTCCAGCAACCCCTATTCCAGGCCACCCTAACAACAGATGCATCACAGGTGGGTTGGGGAGCACACCTGCATCATCTCTCTACCCAGGGCACCTGGACTCCACAGGAGGCTTGTCTTCACATAAACCACCTGGAATTAAGAGCAATCTATTTAGCTCTTCGAGTATTCCATGCCCAGCTCAGCTACAAGACAGTCCTAGTCCAAACGGACAATCAAGTAGCCATGTTCTATGTGAACAAGCAGGGCGGAACAGGCTCTCTGTCATTATGCAACAAAGCTTTACGACTTTGGGCCCTCACCAGAGAGCATCAAATCCACCTTCTCATGGTATATCTTCCAGGCATTCAAAACCTTTGGGCAGACAAACTCAGCCGAGTATTGCTGCCTCACGAATGGTCTCTCCACCCAGACCAGGTGACAAAGATATTTCACTTCTGGGGGACTCCAGACATAGACCTCTTTGCAAGTCCACTGAATGCCAAGCTTCCCCGGTTCTGTTCCAGGATTCCAGCTCACAATTGTCAGGCATGGGGTGCCTTCCTCCTTCACTGGGGTCAGGACTTCCCACCCATTCCCCTCATCCCCAAAACACTTTTCAAGCTTCAGAGAGACAGAGGTCTTATGATCCTCATAGCACCACGGTGGCCATGCCAAACATGGTATCCCCTGCTTCTACATCTCTTTCAAGCTGCACCTCTGGATTTAGGCTGTGTTCCAGATCTCCTTTCCCAGGAGAGCGGGACACTATAGCACCCGAATCCCCAGTCCCTGCATCTCACGGCCTGGTTGCTGAGAGCTTAAATCTTCAGGATCTCAACCTTTCCCAACAGGTAAAGGATATCCTTCAGGCTTCTAGAAAACCACCTACAAGACGATCTTACACCTTTAGGTGGAAACGTTTCACTATATGGTGTTCCCAGAAGGGGTTAAACCCTCTGGTGATACCTTTGGAGTCGATACTAGAGTATCTACTTCATTTATCAAATTCTGGTCTAAAGACCAATTCAGTAAGAGTCCATCTTAGCGCAATTACAGCTTCCTATAAGCCTCTAAATGGACAACCTATTTCCTCTCATATCCAGATTTATGAGAGGTCTTCTTTTAACAGAACCTCCCATCAAACCACCACCGGTGGCGTGGGATTTAAATCTAGTTCTTGGGCAGCTCATGAAACCGCCTTTTGAACCTTTAGCCGCTACTACCCTAAAGTTTTTGTCCTGGAAGGTCATCTTCCTAATTGCAGTCACCTCTGCACATCGCATTAGTGAATTGCAAGCCTTAGTGGCTGATCCTCCTTACACTAGAGCTCATCATAAGGTTGTCCTCAGAACTCATCCACACTTTTATGCCAAAGGTGGTCTCACCTTTTCATTTAAATCAAGCGATTTATCTTCCTGTATTCTTTCCGAGGCCTCATGCCTCTAATGCAGAGAAGAACCTTCACACTTTGGACTGTAAAAGAGCCTTAGCTTCCTATTGGACGCTGGGGAGCATTCCTGCGCAGGCTCCCTCGGTACTGACGATACCCATATGTGAAAACTAAATTCCTGCTGTTCCCGGAGATCACCTGTTACAGGTGAGTAACTACGCTTTAATGCTCTGTCCTGGCAGGCTTCAGTATGTGGTGCCTTTGTGGCTTGGGCGTGTTTGTGCTGGGTGCAAGGAATCTTGGAGAGCTCAGGGGACTCCTAGCCCCACCTACCTGAGGCAGCTATGCTGGAGTCGGGAGCCATGTACTTAACGGATGCCTTTTTTATGACCTGATTAGATTCTTGTCCAAGGGTATGATCTCGGTGGTGGCCGCTTGGCGCTATTTGTGGCAGTGGAATTGGTCAGCGGAGGTCTCCTCCAAATCATCTCGCTGTACTCCCTTTTCAGGGCAGGCTCCTGTTCGGGGAGGACCTTAAGAAGTTGGTGAAGGATCTGGGAGAGTCTAAGAGGGGGAGACTTCCCGAGGACAAGCAGTAGCCCGTTCAGTCCCCGGCCCCAGTGCAGCGGCAGCCAAGGGACTTCAGGCATTTACATGCAGTTTGGTTCACGCCATACCAGAGAGGGCACTTCCCCTCCAGGTTGCAGGCCTTTTGGGGATTTCGAGGATCAGGTAGAAGGTTTTATCCCTCTGCTGCCTCGGCTCCCAAAAAGTTGCAATGATCGGCTGTGGGAATATTATGTCGCCTGGGCCCAGATCACTACTGACCAGTGGATGCTGGAGATCATCAGAGAGGGGTACGCCTTGGAGTTTGCCCAGCCTCTCGCAGATGCCTTTGCAACTCACCATTCAGGGTGCCCCGAAAGCTCCAGGCCGAGAGGGACACACTTCTCCATCTGCAAGCCTTACAGGCAGTGGTGGAAGTGCCAGAAGACCAGTGCCGGTATGATTGATACTCCATATACTTTGTGGTCTCCTGGAAAGAGGGGTCTTTCCGGGCCATTTTGGACCTCAAGCATGCAAATCTATGTCTGAAAGTGCCTCGTTTCAATATGGAAACACTTTGGTCGGTGATTAGTGGTGGTCTGAGCGGTAGAGTTCTTAAACTTGCTTGATCTCACAGAAGCTTACTTGCATATTCCCATTCGACCCGATCATCAGCAGTTTCTGTGGTTCATGATGTCAATGGGGCGCTTCCAATTTTGGGCATTGCTGTTTGGACTGGATACTGCGCCCCATACTTTCACCAAGGGTAATGGTGGTAGTGGCGGCAGCGCTCCGCCAGGAAGTAATTCTGCTGCATGTCTACCTGGACCTTTGGCTCATTCAGGCAAAGTCCAGAGGGGAGCGGGCCACGTTCTCGGCTGGGTGATCAACTTTTCCAAGAGTCGTCTACAGCCGCCCAAGATTTGGAGTATCTGGGAGCCTGGTTCCAAACAGACATTGGCCAGGTGTCCTTGCAATTGGATCGGATGCGCAAGTTGCTGTGTCAGATGCGGCAGTTCCTTTGAATGAAGGCTCCAATGGCGTGGCACTATCTACAGGTCTTGGGATCCATCAATCGAGCTGGTGCCCTGGGTTCGGGCTCACATGAGACAGTTACAGAGAGCGTTGTTTCGTAGATGGTTGGTTCAGCTTCATCTGCTCTCTCATCCATTGTCCTATCCTTGGGTGACTAGGAAGGCCCTCGGGTAGTGGCTACATCCCGACATGCTCTGAGCAGGCATGCCCCAAGAAACACCACAATGGGTCCCACTGACAATGGAAACCAGTCTGTCGGGATGGGTGCATTGCGAAGCCCAGAAAGCTCAAGGGCTTTGGTTCCCCGCAGGAGAATACGTTGCCCTTCAACTGCTTGGTGTTGCGAGTGGTGTTCTTGGCCTACAGGAGTTTCAAACCTTTTTGCAGGGGAAGGCGGTGAGTATGTTCTTGAACAATGCCACCACAGTGGCTTACATCAATCATCAAGGAGGTAGGTCCATTGATGGAATGGATGGGGAGCAATCCGATGTCACTCTCGGCAGCGCACGTGGTTGGCAAAGAGAATGTAGTAGTCGACTACCTCAGCAGGATTTATCAGCAGGATTTATCTTGACCCTGGTGTGTGGACACTCAATGGAGCAGTCTTTCATCAGTTGGTGAGGCGCTGGGGGCCGCTGATCGCGGACCTGAAGGTAGCCATCAGATCCACGAAGGCTCCTGGTTTTACAGCAGAAGAGAGTGCATTTATTTATTTAACAGGTTTTATGTTCCACCTTTCGACACATCAAGGCTGTTTACATCGAACAGTAACTTGGTTTACATTGAACAGTGGCGAACAGATCATACATAGAACCATAATTGTCAAACATCAAACCTTCATATCAGCATGAAACATAGAAACTATATACATTTTAGTATGTGCTAACAATATATACATGAGATGCATAGCATACTTGGGACTTGGCTGATGAGTAGGCTGGGGGAGGATATGGGTGGGAGCAGGGCTAGAAGGGAGGGCAGGATATAGGGGATAGTGCAGTTACTGAAGGAGTCGCTTGGAAGGCATAGTTAGCTGGAACCAAGGAAGTGTGCTCAAGGCACATGGTAGGTATAGTTAGTCTGGTGCCATGCAAAAATGCTCAAGGAAAAGGTAAGTTTTTGTTTTCTTTCGGAAGTCCTTGAGATTCTTTAGTGTGCGAATGTCATCTGGTAGGGCATTCCAGAGTCTCGGGGTGAACAAGGAGAAAGCCCTGCTTGAGTTATGAGCATTGTATTTCCTGTTGTCTATAGGGATAGCATGTCTGAGGGACTCAGTGTGCTGGTACAACAGTGGCCCAAGGAGGGCCTGCTCTGTGTGTTTCTCCCCCTGGGTGCTCATAGATCAAGTGGTTCAGAGGATCGAGGCACATTAGGGTCTCATGCTGCTGGTTGCCCCAGATTGGCCGAGAAGGCCATGCTGATCTTGTGGGGCTGGCTATCCTGCTTTCACAAGGTCCAATCCTAGTGCCTCAGATAGAACCATGCTGTAAGCGAGACTCGCTCTTGAGAGGGCTCGGTTGAGGCAATGGGACTATTTGGCCTCAAGTTATTATGACATTGCTGAAGGCCTGTAGGCGCTCCACTTCACTAGCGTACATTAAAGTATGGAGAGTCTTTGAGGGCTTGTGCGAGGTGCTGTTGTCCATCTTGACAGAGGCACCTTTTCAGACTCTTGAGTGTTTACTCCTTGAAAGATCTGATGTTGAAGACAGCCTTTTTAGTGGCCATATGTTCAGCCAGGGGAATCTCGGAGCTTCAGGCGCTGTTGTGCCAGGCTCCCTTTCTAATGATATCAAGGGAAAAGGTGGTGTTGAGGCTGGTGCTTTCTTTTCTTCCGAAGGTGCTCTTGGTTTTTCACCTGAATCACTTTGTGACACTTCCGGTGTTTTCAGGGACAGGGTGGATGGTGGAGGATCCTCTCCTGCTCCAGCTGGATGTCTGTTGTGTCCTGTGGAGGTATCTGAAGAAGACGGAGCCCTTTCGAAAATCGGATCGCTTGTTCATTCTGTTTGGGGGATAGCACAAGGGGGAGGCGACTTCCAAAGCCTCCATCTCACGGTGGGTTAGGGAGGCCATCTCCTCGACCTGCCTCCTGCAGAGCAGACTATTACCTCAGGTGTTGAGGGCTCATGCAGCGTCTTGGGTGTAGAGTTCAGTTTGGTTCTGCCAGTGGACATTTGTAAGGTGGTAATCTGGTCGTCCTTGCATTCCTTTGTGAAGCATTACCATCTGGACATGCAAGAGGCAGGAGACATGCGGTTTGACTCGACAGTGCTTCAGGCTAGTACATCCCACAGACAACGGGACTGTACTGGAGGACGATAAGGAAGGTGAAATTAGGCCTTACTTGCTAATTGATGTTCCTCCAATCCAATCCTGGACCCCCTCCCTATTGGTGTCCGTGTAGTACTATCACATGGCGTTCCTGGGCCTGAAGAAATGTAATCTCTATTGGGTTGGTCTGGGAGTTGGAGCTGAAGCCATCGGAGTGTGTGGACGACTCCTTAATTTTTTTTTTTTTTTTTTTAAATTAAAAAAAATGGAAAGAATTGAGGAAACTGGGGTAGCTAGAGTGACTGGTCTCCAGTGGACCTGCTTGCCATCCGATTTCTAGTAGGTGAGCGCTTCCTTTCATTGGAGGTGGGTTATTCTGCCTGTGGGGGTTGGTTGGTTTCCAAGAGGGTGTTTGCTCTTAGGAGCAACAAATAAGAAATACACTGAGTCTGCTTTGTCAATAGGATACTGGAGACTGGTGGGAGATGCTATGGTGATGTCATGAAAGATGACATGCTCAGTCTCCAAGCTGCTGGTGGGGCGTGATTACCCAGCAGGGAACATCAGTTAGCAGGTAAGGCCTAATTTCACCTTTCTTACTATACCCCTAGATGTATTATTGTCCTCAGTGGTTGTGTTGTCTCTCTTAACTAGATTGTAAGCTCTGATGAGCAGGGATTGCCTTTTACATGCATCTGTACAGCACTGCATATGTCTTGTAGCACTATACATATGATCAGTAGCGCATAAGAACATAAGATATACCATACTAGGTCAGACCAAGGTCTATCAAGCCCAGTATCCTGTTTCCAACAGTGGCCAATCTAGGCCACAAGTACCTAGCAGCTTCCCCAAAAGACACAGGTTCCACAATGCTTGTATTAGGGCAAGCAGTGATATCCCAGGTCCCTTTTAATAATGGTTTATGGACCTTTCCTCCCGGAACTTGTCCTAACCTTTTTTAAACCCAGCTACACTAACAGCCTTTACTACATCCTCCGGTAACAAATTCCAGAGTTTGATCACACATTGAGTGAAAAAATATTTTCTTTTATTAGTCTTAAATAGTTTACCCTGTAGCTTCATTTCATGTCCCCTAGTATTCCTATATTCTGATGACGTAAACAATCGATCTACGTTTACCCGTTCCACTCCATTTATTAATTTATAGACCTCTATCATATCTCCCCTCAGCCGTCTCTTTTCCAGTTTGAAGAGCCCTAATCTTTTTAGCCTCTCTTCATAGGGATATCCTTGTATCCCCTTTACCATTTTGGTGGCTCTTCTCTGTACCTTTTTCTAATAATGCTATATCCTTTTTAAGGTACGGCAACCAGAATTGCACAAAATATTCAAGGTGTGGTCGCACCTTGGAATGTACAGAGGCATTATAATATCCTTTGTTTTATTTTCCATTCCTTTCCTTATGATGCCTAGCATTCTATTTGCTCTCTTGGCCGCCGCTGCACACTGGGGGGAGGGTTTTAATATGTTATCAACGATGACGCCTAAATCTTTTGCTTGGGTGATGGTTCCTAATGTGGAACCTTCAATCGTGTGACAATAGTTTGGGTTCTTTCCTAGGTACATAACTTTGAACTTGTCCACATTAAATTTTCATCTGCCATTTGGATGCCCAGTCTTCCAATTTATCAAGATCCTCTTGCAATTTTCCACAATCCTCATGGCTTTTAACAACTTTAAATAGTTTTGTGTCATCTGCAAATTTGATAACCTCACTCATTCCCTTTTCCGAGATATTTATGAATATGTCAGAAAGCAGCAGACCCAGCAAAGAACCCTGGGGTACTCCACTATTCACCTTTCTCCATTGGGAAAATTGGCCGTTTAGCCCTACCCTCAGCTTTCCATCTTTTAACCAGTTCCTGATCCACAATAATACACTGCCTCCTATCCCATGACTTTTTAGTTTTGCCAAAAGTCTCTGATGAGGGACCTTATCAAAGGCTTTCTGAAAGTCCAGATACACTATATCAACCGACTCACCTCCGTCTACCTGTTTATTCACACCTTCAAAAAAACATCAGATTAGTAAGACCAGATCTTCCTTGTCTATAACCATTGTCATGAGGCTGGAGCTCGGGAAGAAACAGCCTTGAAAAAGCCTCCTGATTTGCATAAGTCTCAGAAAAGCCAGAGCGCAGTTCCAGTGTAGCTCAGCCAGAGGGCGCAGGAACAGCTACACAAGGTCTGAACCCACGTGCTCAAGCTCTGAGCATCTTGATGAGGATTGCTTTCACCTGTCTTCAGGCTCACAGCGTGCAGGCTGGAAATCCCTTCATAAGGGAAGTCAGTTGAGCAGAGAGAGGGAACCACAGGGGAGAGAACCACTCAAGGGAGGCCCACTCAGGAAAGAACCTTCCGAGGGAGAGCAGTATGGAACACTGAATGCAGGACAGTGCAAGGAGCACTACGGAGGCCTGAATGCAGGGCAGTGCAAGGAGCACTACAGAGGCCTGAAAGGAGGGCAGTGCAAAGAGCACTACGAAGGGGTACTGAAGGCTGAGCAGTACGGAGGATTGAAGAGGATCCAGTACAGAGACCGGTATAGAGACCAGAAGGAGGGCTCAAGAGACCCAGGTGTGCCGTAGGGACTGCAGCAAGGAGCCCAGCAAGGAGGGGCACCCAGGAGGGTAGCCAACAGAGGAAGAAGACCAGATACAGACAGAGGCAAGTCTCAGCCCTGGGAGAAAGCCCAGAGAAGTAGCCTGTCTGTTAAAGGAGGTTCTTCAAATAAGGACTGGAAATCCACGTCTGGTTTTCCAGGCAGCCTTAATGGTGGAGCAGTGCACAGGACAGAGGATCCACAGGAAAAGCTACCGAGTAAGCTGAATCCTAGGCGTGGCACTCCACGGAAGATAAGGTATGAGAAAACCTTTTACATTGAAAGGGACTTTCAATGGAGATAGTTTTATGGAAGTAGAAAAACCTCATTACACCAGCAGAAGCAAAGCTAACTGTTTAAAACCATTGCCTAGAACTGTGTTGAGGAAGCTGTGTGATAAACCCAGGAACTTCTATGAGCAATTGAAGGACACTGAGGAGTCTCTAAACATTGAAGATTATAGTGAGCCAGAATCAATGGATTTGGATTACAGCTCCAATGTTCCCATGCCTCAGCCAGAAGCTATGGAATGTAACTTTTGCTTAAGAGGTGACTGCTTGCCATGCTAACTTGTATATAGAAGAAATGAGTTTTAAAATGGTGAAGCTGATAACCATTTTATGATTTGTTTTCTATTTGTTTGGGACTCCTTTAACCCAGCTAAACAGTCACTTGTACAGCTTGCAATTTTACTGTTTAGTCCATGGTGGAACTTTGCTATTGTTTGAGGAAAATACTACCTCCACTTTGAGTTTCGTTGTCTCATTTGAACCTAGAGCATTAAGCAGGGAAATAAAGCCTTATTTACCCTCCATTTGGCGTAGTATTCATTTCAGGGAGCACTACACTACAAGGACCACAATCCTTTGCGGTCCTGCAGCTCAAATACTCCCTGATTCTAATTAAATGTCAGCTGACACCCTTAGTCCCTACGCCAGCTGGGGGCGCCGGCGTGACACCATGTTGGCTATCTCCCATTAAGCCATGACTATCTACATGTTCAGTATTTTTTTCTTTATGATGGTTTCTGCCATTTTTCCCGGTACTGACGTCAGGCTCACCGGTCTGTAGTTTCCGGGATCACTCCTGGAACCCTTTTTAAAAATGTGCATTACATTCGCCATCCTCCAATCTTCAGGTATTACAGATGGTTTTAATGATAGTTCATAGATTACTAATAGCAAGTCTGCAATCTCATAGTTCAGTTCTTTCAACGCCCTTGGATGTATACTATCCGGTCCAGGTGATTTGCTACTCTTCAGTTTATCAAATAGTTGTAATACATCTTCCCGGTGTATCGATATTTCAGTTCTTCTGCAGTATCACCTTTAAATACCACTTCAGTCATGGGTAACATCCCTACATCTTCCTCAGTAAAGACCAAAGCAAAGAATTCATTCAATCTCTCCGCTATGGCCTTGTCCCCTCTTAGTGCCCCCTTTATCCCTCTATCATCTAATAGTCCAACTGACTCTCTCAAAGGTATTTTGCTACGAATATACTTGAAAAAGTCTCTATTACCCGTTTTTGCTTCCAGAGCAAGCTTCTCAAATTCTTTTTGCCTGCCTTATCAATGCCTTGCAGTTAACTTGCCAGTGCTTGTGCTGTTTCCAGTTTTCATCATTTGGCTCTTTTTTTCCCATTTCCTGAAAGATGCTTTTTTGGCAGCAGCCTCTCTGACGTCACCTTTAAACCATGCTGGCAGTTTTTTGGACTTCCTTCCACTTTTCTTAAAGCATGGAATACAGCTGGTCTGGGCTTCCAAGATAGTATTTTTAAACAATACCCAAGCTTGATGTAAGTCTTTAACCTTTATAACTGCTCCTTTTAGTTTTTTCTTAACTATTTCCTCATTTTATCATAGTCTCCTTTTCGAAAATTAAAAGGTAGTACTGTGGATTTCCTTACCATCCCTCCTCCATTAATTAAATCAAACGCGATCATGCTATGATCACTATTGACAAGTGGCCCCAGCACCCTTATCTCTTGCACCAGATTCGGTGTTCCACTAAGGACTAAGTCCAAAATGGCTTCCCCTCTTTGTCAGTTCATGCTCCAAGAAGCAGTCATTTATTTCATCTAGAAACTTTCTCCCTAGCATGACCTGCCGTGACACTGACCCAGTCAGTACCTGGGTAATTGAAATGACCCATTATTATTACCATTCTGTAACTGTTGTTAGCTTCCCTGATTTCTTTGAGCATTTCATCATCCATTTGTTCATTTTGGCGAGGCAGTCAATAGTACACCCCCACTGCTATCACCTTCCCCTTTTTATATGGAATTTCAATCCATAGAGATTCTACAGCAAATTTTGTTTCCTGCAAAACTTTAATCCTTTGACTCAATGCCCTCTCTAACATAGAGCTCAACCCCTCCACCAATTTGATCAGCTCTATCATTACGATATAGTTTGTACCCAGGTATCACAGTGTCCCACTGGTTGTCCTCCTTCCACCATGTCTCTGAGAGTCACCTTGAATTCCGCAGGAAACTAAAAACACACCTCTTCCTAGAGTATGTCTCCCTCCCACCCTAACTCCTAGCCTTCATGATCTATCTTCCACCCAAGTTGCCCCCAAATCTTTACAAAATCATATGCAAGCATTCCTATCTAATGTATAAAGTTAACCTTTGATCTCGATCTCCGATCATAGTAGTTAGTTCTACTGCCACAGTTGTACCTATTACCTGTTACATAGTTAATTGTTACTTGTTACCTAGTTATATTACTTTTATTGTTTTCCTTGTTCCTTGTAAACAGTTGTAATATACTGTATTATAATGTTTCATGTGAACCGTCTTGACTTGTAGAAAGACGGTATATAAAAACTGTTAAATAAATAAATTCCAATCATATCTAACCTCTCATTTAGTGCTATATATTCAAACTCTCCCATCTTATTTTTTAGACTTCTAGCATTTGCATACAAGCGTTTTAGAGACTGTATTTTTTTCATATTAATCTGGCTATTGTTTGGCAGGGGTAATTTGGAATCTTTAAGCTCTGTCTGCTCCGTACTCAAGGGCTTTTGGGCTGCTTTTGTCTTTGATGGAACCTCTCTGCTGATATACTCTAACTGCATTATTTTTATAGTATCCTTCAAGGATACGTTGTTCTGAACCATGCGCTCTTGGGCAACTGTCGGCTCTCCCTTATTATCCAGCTTAAAAGCTGTTCTATCTCCTTTTTAAAGGTTAATGCCAGCAGCATGGTTCCATCCTGGTTAAGGTGAAGCCCATCCCTTCGGAAGAGCCCCTCCTTTCCCCCTCCTTTCCCTAGTTCCTAACAAATCCAAAACCCTCATCCTTGCACCATAGTCTCATCCATGCATTGAGACTCCGGAGCTCTGCCTGCCTTTTGGGTCCTGCGCGTGGAACGGGAAGCATTTCGGTGAATGCTACCCTGGAAGTTCTGGATTTCAACTTCCTACCTAAAAGCCTTATTTTAGCATCCAGAACCTTCCTGCATGTACCAAGACAGCAGACTCCTCCCCAGCACTATCTAAGACCTTGTTTAGGTGTCGCGTGAGGTCCGTTACCTTCGTAGTAGTAAATCAGTGCATTTATATGGACTAATAAGTAGGCGTAGTATTTAAAATGATGAAAGATTTTCTGATACATATGTTAGACGTGCAATAGAAAGAATAACATTTTTTATTTTTTGCTATGTAGTTCAGAGTTTGCTTGATCTCTGTCTCCTCAGCTCTGCTGTGATAAACAGGTTTGCCTTATTCTTACAAATTGTGGTTTAGCTCTTTGACAGAGGAAAGAATTGGCAGAAATTTAATTCTCTGTGGTCTGCAGGCTTAAAAAGATCACTGGGCTAATGTGCATTCTGGCTGGTAGAGTTTTTGCAATCCGATAGTGTTTGTGGGAGTTGTACAGTGGTCTCTATGACAGATTAGTTTGCCCTGAGCATTGCCTTCCTCTCGCCTTGGATCCTCGTTGCTCGAGTATGTCCCACTCATCTGGACTGTTCTAGCAGGATGATAAGGAAGGATAAATTCTTAGATAGCTGATAATTTACTTTCCTTGAATCCTGCTGGCTTTGTCCAGGCCCACTTTAGATGACTCTTTCTCCAGGTTTGGAGGTCCAGCTTCTGTTTAAAGGCCTAATCAATCCTATGATCTGAGATCAATTTCATTAAGGTATGAGATCCAAATACTTGCTCATTCCGTGGCAGAGTTATTAGTAGTTAATAATGATTTCTAAGTATTTTAGTCTTGCTTACTATTTAGGAAATTTAATACTGGCTTCTCTCAGTGCTGCACCAGAGAATATGGAAGGTGATGACTTCACTGAAAGCTGCTCAAGTCTGCTGCTACCTGCTGGCAAAGGAGAATAACCCACTCATCTGGATTGGTCTAGCAGGATTCAAGAAAAGTAAATTATCAGGTATGTGAAATTTAGCCATAGCTTGTTCTTTTCTCTGATGTTAGCATTTTGCTTCTATTGCCCAGGGATTTAGAACTTCTTTGTCTTGTGCATTATTCAGACTTCAAAGCTTCCATCTGTGATCCATGTTAGTAAATGAGGCTAATAGACTCAAAGGCCGCTTGGGAAAGAAAATAACTTATGTATTTGATTGTAACTCACTTTGAACTAAGATTTAGAGAAAGCTAAAATCCAAATTCATTAGGAAAGGGAGGAAAGTGGACTTGTAGTTAAAACTCTGGAAGAATAGTAATTGTCTCCAGTTTGTGCAAGTGAGAGCAGTGAGTGAGATGATCAGATTTGCAAATGACACACTTTTTCAAATCTGTTAAAATAGCAGAGGATTGTGAGGAATTGCATGTGGCTTTTGTGAAAACGAGTAGCTAAATGGCAGATGAAATTTAATTCAGACAAATGCAAAGTGACCCACATAGGGAAAAATTAATTCTGACTATAGCTATAAATTTTTTTATACATCGTCTCAAAATGGGCCTGCACCTTAATGTAAAGAAGACAAAGATCATGACAACTGGCATAATCAACAGGTTCATCGTTGAAGGAGAAGAAATTGAAATCGTGAACAACTTTAACCTACTTGGATCAACTATCAATAAAGAAGCAACAAGCAGTCAAGAAATCAGACGACGCATTGCTCTTGGCAGAATGGCTATGAAAGACCTAGATAAGATTCTCAAGAGCAGAGATGTCTCTCTCCATACAAAGATTCGACTTGTTCAAGCCATGGTATTTTCAATAACATCATATGGATGTGAAAGCTGGACAGTGAAAAAGATAGACAGGAAGAAAATTGATGCCTTTGAATTATGGTGCTGGCGGCGAATACTGTGTATACCATGGACTGCCCGAAGAACAAACCATTCGGTACTAGAGGAGATCAAACCTAAGCTTTCTTTAGAAGCTCAGAATGCAATACTTTGACTTTCATACTTTGGACACATCATGTGAAGAGAGAGATTATTAGAGAAAGACATCATGCTTGACAAGATAGAAGGTCAACGCAAAAGAGGAAGGCCAGCAATGAGATGGATTGATACAATAACAGCAGCTACGGGTACCAGTCTGTCAAAAATGATCTGCTTGACTCAAGACCAAGCACAATTTAGGATAGCTATCCAGAGGGTTGCCATGAGTCGACTCCGACTCGACGTCACTTAACAACAACATAGCTATAAAATGCTGGGTTCTGACCACACAAGAAAAAGATTTTAGAGTCATGAATAATACATAGACATTTGCAGCTCAGAGTCCCAAAAATACAAATAGATTGTTAAGGATTATTTGACATGGAATAGAGAACAAAACTGATAAAATCGTTGACTCTGCATTTCTCCATGGTGCCTTAACATCTTGAGCATTGTATATATTCTGGTTACTCCATCTGAGAAAGGAAAGCTAGAGAAAGTTCAGAAAAGGGCAAAACAAATGATACGAAGGATGGAATACATTTCTTATTTTAAAAGAGGGGGCAGGGGCTAAATGGGTTAGTTCTCTTCAGCTTAGAAAAGAGACCAAAAGGGGATATGACACAATTTTAGAAAATTATGAGTGGGGTTATGATTAAATAAGGGACCATTGTTTAACCTTTCATGTAAACAGCCACAGAACAAAGTAAAATGCCACAAAATACAGTCCGATCAGAAAGAGGAGCGGAGAAGAGCCATTGACCAGGTTACACAAGGATAAAATGCACCACAAGTAAACCATAAACTGTACTTTTGGTGCATTTTATTCTTATGTGACCTGGTCAATTGCTTCTCATGAAAACTAACAATCAGTAGATTGAAATCAAATTACAGAAGTGTTTTTTTCATGCAAGGTTCAAAAAAGATTTTGGATAAGTTCTGGAGAAAGTCAATGCAATGTGTGCCTTTGAGTCAGTGCTGACTCCTGGTGACCCAGCTGTTCCTTGGTTTTCTTGGCAGTGTGACCGGAAGTAGATTGCCAGGCCTTTCTTCCAAGGTAATGGAGGGTTAAGTGACTTGCCGAAGGCCACAAGGAGTGCTAGTGAGAATCAAGCCCTGGTCCTTGTTACCAAGCCAGTCAATAAAAAAATAATTAGGTAGACTTGGGAAAGCTGTTATCCCTGGAAAAAAAAGCTAAGAGAAATATGGTCTATTTTTGGAATCTTCCAGGTACTTGTAACCTGGTCTGGTCACTATTTTTGCAGACAGGATGCTTGCTTGATAAACCTTGCTCCTACTCAGCATGGCTTATCTTATTATGCATGTAATTATGTAACTCAACTAGAAGTGTTAGCTTTATTACAAATTTTGATGTACTGCCCTTCATAAAAGCAATTCAGTGGTTTACAGTGTCAATAGGACAAACTAGTAAGTACAGAGAGCAAAATGTTTTAATAATACTATGGGACCAATATTCAGAACACTCACTACTACTTAGCATTTGTAGAGCGCTACAAGGTGTACGGAGCGCTGTACATAAAACCTGCTCAGTTATGAGTGCTGACCGCAACATTCAGCGGCATTACCCAGCTTGTGCCGGGACAGTTCATAGGCAGAGCAAAAGCGGGGTCAGCGCTAGCTAAGTAAGTTCTGCAGGATTTTCATTGGCACTTATCCAGGCAGCTTAGGCCACATGAAAGGTTGTCCTGCGTTGCAATCCGGATAAGGGCTGACTGAAGATCCTGCTAACTGGGTAGTGTCCGTGTTTATCTGGACAGTGCCACTCAGCCCGCATATTGAGTGGCAGCTCCGAATGTCCGGTGAGGTTTAAGCACCATGGCTGACTATCACAGTATTTGAATATCAGCTTTTTTGAAAACTGGGCCCGATAAGTCTGTTTCCAAGGAGTTTAATGCAATTTTTGTCTTGTTGCTTTGGATGCTGATTGCTTGAGCCCTGCCATGTACAACTAAAAAGGACAGTTTTGTGTTCATCAAAACATGACTTTTTTCCTGTGTATTCAAGCTTTTTTTTTCTCTTCAACTCATGTTTTTCACTTTCCCCAATTCCTTCATTCCCGTGCCTTCATTTTTTTTTTACCCTTGTTAATACATGCTCTGTCTCTGCACTTTCCCTCTTTATCTGCCAGGCTGTGAAACTGACTAGTTCCCGCACCCAGCTTCCTTATGAATATTATTCTTTGCCCTTCTGCCAACCTGACAAGATCACCTACAAGGCAGAGAATCTAGGTAAGAAATCAACAATGAAGGTAGGAGAAGTGAGACTTTAGGTATTACAGACCTTGACAAATTTTATTGGAATCTAGTTGCTGGCCACCGAAACCTAGTTCACAGTGCACGCCCCTACCCTCCAAAAAGGTGTATCGTAGTTACTTTTTTAGGTTTTAGGGCCAGACTTACTGAGTCTTCCCCCCACCACCCATTTTCTGTGGGGGGGAAAAAGCTGCTTAAATCAGGCTCTAAATGGGCCATTGCACAATGCCAGCAGAAGGCAGTGACCACACTCCTCCTGCATCTCCCACATCCCCACTGACCTTTCACACTAACCTGTGTGTGGCGTGCTGTGGATGGGGTTCTGTATGTGTGTGTGTGGGGAGGGGGGAAAAGCTGCTTAAATCATTGCACAATGCCAGCAGAAGGCAGTGACCACACTCCTCCTCCATCTCCCACATCCCCACTGACCTTTCACGCTAACCTGTGTGTGGCGTGCTGTGGATGGGTTCTGTATGTGTGTGTGTGTGTGTGTGGGGAGGGGGGAAAAGCTGCTTAAATCATTGCACAATGCCAGCAGAAGGCAGTGACCACACTCCTCCTCCATCTCCCACATCCCCACTGACCTTTCACGCTAACCTGTGTGTGGCGTGCTGTGGATGGGGTTCTGTATGTGTGTGTGTGGGGAGTGGGGTCGGTGGTGCTGGGGTGGAGTGCAGTACTTCATCCTCCAACTGACTGCACTCTTCCCTTCTTCTGCTGTCCCTCCTCCACCCCCAACTCCGTTCCCAGACTCTCTCCTTTTTCCCTGTCCTCCAGTCCTCCCCACTATTCTTTATTAAATCATCTGCTGCGCCTTTAGCTTCTGTGCACTCTTTTGCAGGCTCCGGCCCTGCAGCACTTCAGCCCCTATGTGTTCTGAACTCCAAGTGCCAGATCTGCTTTTTCAGTCATCATGATGACCTGGAGCCTGGGGTTTGTCAAGCCCTGAGGTAATAGTTAGTAAGCCTATACAGGGAATGCATTTTATACCTCCAGTATAGCTTGCTGGAGTGGAGAAGTAGCCTAGTGGTTAGGGCAGCAACCTGGGGTCAGAAAGACCGGGATTCAAATTTCAATGATTCTCCTTGTGGCCTTGGGCAAGTCGCTTAACCCTCCATTGCCTCAGGTACAACCTTAGATCGTAAGCCCTTTGGGGACAGGGAATTACCTACAGTACCTGATTGTAAGTCACCTTGATCTGCTACTGGAAAGGTGTGAGCTAAATACTAAATATTTGCCGTGACCTACTACTGAAAAAGCATGAACAAAATCCAAAATAATAGTAAAGGCCATATAGAAAACTGAAGATTTTGGAAGGCATTGGTAGATTGATATGCAGAGGAAGGCATCCGAGAATCTGCAATTAATGAAGAAGATTTGGGAAAACATGAAATAAGATGAACTGCCTAATGGTGTCTTTACTTTGCAGGGGAAGTTCTGCGAGGGGATCGGATTGTGAACACTCCTTTCAAGGTGCTGATGCACAGTGATAAGAAATGTGAGATTTTATGTTACAAATCTGGCAAACCTACAAGCCTGAGTGTGCAACAGAGCAAGCTGATTGCCGAACGTATCCGTGAGGATTATTACATCCATCTGTGAGTTTTGTTTTCTGTTCCATGCTTTGGATTAGGATGGCAATTCAGATCTGACAAGTAGCTGTTTGCTCTTAGGATTGCTGATAATCTACCAGTGGCCACCCGCCTGGAGCTGTACTCCAGCCGGGATGATGATGAAAAGAAAAAGGAAAAGGATGTGCACTTCGAGCATGGATACCGACTTGGGTTCATGGACAGCAGCAAGGTAAAAGACCACGGTGCAAATAACTTAATGGGGCTGATTCTATATAGTGCACGTGGACGGTTTTGTGTGTGTCTCTAGTGCATAAGTCCCTATTCTCAAGGACTTGCGTGTGTGAATGGGCACTTATGTGCGTGCTTTGGGCAGTCGCTCTTTTGTAAGCACATGCATAAGTCCTATTGTGCATACTTTTCATAGATGGGGTCTAAATTCACGTGCGTAGATCAAGAATATTTTAATCTATGTGCATTTATTTGCAGGTGTAACTATCACTACTATGTTCAGGCGTGCCCCAGGGTGCCTCTATTTTATCAAGTAAAGTCAGTATAAAATAGACTCCAAATAGGCATGCACTAATGTGCGCTGTCTGCATGGGAGTTTTCATAAAATCACCCTTAACCCGTCTTGGACCAGCGTATGTTTTACATACATAAGGTTTTTGTACTTACTACTCAACTGTTTACTAATTAATGGTTATAAATTCAATGGAACTATGTTTAGCTATTATCGTTATGTCAAAAACATTATATGCAGAATTTTTATCTGAGATCTAGTTAGTTTAATAGGTATTCGAGGTTTGCTGATTTTGACGGTACTGGTGGCTCAACATAAAAAGATCACAAAAAATAGTAAGTAGCTTATAATGCTGTAATAGCTACTATTTTGCAAATAAAAGTATTTGTAGACTTTAGAAAATAGGTTTAGAAAACTGTAAGTTACTTAGTGTCCGGGATTTTGGTGCATATATCTGCCTTGTATGTTTTTCATACGCTGGGCTAATATGTTGTCGAAACTAATTGCTGTCAAGCATTCTGTTCTAGGCGTTTCAATGGTGCAGTATCGACACACTGCATCAGAAGTGTTTTCACATGTATCATATTCCGCCATCAGAATGGACTGTTGACAAACTATATTATATCATAATAAATAAAGTGTGTTAAATAAAAACTGCAGTTTCAATAGTATCATACAATATGTTTATGTCAATGAATATTGGAACTGAATCCTATCTATCCCCAGGAACAAGCAGGAATGTAGTCATCACATATGGGTATCGTCGGTACTGACGGAGCCTGCGCAGGAACGCTCCCCATCGTCCAATCAGAAAGCTTTTGGGAGCATCCCACAGCGCCTGTGTGCTGCCTTCCTGCCTTTCCCAACTGCCTCTCTCCAGTTCTTCTTTTTCCGCGGAGCCAGCAGGTCGTGTTCCTGTCACCGCAGAAGAATTCCTTTTTTCTTTCTTTCTTTCTTTCTGTGGTCGCGTCTGCCTTCTTCGACGCTCTACCGGTACCACCGGTCTTTCTTTTCTTATTTCTGTAAAAAAAAAAAAAATCTTCTTTTTCCTCTTCTTCAGGTGCATGCGCCTTTTTGGGCCTTAGGCCCAAAACGTTTTCCTTAACATGGAAAAACCTGCCTCAGGTTTTAAAAAGTGCACCAATTGTGGCGGTACCATCTCAGTCACTGACACCCATGAATGGTGTTTAAAATGTTTAGGTCCTGACCACTCTATCACGGATTGTGTGTCCTGTGCCATGATGTCTAAAAGAGGTTGGCAGAACCGAGCTGCCAAGCTCAGTACCCTGTTTCCCTCTGATGCAGCTTCGGTGGCATCAACGTCTTCCAGGGCTGCTTCTTCCTCCCTTGGATCTCAGGTAACTAAACATAAATCCAGCCGGTCCTCGAAGGATAGATCTCCTTCTAAGCATCGAGATGCCTCTGGCGTTGCCCTCGAGGATTCTGCACCGGCAAAATTACCCCGGCGGGAGGCTTCGGCTTCCAAAGCATTATCGGGGTTCCAGGATGTTCTCGATGGCTCGGCCTCGACAGATCTCCTGGTGCCATGCTCTGGGGTACCGGTGGTCTCCACCGGAACCGACATCCAGGCATTGGCGGCGTCGATAGACCAGAGAGTTCTGGCTTTGGAACGTAGTCTGGCAGCTTTCCTTGCGGCATCGACGCCCTTGGTACCATGACAGACAACTCCACCGGTACCGGCATCGGTATTGGTACCGGTACCGATAGCATCGGCATCAGTGTCTGCTCTGCCAGTACCCTGTCCTCCGATGCCCTCCGGTACCGATTCTCCGGTACCGGTTATTCCCGGTACCGACCTTGGTCAGTACGGGTATCGGGCTCTGCAAGAGCATCTGGACAGACGATACTTCAAATCCTCAGGAGAATCTGAGAATTCTGAAAGTTCTGTCGATGCAGCGATGCTTCTTCCAGAGGAGTCCTCCTCCCCTAAAAGCAGGATGTCTCCTCCAGAGGATATGTCCTTCCAAGACTTCATCAGGGAGGTGGCTCGGGGCCTGTCCATCACTGTGGCCCCTGAAACAGAGCCAAGGGCCAAGGAGTTGGAAATTCTACAATATCCCAAAACTCCTAAGGAGGCAGCTACCTTACCCATTCATGAGATTTTATATGATCTCATGTTGAGGATGTGGGAAACACCTTCTACCACCTCTCCTCATTCTCATAGATTGGATACTATGTATCGAGTCCCTCCTTGTCCTGGTTTCCATAAGACTCAGCTTCCTCACCACTCTATTGTGGTGGAGTCAGCTATGAGAAGAATCAGAAGTGCAAAGAGGCATGCCTCTAATCCTCCAGGATGTGAGTGCAGAACCCTGGATGCTTTTGGACGTCGGGTCTTCCAAGCTTCCATGCTTTCTGCCAGGATCAGTTCCTATAGTCTCTACATGGGAATGTTCCTAAAGGAGGTCACAGATAATTTACAGACTTTAAGTCCTTTCATTTCTGAGGATAAAAGACAGGACTTACTCACTTGGGTCAAACATGCCCAAGATGTTTCTAAATTTTCCAACCGTGCAGCCTTTGACTGCTTTGAGTGCATAAGCAGAACCTCGGCTATTGCCATAGGTGCACGTAGAATTGCTTGGATCCAGGCATCTGATCTAGAGCTCTGGGTACAAGATAAATTGGGTAATATCCCTTGTACTGGTGAGAACCTGTTTGGTAAAGATTGGCAGGAAAAAGCCAATGAAATGGATGCTGAAAATTCCACCTTGGATAGACTATCCAAGTCCACTGCTGATCCTGTTAGAAAGAAATTGTTCAAGAAAACATCTCTTTCTAAAAAGAAAAGATTTCATCCTGCTTATGTTCAGCAGGCATCTTCTGCAGGTCAGTTTTCAAGCAAACGTCAGCAACCACCCAAACAGAAGAAAGCAAAGGCTGCTAGGACTCCACCGGCTCAGCAACCTCAGCCTCCTCAGGGCCTTTGACTTTCAACTAGAGAACTTAGCCTTTCTGGTTCTGGAGGGACCAGAACCGTCCACCATTCCAGGAAGGTTATGTCATTTTGCCCCCAGATGGGGACAAATAACAGCAGAGCATTGGACACTCTCCATCATAAAGGAGGGGTACAAGCTTCATTTTTCAAACATGCCCCCTCACGCAATAGTGAAGCAGTTCAATTCTCCGACCTCTCTCATCACCCTGTTAGATCAGGAGGTTGCCATCCTTCTTGCCCAAGGGGCAATAGAAGAAGTACCTCTTCATCAACAGGGCACAGGGTTCTATTCCCCTTATTTCCTTATTCCAAAGAAAACACGGGGTTACAGGCCTATTTTAGATCTCAGAGAATTGAACAAATTCCTTGTCAAGGAGAAATTCAAGATTTCTCTCGGAGCTCTGCTACCATACCTTCAGAGTCAGGATTGGCTTTGTTCTCTAGATCTCAAGGATGTGTACAACCATGTCCTCATCCATCCAACCCACAGAAGGTCCCTTTGGTTCCTTTTTCAGGGAAAGCACTACCAATACAGGGTGCTTCCTTTCGGTCTGACCTTGGCACCAAGGGTGTTCACGAAATGCATGGCTGTTTGTAGCAGCATTTCTCCGCACTCTAGGGATATTTGTCTTCCCTTACTTGGACGACTGGCTCATTCGAGCTCCAACACAGTCAGAGGCCAAGACTTCTCTATCCTGCACAATGCGTATCCTTCAGTATTTAGGGCTGGTAATAAACATCCCAAAATCCAGTCTAACTCCCACTCAGTCTTTAGAGTTCATAGGAGCTTTCCTGGATACCACAAGGGCAAGGGCCTATCTCCCCCAGGCCTGTTGCCTTCGCTTGGTGCAGTTAGCTTCTCAAGCAGTGCTAAAGCCTCACCTAACTGCTCGAGAAATGTTGCAATTACTAGGCCACATGGCATCCACCGTGCATGTGGTCCCATATGCTCGCCTCCACATGAGGACAGCTCAGTGGACTTTGTCCACCCAATGGACCCAGGCGTCTGGGTTCCTGTCAGACAAAATAGCAAACACAAGTCGCCTCATTTTGTCCCTCCAGTGGTGGAAGTCCACTCAAAACCTGTTGCTGGGGTCCCCCTTTCAGCTACCCTTACCCCAAGCAACTCTCACAACAGATGCTTCTCCAATGGGTTGGGGAGCTCATCTGCAAGACTTCTCCACCCAGGACACCTGGTCTCCACAAGAGAGTTGTCTACATATCAATCTCTTGCAACTCAGAGCAATCTTTCTTGCTCTGCGAGTGTTCCACTCCCTGCTCAGCTACAAGACAGTCCTCATTCATACGGACAATCAAGTAGCCATGTTCTATGTAAACAAGCAAGGGGGAATGGGCTCTCTGTCGCTTTGCAACGAAGCTGTGCGACTATGGGCCCTCGCCAGAGAGCATCAGATTCATCTTCTGGCAGTGTATCTTCCAGACATTCAAAACTCTTGGGCGGACACTCAGTTGAGTTCTGCTTCCACACGAGTGGTCTCTCCATACAGACCAGGTGACCAGGATTTTTCAACTTTGGGGAACCCCGGACATAGACCTCTTTGCAAGTCCTCTGAATGCCAAACTTTCCCGGTTCTGTTCCAGAACTCCGGCTCAGGGGGCTCAGGCCAGGGATGCTTTCCTCCTTTACTGGGGTCAAGACTTCCTGTATGCCTTAACACCCATTCCCCTAATTCCCAAAACCCTGTTCAAGCTTCAGAGAGACAGAGGCCGTATGATTCTCATAGCACCACCTTGGCCACGGCAAGTGTGGTACCCTCTGCTTCTACATCTCTCTCAAGCCCCCTCCCTGGAGTTAGGGTCTGCTCCAGATCTCCTATCCCAAGAGGACGGAATGTTATGGCATCCCAATCCCCAGTCTCTGCATCTCAGGGCTTGGTTGCTGAAAGCCTAGATCTCCAAGTTCTTAATCTTTCTCAGCAAGTGAAAGATGTTCTTTTTGCTTCCAGAAAACCTTCCACTTGACGCTCTTATGCTTTCAAGTGGAAAAGATTTACGGTTTGGTGTTCGGAAAAGGGTCTTAACCCTCTTGCGATACCTCTGGAATCTTTGCTGGAGTTTCTCCTTCATTTATCTAATGCAGGCCTTAAGACAAATTCAGTGAGAGTTCATTTGAGTGCTATTGCAGCTTCCCTTAAGCCTCTAAATGGACAGCCTATTTTCTCTCATCCTCTTATAGCAAGATTTATGAGAGGCCTTCTAACTAAGCCTCCCATTAGGCCACCACCGGTGGCATGGGACTTAAACCTGGTTCTTGGGCAGCTCATGAAGCCACCTTTCGAACCTTTAGCTACCACCTCCTTGAAATTCCTTTCTTGGAAGGTTATCTTTCTCATTGCAATCACATCAGCACGCTGCATTAGTGAGTTGCAAGCGCTAGTAGCTAATCCACCTTATACAAGGTTCCATCATGACAAAGTACAGTCAAACCTCGGTTTTCGTTTGCCCCGGTTTTCATACGCTTCGGTTTTCGACGTCTTTTTTGACTGAGATTTTGTCCCGGTTATCGTATATCGCCTCGGTTTTCGTAAAGTATGTGGAATTAGGTGAGCCAGTGCATAAAATGAGACTTTGTCAGATCTGAAAACCTATATACAACTCCTGAAGAAGTGTCATGGGATAGAAGGCAATACATACACCCTCGCGCTGCACACCGGTCTGTATACACTGCCCGCCCAGTCCCGACAGCACTGCCCCCTGGACTCACCGATCGCCAGCGTGATGAGAAGCGAAAGTCAGCTGAGCATGTACAGAGATGCAAGGATTGCACAGAGAGGAAGGCCCCGATCTCGTCCACCGCCTGCCCGTTCTCTGGAGCGCCCCCTCAGGCTCGGAGGTAGCAGGGTAGCTGTCAATGTAAGCAGGAGATGTTGCATGAATGTGGGAGGCAGTTCTTTCTCTTGCAGGGTACGCTTGCAAATTGCTGTTGAGACGGAGTCAGCGATCAGATTACAGTGCCGTACAGTACAATATCTGTGTGTTTGCTGTCCTGTGGACGATCGGGCAGGTGAGAGAAGTGACAGGAGCTGTTCTACTGCCTGGCTGAGACTTCAGGAGCTCTTGCTGCTGCAGCCATTGCCACATAGCTCTGGAACGCATGCTGAGCTCTGCGTTCCAGGTTTCCTGAGCGGGAGAGTGGTGTTTATGGTGGCTGTGGCTGGTGCCTTTTTTTTTGTGGATCCTTCTTGTTTTTTTCTGTTTTCTTTAAAAATTCCTGTGCCCGATCTCCTTTCTGGGTGTTTTTTTGCTGAAGATTTGCATCTTGACCGTGCTGTTAATCTTTCTCCCTTCTCAGCAGTTTAAACAATCTGTCTGCCAAAAATACCTCTGGAGCACCATCTTGTGGCCAGAAGTGGGATTGATTCTCTTCCTGATTGCAAATTGCTAAAATGTATTTTTTGTGAATATTTTTGGGTGTCTGGAACGGATTAATTGAATTTACATTATTTCTTATGGGAAATATTGCTTCAGTTTTCATACGTTTCGGTTTTAGTCAGACTTTTTCAAACGGATTAATCATGAAAACCGAGGTTTGACTGTAGTCCTTAGGACTCATCCACACTATATGCCTAAGGTGGTCTTGCCTTTTCATCTGAACCAAGTGGTCTACCTACCTGTGTTTTTTCCAGGGCCTCGTGCATCAAATGCAGAGAGGAGTCTTCATACCTTGGACTGTAAAAGAGCTCTAGCTTTTTACTTACAAAGAACACAGCAACATAGAAAGTCCTCTCATCTCTTTTGTTGCTTTTGATCCTTCTTATTTGGGACTTCCAGTCTCCAAGAGAACACTGTCTAACTGGATTGCTCATTGTATTTACTTCGCCTATCGAAGTAGGAATCTTTCTCTGGAGGGCCATGTCACTGCTCACAATGTGAGAGCCATGGCAGCCTCAATGGCTCATCTGCACTCTGTGTCTATCGACGACATCTGTCGAGCAGCCACTTGGGCCTCGGTTCATACCTTTTACAGCCCATTACTGCTTGGACAAAGACTCCCGCCGGGATGCCTTGTTTGGTCAGGCTGTTCTCAAACACCTGTTCCATACCTAATCAACTCCTACCCCACCATCCCTGATAGGATGCCAGAGACCCATGGGGGGAAGTGGAGCCCTCTTCAGGGACACACAACTTCTGGGGTCTCTCCCTGGCGCCCAAAGCTGGGGAGTCCCCATATGTGATGACTACATTCCTGCTTGTTCCTGGAGATAGCATAGTTACTCACCTGTAACAGGTGATCTCCAGGAACAGCAGGAATTTAGTCCTCACAACCCACCCACCTCCCCTAGGAGTTGTATCTCTATCTATCTTTTTCCTTTCCCTCTCTCTCTCTTTGTCTCAGCTTTAAAACTCAACTGGAGAGAGGCAGTTGGGAAAGGCGGGAAGGCAGCACGCAGGCGCTGTGGGATGCTCCCAAAAGCTTTCTGATTGGACGCTGGGGAGCGTTCCTGCGCAGGCTCCATCGGTACCGACGATACCCATATGTGATGACTACATTCCTGCTTGTTCCTGGAGATAACAAAAGCATAGTTACTCACCTGTAACAAGTGATCTCCGGGAACAGCAGAAATTTAGTCTTCACATATGGGTATCGTCGGTACCGACGGAGCGTGCGTGGGAACGCTCCCCAGCGTCCAATTATAAAGCTTTTGGGAGCATCCCACAGCGCCTGCGTGCTGCCTTCCCGCCTTTCCCAACTGCCTCTCTCCAGTTGAGTTTTAAAGCTGAGACAAAGAGAGAGAGAGGGAAAGAGAAAGAGATAGATAGAGAGATACAACTCCTAGGGGAGGTGGGTGGGTTGTGAAGACTAAATTCCTGCTGTTCCCGGAGATCACCTGTTACAGGTGAGTAACTATGCTTTTCTGAAGAAGGACAATATACTATATTGGACCAGTGTATGAAAAACATACACTATGTGAAACTTCTATTTTCTGCAAAGTTTTAATTTTTATTATTGCCGG
Source organism: Ichthyophis bannanicus (assembly GCA_033557465.1). Taxonomy (NCBI): domain Eukaryota; kingdom Metazoa; phylum Chordata; class Amphibia; order Gymnophiona; family Ichthyophiidae; genus Ichthyophis; species Ichthyophis bannanicus. Next base: position 146,078,587 of record CM066049.1, on the reverse strand, counting down.
TATTTCATAGTTTTGAGTGTAACAAATCTAATAAATCATCCAGAACAGAGAGAGAATATGCGAGTTGTCCAAAACGGGTTAATGTGTGTAATTCTTAACTAAGATACAGTTCAATGATGGGGTAAGGCAGTCTGGAAAAGACCAGTTCCTAATCGTCCCTTCAGTCCAGTCCCTTTCCACTGGGTTGTGCTCCCCTTCCAGCAGCTCGGAGACGGAGCCAATCATCTTTTGATGACTCGGGGGGTATAACTAGCACTGGCACCATCACCAGCTTCAGTTAGCTCAGTCTCCAAGCAGCTAGAGGGTATCAGTAAACCTGGGGAAAGGGGCTTACTGGTGAGACAGGTTTCTATTTAAGCATTTTCCTTTATTCAGTTTATTTTTCTTCATTTTTTTTTTTGTTTAGGGCTCACCTTGTGGTGCTCCTTATCTTTGGGGGAGAATTCCCCTCTCTCCCCTTCCCCCTTCGTTGGGCTGGGGTATAGGAGGAGGCCAGGCAGGGGTATAGGAGGAGGCCAGGCAGACTGCGGCGCTCGCAAAGCAGTTTATAAAAAAAAAGAAGGAAGTTTGCGGCTCCTGAGGGTGCAGAGTCGACAGCTTCGCCACAGCCTGCAGGACCTGCCTTTAAGAATACCCGCCTCTGTGCCGAAGCCCCGAGGGTGGCTGAGCACGAAGCCAGGAAGAGCAAGTGCTTTCTGGTCTGGAGGACAAGGAGGACAGAAGCGGGAGCTGGACAAGTGGCTGCAGACAGAGGTGTGCTGGGTGTTGGTCTTCTGACGTCGGGAGTAGCCGCAGGGTGCCGGCGGTGAATTATTTTTCGGCTTTTGCCTTCTCCGGGGTACACCGCTACAGCGGAGCCAGGGGTGGGACATTTTTGTGCGCTTTTTCGCGCTCCCGTTTTCTGCCGGGCTTGTCAGGGTTTCATTTAGGATCTTCAAGAAGATTAGTTTTATTTCATTAATTTTATTTATTTAAGTTTATTTCATTTTATTTCTTTATTAAAAAAAAAAAAAAAAAAGACAAACTAACAAAGGGGGAAAGAAGCTGCCTTTCTTCCACGTGTATCTTTCCTGAAGATTGGCTAGGATCCGGCAGGGTTAAGCCAGTATGCCAGCTAGGCCCGTGTCTGGTCTGTGGGACCAGGAGGGGGACTGTGTCTGAGGCTGGCATTTGCAGAGGCTGTACGATGGAGGCTGACTCTGTGGAGTAGGGTCTGCAGGCCTCCGAGGCCCTGGACCCTTTTATCTTCTATCTCGCAGGAGTCGGGGGCACCTCTAGAAGCTGTACTCTCCCCAGGTTCTCCTCTCCTTTCATCCTTGGAGCAGCAGGCCCAGCCTAGACCCTACACTTCCTCGGGGTTTCAAGAGGAGGTAAGTGTTTTGGTGATTTTTCCCCACAATTTGTTATCTCCAGGAACAAACAGGAATGTAGTCTTCACATATGGGTATTGTCGGTACTGACGGAGCCTGCGCAGGAACGCTCCCCATTGTCCAATAGGAAAGCTTTTGGGAGCATCCCACAGCGCCTGCATGCTGCCTTCCCGCCTTTCCCAACTGTCCCTCTCCGGTTCTTCGTTTTCCGCGGAGCCGACAGGTCGCACATCCTGTCACCGCAGAAAATTACCTCCTTATACTTCTTTTTTGTGGTCGCGTCTGCCTTCCCTCAACGCTATACCGGTACCGCCGGTTCTTTAATTTTTTTCTAAAAAAAACCCCCCAAAAAATGTTTCTGGAGTCTTTCTCCAGTAATTTTCTTCTCGGGTGTCACGCGCCATTTTGGGCACTTGGCCCAACTTTTTCCCTCAAAATGGAAAAACCTGCTTCGGGTTTTAAAAAGTGTTCTAAGTGTGGCGGTACCATCTCCGTCACCGACACCCATGAGTGGTGCCTCAAATGTTTAGGTCCTGACCACTCTATTTCATAGTGTGTTGCCTGTGGAATAATGTCAAAAAGGGGCCGGCAAAACCGAGCTGCTAAGCTCAGCACCCTTTTTCCCTCCGATGCAGCCTCCGTGGCATCAACGTCCTCCAGGGCTTCATCCTCCTCCCATGGATCTCGGCTAACTAAACATAAATCTGGCCGGTCCTCAAAGGGTAGATCTCCTTCTAAACATTGAGATGCCTCTGGCGTTGCCCTTGAGGGACTTTCACCAGCAAAATTGCCCCGGCGGGAGGCTTCGGCTTCCAAAGCTCTAACGGGGCTCCAGGATGTTCTCGAGGCTTCAACCTTGGCAGAACTACAGGTGCCATGCTCTGGGGTTCCGGACGCTTTAACCGGCACCGATACCCAAGCATCGTCAGCGTCGATAGACCAGAGATTCTTGGCTATTGAACGCAGTCTGGCGGCTCTTCTCACGGCCTCGATGCCCCTGAAACCGCTTCAGACAATTCAAAATCGACATCGGCAGGTATTCTACCGGGACCGAGTCGTGCGTCTCTATCCAGCATCGACAAGTCTGTACCGGACCACTTCGATGCCGACTTCGATCGGTACCGGTACCGTGCTTTGCACGATCACCCGGATCGGAGATACTTCGAATCCTCGGATGAGTCTGAAGACTCTGAAGGCTCTGCCAATACCAGAGTACTTCTTCCCAAGGATTCCTCTTCTCCTCAGCATAGGATGTCTCCACCAGAGGATATGTCCTTTCAGGATTTTATCCGAGATGTGGCCCAAGGTCTTTCCATCACAGTGGCTCCTGAAAAAGAGCCTAGGGCAAAGGAATTAGAAATCCTACAATACCTTAAAGCTCCCAAGGAGGCATCTACCTTACCTGTTCATGAGATCTTGCATGATCTTATGTTAAGGATGTGGGAAACACCTCTGACAACATCTCCTCATTCTCGAAGACTCGACACCATGTATCGAGTTTCTCCTTGTCCTGGGTTTCAGAAGACTCAATTACCACACCATTCCATGGTGGTGGAATCAGCCATGAGACAGGTGAAGAGTGCATAAAGACATGCATCTAATCCTCCAGGACGTGAGTGAAGGGCTCTTGACGCCTTTGGATGTCGATCCTTCCAGGCTTCCATGCTTTCTGCTAGGATCAGTTCCTATATCTTGTATATGGGAATGTTCCTTAAGGAAGTCACAGGAGACTTAGAGCTTATGAGCCCTCTCCTTCCTGATTATAAAAGGCAAGATTATCTTACTCTTGTTAAACATTCTTAGGATGTTTCCAAGTTTGTGAATCGTGCAGCCTTTGACTGCTTTGAATGTATAAGCAGAACCTCTGCTATTGTCATAGGTGCACGTAGAATTGCCTGGCTCCAGGCATCTGACTTAGAAATCTGGGTACAGGACAAACTGGGGAATATACCTTGTACAGGAGCGAATCTCTTTGGCAAGAATTGGCAGGAAAAAGCAAATGAGATAGATGCTGACAATATCACTTTGGATAGATTGTCCAAATCTACAGCTGATCCTGCAAGGGAAAGATCCTCTAAGAAACCATTCTTCAGTAAGAAGAAGTTTTTTAATCCTCCTATACCCAGTAGGGACATCTTTCAGGTCAGTCTGCCCAAAAGAGACAGCAGCAACAACCTAGGCAACAAAGGAAGCCAAAAGCAGCTAAGCCTCAACAGGCTCAGCAGACTCAGTCTCCACAGGGGCTTTGACTTCTATCTAGAGAACTTTGCCTTCCTGGCCCTGAACCCTCCACCATCCCAGGAAGGTTATGTCATTTTGCCCCCAGATGGGGTCAGATAACAGCAGAAAATTGGACTGTCTATTGTACGAGAGGGGTGCAAGCTTCATTTCCTCAGCATGCCCCCTCCCACAATAGTAAGACAGTTCAATTCTCAGACCTCTCCCAATGACCGGTTAGGTCAAGAAGTCACAATGCTCCTTGTTCAAGGAGCAATAGAAGAGGTGCCCATTCCCCAACAGGGTACAGGTTTTTACTCCCCCTATTTCCTTATTCCAAAGAAAACAGGAGGACACAGACCCATTCTAGACCTCAGAGAATTGAACAAATTCCTGTTCAGAGAGTAGTTCAAAATGATTTCTCTAGGAACTCTGCTGCCATACCTTCGGAGTCAGGATTGGCTTTGTTCTCTAGATCTCAAGGATGCATACACTCATGTTCTCATCCATCCAACTCACCAAAAGTTCCTTCGATTCCTGTTTCAAGGGAAGCACTACCAATACAGGGTTCTTCCTTTTGGCCTGGCTTCTGCAGCAAGGGTATTCACAAAATACATGGCTGTGGTAGCAGCATTTCTCCGCACCCTGGGAATATTTGTCTTCCCTTACTTGGATGACTGGCTCATTCGAGCCCCTTCAGAGCCAGAGGCCAGGGTTGCTCTGTCTCGCACAATGCGCATCCTTCAGTATTTGGGACTTGTCATAAACTTCCCAAAATCCAACCTTGCTCCCACTCAATCCCTAGAGTTTATAGGAGCTCTTCTGGATACCAGACAGACAAAGGCCTTCCTTCCACAGCCCCATTGCCTTCGCATTGTGCAGTTAGCTTCCCAAGCAGTGCTAAAACCTCACCTCACTGCTCGGGAAATGCTACAATTGCTAGGCCACATGGCATCCACCGTGCATGTGGTTCCTTTGCTTGCCTCCATATGAGGGCAGCCCAGTGGACCTTATCCACTCAGTGGACTCAGGCGTCTGGTTGCCTGTCAGACAAAATAGCAAACTCAGATCATCTTGTTTTGTCCCTTCAATGGTCGCAGTCACCCAAAAACCTTCTGGTGGGGTCTCCTTTTCAGCAACCCCCACCCCAAGCCACTCTAACAACAGATGCTTCACAGGTGGGTTGGGGAGTCCACCTGCACGGCCTCTCTACTCAGGGTACCTGGACTCCACAGGAGGCCTATCTCCATATCAACCTCCTGGAGCTCAGAGCAATCTTCCTTGCTCTTCGAGTATTTCACACCCAGCTCAGCTACAAGACAGTCCTAGTTCAAACGGACCATCAGGTAGCCATGTTCCTTGTGAACAAGCAGGGCGGAACAGGCTCTCTGTTGCTGTGCAACGAAGCTTTGCGACTATGGGCCCTCGCCAGAGAGCATCAGATTCATCTCCTTGCGGTGTATCTTCCAGGCATTCAAAACTCTTGGGCAGACAGACTCAGTTGAGTTCTGCTTCCACACGAATGGTCTCTCCATGCAGACCAGGTGGCCCAAATTTTTCAAGTTTGGGGAACCCCAGTCATAGATCTCTTTGCAAGTCCGCTGAATGCCAAACTTCCCCAGTTCTGTTCCAGAATTCCGGCTCGAGGTTGTCAGGCCAGGCCAGGGATGCTTTCCTCCTTCATTGGGGTCAGGACTTCCTGTATGCCTTTCCACCCATTCCCCTAATTTCCAAAACCCTGTTCAAGCTTCAGAGAGACAGAGGCATATGATCCTCATAGCTCCACGTTGGCCTCTGCTCCTACATCTCTCTCAAGCTCCACCTCTGGAGTTAGAATCTGCTCCAGATCTTCTTTCTCCAGAGGACGGGATGCTGTGGCATCCCAATCCCCAGTCTCTGCATCTCAGGGCCTGGTTGCTGAAAGCCTAGAACTTCACGGTCTTAACCTTTCCCAGCAGGTAAAGGATATCCTTCATGCTTCCAGGAAACCTTCCACAAGACGCTCTTATGCATTTAAGTGGAAAAGGTTTACCTTATGGTGCTCACAGAAGGGTCTTAACCCTCTTGCGATACCTCTGGAATCATTACTGGAGTATTTCCTTCATTTATCAAATGCAGGGCTTAAGACCAAGTGAGTCCATTTGAGCGCTATTGCAGCTTCTTTCAAGCCTCTAAATGGACAACCTATTTCCTCTCATCCTCTCATAGCGAGATTTATGAGAGGCCTTCTTTTAACAAAGCCTCTCATTAAGCCACCACCGGTGGCATGGGACTTGAATCTGGTACTTGGGCAGCTCATGAAGCTGCCCTTTGAACCATTAGCCACTACCTCTTTGAAATTCCTTTGCTGGAAGGTTATCTTTCTCATTGCAATCACATCAGCATGTCGCATCAGTGAATTGCAAGCGTTGGTGGCTGATCCTCCTTATACAAGGTTCCATCATGATAAGGTAGTCCTTAGTACTCATCCACACTTTATGCCAAAGGTGGTTTTGCCCTTTCATTTAAACCAAGTGGTTTACCTTCCTGTATTCTTTCCAAGGCCTCACGCCTCAAATGCAGAAAGGAACCTTCATACTTTTGACTGTAAAAGAGCTTTGGCCTTTTACTTGCAAAGGACACAGCAACATAGAAAATCCTCTCAACTCTTTGTTGCTTTTGATCCTAGTCATTTGGGACTTCCAGTCTCCAAAAGGACACTATCCAGCTGGATTGCACAGTGTATATGTTTTGCCTATGAGAGTAAGAATCTTCCTCTTGATGGCCATGTCACAGCTCACAATGTGAGAGCCTTGGCAGCCTCAATGGCTTATCTTCACTCTGTGTCTATTGACGACATCTATCAAGCAGCTACTTGGGCTTCGGTACATACCTCTAGATGTGGTGTATTTAGATTTCAGTAAAGCCTTTGACACTGTTCCTCACAGGCGACTTATAAACAAACTGAGCACCCTAGGGATGGACCCTAAAGTTACTGCTTGGGTTAGAAATTGGTTGGGTGGGAGGCGACAAAGAGTACAAGTAAATGGAGCTCACTCTGAGGAGAAGGATGTTACCAGTGGTGTGCCCCAGGGATCTGTCCTTGGTCCGATTTTTTTTTAACATCTTTGTTAGTGATATAGCGGAAGGGCTGTCGGGTAAGGTTTGCCTCTTTGCGGATGATACCAAAATCTGCAATAGAGTAGACACCCAGGAAGGTGTAGATAACATGAGGAGGGATCTAGCTAAGCTTGAAGAATGGTCTAGAATTTGGCAACTGGGATTTAATGTTAAAAAATGTAAGGTCATGCATTTGGGCTGCAGCAATCCAAGGGAGCAATACAGTATAGGAGGTGAAGTACTTTTGTCCACTAAAGAAGAGCAGGACCTAGGCGTAGTTGTGTCCGATGATCTTAAAGTAGCTAAACAGGTAGAAAAGGTGACAGCAAAAGCTAGAAGGATGCTTGGGTGCATACAGAGAGGAATGGCTAGCAGAAAAAAGGAGGTGATAATGCCTCTGTATAAGTCTTTGGTGCGACCTCATTTGGATTATGGTGTGCAATTCTGGAGACCGCACCTTCAAAAGGATGTGAACAGGATGGAGTCGGTGCAGAGGGTTGCTACTAAGATGATTAGTGGTCTTCATTATAAAGCATATGAGGACAGACTTAAGGATCTTAATATGTACACCTTAAAGGAAAGGCGGGATAGAGGTGATATGATTGAGATGTTTAAATACCTCCGTGGCATAAATGTTCAGGGAGAGAGCCTCTTTCAATTGAAAGCAAGTTCTGCGACGAGGGGACATGGGATGAGGGTGAAGGAAGATAGATTCAGGAGTGATATGCGGAAATATTTCTTTACGGAAAGAGTAGTGGATCCGTGGAATAGTCTCCCAGTGGAGGTGGTAGAGATGAGGACAGTAACTGAATTCAAAAAAGCATGGGACCAACACAGAGGATCTCTAAAGGTAAAAAGTGGACTGTTGTAGTTGTTGTTAAGGAAGGACAGACTAGATGGGCCTTGTGGTCTTTTTCTGTCATCATGTTTCTATGTTTCTACCTTCACAGCCCATTACTACTTAGACAAGGACTCCCGCCGGGATGCCTTGTTTGGTCAGGCTGTTCTTCAACACCTGTTCCAGACTTAGTCAACTCCTGCTCACTATCCCTGGTAGGATGCCAGAGATCCAGGGGGGAAGTGGAGCCCTTTCACAAGGGCACACAAATTTCTGGGTTCTATTTCCCTGGCATCTGCAGCTAGGGAGTCCCCATTTGTGAAGACTACATTCCTGCTTGTTCCTGGAGATAGCATAGTTACTCACCTGTAACAGGTGATCTCCAGGAACAGCAGGAATTTAGTCTTCACAACCCACCCACCTCCCCTAGGAGTTGTATCTTCCTATCACATAGTAACATAGTAAGTGACGGCAGATAAAGACCAGCATGGTCCATCTAGTCTGCCCAGCAAGATGGCAAGAGTAGGTGCACCTGTCGCTCTGTGCAGGCCACCCCTCCCCATGTTTTTGTTTCTGTTTAGGGGTGAACCCACCACTCCATATAGGACACCCTTATTTGTTCAGACGCTAGATAGTTCAGAAGTAAGATGGTACCGTTTATTTTGCTTTTATCCTGTTGCTGTAAAGGGATCCACTGTTTGTCCCATGCCGTTTTGAATTCCATCACCGTGTTTGCCCCCACCACTTCCATCGGGAGGGCATTCCAAGGATCCACCACCCTTTCAGTGAAGAAATATTTCCTGACATTGCCTTTCAATTTACCACCTTGCAGCTTCATGTTATGCCCTCTAGTTTTACAGCTTCCCTGTCTTTGGAAGAGGTTTGTTTGTTCATCATTTCTCTTTAAGTATTTAAAGGTCTGAATCATATCTTCCCTGTCCCTCCTTTCCTCCAAAGTGTACATATTTAGGTCTTCGTCTCTTCTCATAAGGCTTCTGACGCAGGCTCCAAATCATTTTGGTCGCCTTTCTCTGAACAGTTTCCAGTCTTTTTACATCTTTTGCAAGATATGGTCTCCAAAACTGAACACAGTATTCCAAGTGAGGCCTCACCAGTGACTTGTACAGTGGCATAAGTACCTCTTCCTTTCTGCTGGTAATCCCTCTTTGTATGCAGCCCAACATCCTCCTGGCTTTTGCCACCGCCTTGTCGCACTGTTTTGCCACCTTGAGATCATCAGAGATAATCACACCAAGGTCTTTCTCCTGAACCGTGCATACCAACCTCTCTCACCCCCTATTGTGTACTTTTCCCTTGGATTTCTGCTACCCAAGTGCATGACACTGCACTTTTTCACATTAAATCGTAGTTGCCAAGCATTAGACCAGTCTTCCAGCTTTTGTAGATCTTTCCTCATGTTATCCACTCCCTCGGGGGAGTCCACTCTGTTGCAAATTTTTGTGTCATCTGCAAAAAGAAAGACTTTTCCATTCAGTCCTTCAGCAATATCACTCACAAATATATTGAACAGTGCCGGGCCAAGGACCGAACCCTGAGGCACCGGCTAATCACCTTCCTCTCATCCGAGTGAGCTCCATGTACCATCACCCTCTGTTGTCTGTCAGTCAACCAATTTCTAATCCAGTTTACTATCTTGTGACCCATCTCCAAGCTACTGAGTTTATTGACAAGCCTCCTATGAGGAACAGTATCAAAGGCTTTGCTGAAATCCAGATAGATGACATCCATTGCATGCCCCAGATCTAGTTCCTTGGTCACCCAATCAAAGAACTCAATCAGATTTGTTTGGCAAGATCGTCCTTCGGTAAAACCATGTTGCCTCCGATCTTGCTACCTGTTGGTTTTGAGAGAGTTCACTATTCGCTCTTTCAGGAGCGCCTCCATTACTTTTCCTGCCACCGAGGTAAGGCTCACGGGCCTGTAATTTGACACTTCTTCCCTGTCACCACTTTTGTATAGAGGTACAACATCAGCCATTCTCCAGTCCTGAGGAACCACTCCTGTTTCCAAGGATCTGTTGAAGACATCCTTTAATGGTCCTGCAAGAACCTCTCTGAGCTCTTTCAGTATCCTGGGATTTATCCCATCCGGTCCCATGGCTTTGTCCACTTTCAGTTTAGCAAGTTGTTCTAACACCTCATCTTCTGTGAATGGTGTGGCATCTACTTCAGTCCTATTTTTATATTTGGGAGTCACAGCTGGTCCATCTCCGGGATCTTCTTTAGTGAAAACAGAGCAGAAGTATTTGTTTAGCAATTTCGCTTTTTCAGTGTCACTTTCCACGAGTCCTTTCCCAGCACTTCTGTCCTGCAATTCCAACTCTGATCTTCTTCCTTTCCTGAATATACCTGAAGAAAGTTTTGTTGCCACCCTTAACATCTTTAGCCATCTTTTCTTCTGCCTTTGATTTTGCTATCCTTATTACTCTTTTAGACTCTTTGAGTTGGATCCTGTATTCATTTCTGTGTTCTTCTGTTTGCAAGCTTTTGAATTTTGCGAAAGCTGTGTTTTTTGCCTTTATTTGAGCAGCCACCTCTTTGGAAAACCAAATAGGTTTCTTTCTCCTATTGTTTTTATTTATTTTTCTTACATATTTGTCTGTTGCCCCTTTTATTGCCGCCTTTAGTTTAGTCCATTGCAATTCCACTTCCCTTATCTCCTTCCACCCCGTCATCTCCTCCTTTAAGTACTCGGCCATTTTATTGAAGTCAGTGTTTTTGAAGTTTAGGACTTTGAGCTTGCTATGATTGGCCTGTACCATGGCTTTTATCTCAAACCACACCGTGTGATGGTCGCTGTTGCTCACAGGGGCACTCACGCAGACATTCGACACGTTATCACTGTTGGTGAGCACTACATCCAGCGTTGAGCTTTCCCTGGTTGGTTCCATCACCATTTGTCTAAGTAATGCATCTTGGAGAGCATCCACAATTTTTTTGCTTCTTTCCAGATGTGCAGAAGGAGTAATCCAATCCACATCAGGTAGATTAAAGTCACCCAATATGATCGCTTCCCCCTTTGTTGCTATCTTGGCAATATCTATAATCAATTCGTTATCTCTCTCTTCAATTTGAGTTGGAGGTCTGTAGACTACAGCAATATGGATGACAGTGCCATCTCCTCTTTCCAACGCAATCCAGAGTGCTTCATCTCCAGGAACAAGCAGGAATAAGTCCTCACTTATGGGTACGTCGGAACCGACGGAGCCTGCGCGGGAAAGCTCCCCAGCTTCCCAGAAAGGAAGCTTTTGGGGCCTCCCACTGCACATGCGCGCTGCCTTCCCGCCTTCCTGACCAGCTCTCTTCAGTTTCTCTTTTTCCGTGGAGCCAGCAGGTCGTGTTCCTGTCACCGCTGAAGAAATTGTTATTTTAGTTTCTTTCTTTAGACCGTGTACCTGCCTTCCCCATACCGAAACCGGTACCGCTGGTCTCTCTTTTCTTTTCTTTCTTAAAAAAAAAAAACAACTTTTATTTTTAGCACAACTTGGTGACTTCTGTTAGGCCTCAGGCCTACACAAAATCTCCTCATGGAGAAACCAGCCCCTGGTTTCAAGAAGTGTTCCAAGTGTAGTGCTGTTATTTCTGTTACAGACACCCATGACTGGTGTCTTAAATGTTTGGGGCCTGACCACTCCATTCCGGACTGCCCATCCTGCTCCCAGATGTCTAAACGTGGTTTGCAGAACCGGGCCAACAAATTCCATGTGCTGTTTGCTTCAGATAATCCAGCATCACAGTCATCCAGGTCTTCCTCTCCGGATGGATCTCAGGTAATCAAACCTTCTGCGGTTAGGTCCTCAAAGAGCAAATCTCCTTCAAAGCATCGAGAGGCTCTCACTTTTGAATCTGAGGACCCTGCCCCAGCCAAACAACCCCGGCGGGAAGCTTCGGCTTCCAAAGCTCCACCTATGGGGTTACAGGTTGACATCGATGGCACAGCCTCGACCGATCACCTGTTAGACTGCTCTGGGGTACCGGCCCATACCGGTACCGACATCCAGGTAGCAGTGGCGTCTATGGGCAATACTGTCCAAACCATGCAGCAGGCCATTCTGGCTTTCATTAAGGCTGCGACGCCCTCGGTACCGCATCCAGCGGTTCCGGGTCCGGTTCCGGTACTGGCTTCCATACCGGAACCGAGGCCATCGTCGTCCAAGCGCAGATCGGTGCATGCCGGATCCGGGTTTTCACCCGATACCGATCCCATGCCCGGTACGCCCGATGTCGATACCGACCGGTATGCGTATCGTGCGTTGGAAGCGAATAGAGGATACTCTGATTCTTCTGAGGATTTTGACTCCTCTGATGACTCTGAGCTCTCTCTTGTTCTTCCTGAAGAGCCTTCTTCCCCAAAGAGGAGAATGTCTCCACCAGAGGATTTGTCCTTTCAAGACTTCATTATAGAAGTAGCTAAAGGACTTTCTATTACTACATCCTCTGAGAAAGAACCTAGATCAAAGAAATTGGATATTTTAGGATACCCTAAGGTTCCTAAAGAGGCAGTTACCCTGCCTATCCATGAAATCCTTCAAGAACACTTGATGGACTCATGGGAGGCTCCTCTAACATTGTCTCCTCATTCTCGTAGGTTGGACACCATGTACCGGGTCCCCCCTCCTCCTGGTTTTCAAAAAACTCAGCTGCCTCACCTTCCATTGTGGTGAAGTCTGCGCTGAAAAAGATTAAGAGTACCAAAAGGCACTCTTCTACCCCTCCAGGGCGAGAATGTAAGACCCTAGACTCTTTTGGTAGGAAAATCTTCCAGGCTAGTATGCTTATAGCCAGGATTAATTCATACAGTCTGTATATGGGCATGTTTCTAAGGGAACTTGCCCTAAAGGTACGGCAATTTGCCCCCTTTATCCCTGAGGATAAAAGGGAGGAGTTCATTTCTTTGGTGAAACAGCTTCTAGATGTTTCTAAGTTCTCCAACAGAGCAGCCTTTGATTCCTTTGAGGGTGCCGGTAGAGCTTCGGGCATTGCCATTGCAGCCCGACGACTTGCTTGGCTCCAGGCCTCTGACCTAGAACCCTGGGTCTTAGATGGCTTACGGAATCTGCCCTGTACAGGTGAGAACTTATTTGGTAAAGACTGGCAAATTAAAGCCACTCAAATGGACGCAGAAAATGCTACTTTAGATAGACTTTCTAAGTCTACCTCTACTCCTACCAAGAAAAAGTCTTTCAAGAGGCCTTACTACAAATACTGGCCAACAATCTTCTCAGCCTCGCTTTGCTGCTAAGCGTCAGCAACCTAAACAGGCAAGGTCAAAGCCTGCGGTGTCTGCTACACCCCAGCAGGCTCAACCCCCTCAGGGGTTTTGACTTGCCCCTAGAGAACTTAACCTTTCTGGCTCTAGAACAACCAGAGCCCCTCACCATTCCCGGAAGGTTAGCTCACTTTGCTCCCAGATGGGGACAAATTACATCAGAGCAATGGACCCTCTCTATCATCAGAGAGGGTTACAAACTTGATTTTTCCAACCTTCCTCCTCCTACCATGGTGAGGCAGTTCAATTCTCCCCCATCTCTCCTGGCCCTGTTGGGTCAGGAAGTCTCTTCCCTCCTTGCCCAAGGGGCAATAGAAGAGGTTCCTCTTCTTCAACAAGGGACAGGTTTCTACTCCCCTTATTTTCTAATACCAAAGAAGACAGGGGGATTCAGACCAATTCTAGATCTGAGAGAATTGAACAAATTTCTATACAAGGAGAAATTCAAAATGCTTTCTCTGGGCATTCTCCTTCCATACCTTCAGAGTCAGGATTGGCTTTGTTCTCTAGATCTCAAGGATGCGTACACACATATACTCATCCACCCATCCCACAGAAAATATCTTCGATTTCTGTTTCAGGGAAACCATTTCCAGTACAGAGTACTTCCCTTCGGTCTAGCCTCTGCTCCAAGAGTGTTCACCAAATGCATGGCAGTCGTAGCCGCATTTCTAAGAGGCCTGGGAATTTTTGTATTCCCATATCTGGACGACTGGCTCATCCGAGCTCCATCTCAGTCAGAGGCCCAGATTTCCCTGGACCGCACAAGGCGCATTCTGCAGTATCTGGGACTGGTAGTAAACCTTCCCAAGTCTCAACTCATCCCTACTCAGTCTCTGGAATTCATAGGGGCCCAGTTGGACACCACCACTGCAAGGGCCTACCTGCCTCAGCTCAGGGCCCACCGTCTGGTGTGCTTGGCCTCCCAAGCTCAGTCCAGCAGTCACTTCACAGCCAGGGAAATGCTTCGTCTTCTGGGCCACATGGCCTCCACGGTACACGTGGTGCCCTACGCTCATCTTCATATGAGAGCAGCTCAATGGACCTTGGCCACCCAGTGGACTCAAGCATCAGGAGCGCTCTCAGACCAAATACTCACCTCAAAACGTCTGTTTTGGTCCCTCCAATGGTGGGTATCCACCAAGAATCTGTTGTTGGGGGGCCCCCTTCCAACCTTTGTTGCCCCAAGCAACCCTCACAACAGATGCCTCCCAAACAGGGTGGGGAGGCCATCTCCAAGACCTCTCCACTCAGGGCACTTGGTCTCCTCAGGAGACCACCCTTCATATCAACCTCCTGGAACTGCGAGCAATATACTTTGCCCTCAGTCTTCCATACCCTCCTTGTCAACCTGACTGTCCTAGTTCATAAAGACAATCAGGTGGCCATGTTCTATATAAACAAACAAGGAGGGACGGGCTCTCTGTCGCTTTGCAACGAAGCTCTCAGATTATGGGCCTTCGCCAGAGAGCATCAAATTCATCTTCTGGCAGTGTATCTTCCAGGTGTTCAAAACTCTCGGGCAGACAGACTCAGTCGAGTTCTGCTTCCACACGAATGGTCCCTACACATGGACCAGATACGCAAAATCTTTCAGGAATGGGGGACCCCGGACATAGACCTCTTTGCAAGTCCGTGGAATGCCAAACTTCCCCGGTTCTGTTCCAGGACTCCGTGTCAGGGAGCTCAGGCCAACGACGCCTTTCTCCTGCATTGGGGGTCAGGAATTCCTATATGCCTTTCCACCCATTCCTTTGATTCCCAAGACTCTGTTCAAACTCCAGAGGGATCACGGGTCGATGATCCTCATAGCTCCACGCTGGCCATGCCAAGTGTGGTTCCCTCTACTTCTGCATCTCTCCCAGGAACCCTCCCTGGACCTGGGAGCTGCTCCAGACCTTCTGTCTCAGGAGGAGGGGACTTTGTGGCACCCAAACCCCAAGTCCCTACACCTCAGAGCTTGGTTACTGAAGGCCTAAGCCTTCATGACTTCAATCTTTCTCAACCAGTGAAAGATATCCTTCATGCCTCTAGGAAACCCTCCACGAGGCGTTCCTATGCTTTCAAATGGAAACGCTTTTCCATTTGGTGTGCTCAGCAGGGTCTTGACCCTCTAGCACTTCCTTTGAATTCTCTACTAGACTATCTCCTGCATCTTTCCAATGCAGGCCTTAAGACGAATTCAGTAAGAGTCCATTTGAGTGCTATTGCAGCATCCTTAAAACCTATAAATGGACAACCTGTCTCCTCTCATCCTCTTATTGCAAGATTCATGAGAGGCCTGACTCTAACCAAGCCTCCCATTCGACCTCCGGTAGCATGGGATTTGAACCTGGTTCTGGGTCAGCTGATGAAGCCACCCTTTGAACCGTTGGTCTCTACCTCCTTGAAATTTCTTTCCTGGAAGGTCCTTTTCCTTATTGCAGTCACTTCGGCTCGCCGCATCAGTGAACTACAGGCCTTAGTGGCTCATCCACCTTATACTAGGTTTCATCATGATAAGGTGGTCCTTAGGACGAATCCCCACTTTATGCCCAAAGTGGTCTCGCCTTTTCATCTTAATCAAGAGGTATATCTACCTGTCTTTTTTCCGGCTCCTCATGCATCTAGTGCAGAGAGGAACCTTCATACTCTAGACTGTAAAAGAGCTCTCGCCTTTTACCTCAACAGGACTCAGCCACATCAAAAGTCTTCTCAACGTTTTGTGGCTTTTGATCCTTCTCATTTGGGACTTCCAGTCTCAAAACGTACACTTTCCAATTGGATTGCTCAGTGTATTTCCTTTGCTTACCAGAGTAAAAACATTTCTCTGGAAGGCCATGTCACAGCTCACAATGTGAGAGCCATGGCCACTTCTATGGCTCATCTTCACTCTGTATCCATAGATCAGATCTGTCGAGCAGCCACCTGGGCCTCGGTTCATACCTTCACAGCCCATTACTGTTTGGACAAGGACTCCCGCCGGGATGCCTTGTTTGGTCAGGCTGTCCTCAAACACCTGTTCCATACTTGAACAACTCCTGCCCACCTTCCCCGGATGGATGCCTGAGATCCATACGAAGATGGCGAACCCTTGGGAGGGGATCTCCCAGGCATCTTAGCTAGGGAGTCACCATAAGTGAGGACTTATTCCTGCTTGTTCCTGGAGATAGCACAGTTACTTACCTGTAACAGGTGATCTCTGGGAACAGCAGGAATTAGTCCTCACAACCCACCCACCTCCCCTAGGAGTTGTATCTTCTATCTATCTTCCTTTCCTCTCTCTATTGTCTCAGCTATAAACTCGAACTGAAGAGAGCTGGTCAGGAAGGCGGGAAGGCAGCGCGCATGTGCAGTGGGAGGCCCCAAAAGCTTCCTTTCTGGGAAGCTGGGGAGCTTTCCCGCGCAGGCTCTGTCGGTTCCGACGTACCCATAAGTGAGGACTAATTCCTGCTGTTCCCAGAGATCACCTGTTACAGGTAAGTAACTGTGCTTTCTTTTCCCCATGTTCCCTGCATTTCAGTAGCTTTAATACTGCTTTTGACATACAAGGCTACTCCTCCTCCTTTTCCATTTTCTCTGTCTCTTCTGAATAGATTATAGCCAGCTATGGCTATATCCCAATCATGCGATTCATTAAACCATGTTTCCGTAACGGCCACGATGTCCAAATCCGTTTCCACCATTAGGGCTTCCAGGTCTGGAATTTTTTTTGGCTAAGCTTCGAGCATTTATGCTCATTGCTTTCCAGCATTTATCTGGCTTGTGTGTATTTTGCATTGATTTTATTCTGCCCACTTCTTCCCACTTGTTTTTGATGTGTGGTTTAAGAGTGTGGCTGTTTCTGATGATGTTCTGCTTTTGCAGCGGGTGGCATGCAGATGTTGACCTTCCACATCCGTCACCCCCTTTTCCTAGTTTAAATGCATATCCACATACTGCCTGAATTTTTCACTTAGGTTTCTTTTCCCTCTCTCTTTTGTCTCAGCTTTAAACTCAGCTAGAGAGGGACAGTTGGGAAAGGCGGGAAGGCAGCACGCAGGCGCTGTGGGATGCTCCCAAAAGCTTTCCTATTGGACGCTGGGGAGTGTTCCCGTGCAGGCTCCGTCGGTACCGACGATACCCATATGTGAAGACTAAATTCCTGCTGTTCCTGGAGATCACCTGTTACAGGTGAGTAACTGCTTTACTGCTGCACAAGGCGTTCTGCTTGCGTCAGCAGGGAGCGAGTGGCCAGCCTTCTGGGTGTGGACGAGCAGCAGTAAGACCTGCGGAGTCCAAGGGGCCAGAAGAAGCAGGGGTAGCCCCTAAGTGAGCTAGGCTAGTGATGGAGGAAGCCCTCCACTTTCCACAGTCAGAGGATTGGGAAGGGGAGGCCTCCGACGGGTGAGCTGGAGGAAGGCGAGGAGGAGCTGGAAGAAGGTGAACTTCCGGAGGAGGAGCAGGCCAAGATTGTCCGAGTCTTCCGCCGGGAAGATTTACCGGCATTAATTGGGGAGTCCTTGCAGTTACTCAATATGTCGGTAGGCTCCCCCCCAGAGGAGGAGGCCTTGGAGGATCTGCTCATTCAGGCAGTCAGGAAATCACAAAAGGTCTTCCCGATTCATTGAATAGTCAGACATATGATCTAAGCGGAGTGGGACCAGCCGGACTCTGGTTTAAATGGAGTTCGGAAGTTACCGAGTTACCGGAAGGTGAGAAAGAGTTGCTTAGATCTCCTAGAGTGGATGCTGCTGTATCGGCAGTTACCAAGAAGACAACCATCCCGGTGGAGGGCAGTGCAGCCCTTAAGGATGCTCAGGACAGGAAGGCAGATACCTTGTTGAAGCAAGCCTTTGACATTTATGCCCTGGCGCTATAGGCCTCGGTATGTGGGGCATGGGTAGCCTGGGCCTGTCTAAGGTGGTTGCAGCAGCTTCAGCTGCCCAATGTCCAACCAGGTTGATCGACTGAAGCGGCCAGGATTGAATCAGGAGCGGCCTACTTAGCTGATAGCCAATATGATCTCATTAGGAGTTTGGCTAAAAATATGGCTTCAGTAGTTGCAGCCCGTCGTTATCTTTGGTTGCGCAATTGGGCGGCAGATGGTTCTTCTAAATCCCGCCTTAGCAAGCTCCCCTTTTAAGGGAAAGTTGCTTTTCGGGGAGGACCTGGACAAGTTTGTTAAGGAGCTCAGTGAGTCTAAGGGAGCTAGACTTCCGGAGGACAGACCGAAGCAGAGTCGCAATCCCACGCCGGGGCGTTCTCGGGTTCGGGGCCCCCGGAAGTTTCGATCAGCCTGTTTGACACCCTTTCAGAGAGAACGCTTTTCCTCTAGGTGCCAGGGTTTCCGGGAATTTCGAGGAGCAGATAGGGGCTTTGGTAGCTCTTCCTCCTCCTCTGGTCCGAGGAAGCCACAATGAAGCAAGGGTGGCCCGGGCAGAGTTCGTTTGCGGCAGTTCTTCCCCGCCTGGGCCCGAGTCATATCATAGCAGTGGGTGTTGGAGGTAGTTCGATATGGATATGCCCTTGAATTTGCAAAGCCAGTCCTTCCTTCGTTCGTGCAATCTCCTCGCGGTTCGCCAGCCAAGGCCGCGGAGGTGGAGGAGACGTTATCTCGACTCCTGTTGGGAGCGGTCGTGCTGGTACCAAAAGACCAGTGCAGCTGCGGTCGGTACTCCATTTATTTTGTGGTGCCAAAGGAGGAGGGCTCCTTTCGTCCCATCCTCAACCTCAAGCGAGTCAGTTATTTCCTCAGAGTTCCTCATTTTCGCATGGAAACTCTCAGGTCCATCATCGTGGCAGTTCGTCAGAGGAAGTTTCTGACATCTCTCGACTTCACGGAGGCGTATTTGCATGTCCCCATCTGCGAGTCACATCAACAGTATCTGCGGTTTGCGGTGCAAAGGGGTCATTTTCAGTTTCAGGCCTTGCTAGTCGGTCTGGCGTCGGCCCCCCACACATTTACCAAGGTGATGGTTGTGGTGGCCGAGGCACTTCGCAAGGAAGGGATCCTGGTCCATCCGTACCTAGACGACTGGTTGATTCAGGCCAAGTCCGAAAACGAGTGCTGACAGGCAACAGCCAGAGTGGTCGAGCTCCTAAGAAGCTTAGGGTGGGTGATCAATCTAGCAAAGAGCAGATTGGTGCCCACTCAGGAGTTAGAGTATTTGGGAGCAAGGTTCGACACCTGCATGGGCAGGGTTTGCCTGCCAGACCAGAGGGTGATAGAGCTCTGACGGCTAGTGCACCGGTTTCTAGCCATGAAGGCGCACCTACTGCCTGGCACTACCTTCAAGTGCTGGGGACCATGGTGTCGATCTAGGTGGTACCCTGGGCCAGGTCTCATATGCGAACATTGCAGAGGTCCCTTCTTCGCCGTTGGTCCCATCAATATCAGCCCCTGTCCACAGTGCTAACCTGTGCTCCAGTAAGCAAGCGGGCCTTGCAGTGGTGGCTCTGCCAGGGGAACCTGGAATGGGACATGACCCTAGAAGCACCACAATGGATTCAGTTGACAATGGATGCCAGTCTGAGCGGTTGGGGGCGTCACTGTGAGGGTCAATTTGCCCAGGGTTGCTGGAGCGCTCAGGAAGCCTAGTGGTCCATCAGCAGGTTGGAGATGTGGGCAGTGGCTCTGGCTCTGGCTCTGAGTCTTCGAGCACTTGCTCCAGCAAAAGGCGGTCCAAGTGCTGTCGGACAATGTAACCACAGTGGCCTATATCAACCACCAGGGCGGCACAAGCTGCCCTCTCTTGGAGACTGAGTCGGATGGTCTGCTGGAATGGGCCGAGACCCACCTACTGGTGTTGTCAGTGCAGCATGTGGCCGGGGTAGAAAACGTCATGGCAGACTACCTACGCAGAGTCAAGGTGGATCACGGCGAATGGGAGCTCTATCAGGAGGTGTACGAACAGGTGGTCCACCGATGGGGGGCCTCCCATAATGGACCTCATGGCTTGTTTCGAATCGGCCAAGGAGCCGCTTCTTCAGCAGAATAAAGGAAAGGATGTCGGAGGGCCTGGATGTATTGGTTCAGAGGTGGCCCACGGAAGGGCTTCTGTATGTGTTCCGCCGTGGGCTGTTATAGGCAGGGTCTTCCAGAGAATAGAAGCCCACCAGGAGTGGGTAGTGATGATGGCCACGTCTCCTGTGGTATGCCGACCTAATGCGGTTGGTGGCCGATCGGCCCTGGCACCTGCCGGTAAGTGAGGACCTCTTGATTCAAGGTCCCGTGCGGATGCTGCAGGTGGATCGGTTCTCGCTTATGGCCTGGCTATTGAAAGGGCGAGGCTGCGGAAGTGCAGATATTCCGGGGCAGTGATCACGACTTTGCTAAACGCCGGAAGCATTTGACTTCCCTATCTTAAGTACGGGTCTGGTGCATTTTTGAGGATTGGTGTCTGACCTGCGGAAAGAGGCCTATGGCGGTTTCTATTCTGGAAGTGCTCGATTTTTTTACAGGCCGGTTTTGAGAAGGGTCTTGCTGCCAGCTCCTTGAGGGTGCAGTTGGCGGCTATTTTCTGCTACAGGGGCAAGGTTCAGGGTAAGTCCTTAGGTGAGCCTCTGGACGTAAGTCGGTTCTTGAAGGCAGTGCGGCACCTGTGGCCTCAGCAGAGATTTTCGGTTCCTCCCTGGGACCTTAACCTAGTTTTGGATACGCTAGCAAGAGATCCTTATGAGCCTGTGGGCCAAGCCTCTTTGAAGGATTTGACTCTCAAGACTATTTTTCTAGTTGCTATTTGCTCGGCTCGGCGTATTTCAGAACTTCAGGCGCTGTCGTGTCGTCCTCCGTCTTTTTCTTTCTTTAAAGAAAAGGTAGTATTGCGGACCGTACCTTTCTTTTTGCCCAAGGTAGTATCGCCTTTCCATGTGAATCAGTCGGTTTCTCTCCCTGCGTTTTGCCAAGGTGGGGCAGGGAGCTGACTATGCCCGCCTGTGTCGTTTAAAGGTGCGTCGGATCCTGAGGCGTTATTTGGACTGCACTGTGGCTTTCCACAAATCGGATCGGTTATTTGTTTTGTTTGGGGGCCCATGTAGAGGAGAGGCAGCAGCTAAGGCCTCCATCTCGCGATGGATCAGGGAGGTAATTGCCGTAGAATACATTCTGACGGGCAGGTCAGTTCCGAGAGGGCTCTGGGCGCACTACGTGAGTCTCAAGCGGCCTCATGGGCGGAATCTACTTTGGTTGTGCCACTGGATATTTGTAGAGTGGCAACTTGGTCTTCTCTACATACCTTTGCTAAGCATTACTATCTGGATGTGCAGGCGGCAGAAGACGTTGGTTTTGAGAGAGCGATGCTTTGGTCCGGCCTTTCAGGCCCCTCCCATGATTGAATTGCTCTGTTACATTCCAGTGGAAAGGGACTGGACTGGAGGGATGCTTAGGAAAGAGTAATTAGTCCTTATCTGCTAATTAGCATTCCTGAAGAAACTCCAGTCCAGTCCCGTCCCTGATCCCACCCAGTATTTTTTGATTTTTCAGCTGCAGAGGTGTAGCCGGCCTGAAGGTGTAAAGGGGCAAAGAGAGGTTCTTCAGGCACCTTGCGGGGTCGACCGGTGTTGGGCCAGGGTGAAGAAGTCAAATCCCTGGTTTCGGGTGACTGCGGTTTCAGGTAAGCCGCCTCCTCTTCTAGGGGGTGGAAGGTCTCTCCTTCGGGAGGTGGGAGGTTTTTTATATTCTTACATTCTAGTTCTACACAGTTGGTTGTGGTTTTTGACTTAATTGTCTCTCCGTTAAATTTGCTTTGTCAATAGGGTACTGGAGCTGGTGGGTGGTGCCAGTGCTAGTTATACCCCAGAGTCTTCAAAAGATGATTGGCTCAGTCTTCGAGCTGCTGGAAGGGGAGCACAACCCAGTGGAAAGGGACTGGACTGGAGTTCCTTCAGGAATGCTAAGTAGCAGGTAAGAACTAATTACTCTATGTAATCTGCTTTTTAGAGAAGGTATAGAAAGAATGTGCAGTTATGCCTCCTTCCAAACAAATGAACTACTGAACACAAGCCATGGGTGGGAAATACATTTAGACATTAAAGGAATCTGGCACTTTAGTGAATCTTTCGTTTCTGAATATGTCTGTTCTAGTTCTACCTGCACAATCATTTATCCTTTCTGCTGCATTATCATCATGAAGATGTGGAGGAGAACCAGGAACACATTTACAGGGTTGTCCGCTTTGAGGTAATTCCCCAGAGCATCAGGCAAGAAGGTAAGTACTCCAGTGTTTTCCATGGCTTGCTACTTTTCAAGTGGTAGATTATCTCTCTTGAGAGCTACTGGAAGGGAGAGGGAATCTAGTGTTACTCTCAATATGAAGTCTTGGATAGGGGCATTGTGTTTGGTGTTTCCTTTTATTTGGAAATACTGGTTCCTTATCAGCCCTTCAGTCCAGTCCAGACATGTGGGTTATGCCTCAACAGTAGCTTGGAGACTGAGCATGCCAAGTCTTGATGACATCACCCTACATAGGCAGTTGGCACCTCCTACCAGCCTCAGTATTCTCAGTCTCCATGCTTGGGAAGCGTGATTTCTGTGTTGTCTGGAGTCCACTGAAGAGCCACAAATAAGAAAAGAAAAAAAGGGAAGGATTTGGTGATTATAATTGGGGCTGTGGTCCTTTAAATTTTTCACCGCAAAAAACAAACAAACCCAAGAGGGGCTTAGCAGTGTGATTCAGCTTGAGCTTGAGCGCCTCCTGATCCCTTGAATGGGTGAGGAGTTTGCAAACAAAGGTGCGGATTGCAATCCCCAGTACCCTGAGAGGGTCTTCTGCTACCGCTGGGACCATGAGGGTCAGTCTGGTGAAGTGAGCAGTGCTATAGCGTGTCAGTGGGATGGGGTGGAAAGAGCCCTCTCACTCCCCTTTATCACAGCTCCAGTCGGCAGTTCTCCACAGTGGGGAAACAGCAGCAGGTGAGTTCACTGAGCTCTAGATGGCAATCGGTTGGCATGCAGCTGCTGCCGGACCGGGGAGCACGCAGAACCAGCGCTGTTTTGTAGAGCACATTTTGCTTCATTGTTGCGTGTGGGAAACTCCGGTGAGTTTGATCTGGATTAGGGAGTTCTTCATTCATGTGGTTTTTTTTGGAGTACTTTCTGGTTGGGTTTTTCAGGGGGGGGGGGGGGCGGCAATCAGAGCACAGACACGAATCCCACAGAGCTCTGTTTCCACTGTGGGATTTTGCTGCAGCTGTGAATCGGAGTCCTGATCAGTAGAGGGAAGGCCTTGCTAGGGGCAAAAAACGGTGCGGTAGGTTTGGGAGACCCCTGCTCAACAATCGGGCATCACCAGGAATAGATAGTTTACCTCGAGATTAATCAAAGTCCCTTAAACTTACTAGGTACAGTTGTATCAGTACAAGTATCCCTAGCAACTTTTTCTTTTTTGATTCAGTAATAAAGGAGACTGCCTTCAAAACCCTAGTCACCTCCCCCTCCCCATTTTGCTATTTCCCTCCCCACCCCCCTCCCTCCCACCTCCCCCTTCCTACATCCTCTGCCTAGCATTCTCTCCCTTCTTGGGCCTTTCAGAGACATGACTCCACCCGCAGCTGGTCCTTCCAAATGACACCTTCACCCTGCCCAGTTCTTACTATTCCATCCCAGTTAACCTTCCAAATCACAGCATCACCATACCCCCCTGCACTCTAAAAGTCTGTTCTAGCAAGCACGCATTTACTGCATCCCACACCCCATCCCTTCTAATTTTAAATGCAATTACTCCCCAAGTCCACTATTCAGCCGGTGGGCTCTCCACTGTTGTCTTCTGGTGATGCAGCCCCTTCTCTCTACCCACTGTAACTCTTTTCCAGCTGGAATGTGCTTGAGTGGGCTGCCGTTGCGGCACTCCTGCAGAGACGGCGATCTCAGGTAGATTAGACCATCCTGCCTTCTGCATAACTTTCACTGCTTCCTCCACAGATCTTTCATGGGTTGTGACCCCGGAGATGGTAAATTGTAGTCCAGGGGGAAACGGCCATTTGTATCTGATTCGCTCCTCTGAGCTTTTTTGTCATGCCCATATACAGTCTACGTTTTTGCAATGTCAATTGAGACAAGTCGCTGAACCCTCCACTTTGTGACAATCCCCCACTGTATCTTTGTGTGTAGCGGTATATCTCCAGGAACAAGCAGGAATGTAGTCTTCACATATGGGTGACATCTTTACCGACGGAACCCATGCGGGAACACTCCCCAGCATCCAATAGGAAAGCTTTTGGGAGCATCCCACTGTTCCTGCGTAGCTGCCTTCCTGCCTTTCCAGCTCTCCCTCCTCAGTTTTCTGCAGAGCTGACGAGAAGCAATTCCTGTCATTGCAGAAAATGATATGTCCTCTTTGTAGGAAGATGACAAAGAGAGGCTTACAGAATCGAGCTGCAAAGCAGGGCACCCTCTTTGCCTCTGAAGCAGTATCTTTAGCATCAATGTCATCGAGAGCTTCATCTTCCTCCCAAGGATTTCAGATATCGAAATCTAAGTCTTCATCGAAGGTTGGCCGGCCCTCCTCCTAAGAATCTAAATGCCTCGGGCGTTGCCCTGGAGGGGGACACTCCAACCAAACAACCCCGGCGGGAGGATGTTCCCTCCAAAGCCTTAGTGGAGTCCCAGGATGCTCCTGAGGCTGCCACCTCTGGAGAGCTCCTGGTGCCATGCTCTGGAATCGTGGCCCGCAATTCCATTTCCGATTCCCAAGCCTTGGTAAGCTCCATGGATCAATGTATCCTAGCCATCAAGTGGTGCTTAGCAGCCTTACTGGTGGCCTTGGTATCAGTAAAACCTTTACAGTCCGTTCCGGCTTCGGTACCGATACAACCTGCATTGACTTTTGTGCCGCTTGCCACGCTACCGCCCATGCCGGCCCTCGAATCTGTTTCCGGTACCGAGGGTCCGGCACTGCAAGCCTTAGCTACCGGTTTTGATCTGTACTGAGTTCGTGCGGAGCGAGAACATCCTGCCCATCGATACTATGAGTCTTCGGATTCCGATTCATCGGATGATGAATCGGTCAGTACCCAGGATATGAGAACTATCCAGAAAGACCCGTCTCTGCACCATTGCATGTCCCCTCCAGAGGACATGTCTTTTCAAGACTTTATTTGCGATGTTGCTAGGGGTCTGTCCATAACGGTGACATCGGAGAAAGAGCCTAGGGCCAAAGAACTCGAAATTCTTGAATACCCTACAGCCCCAAAAGAGGCTGCTATGCTCCCTATCCATCGGATACTTCACGACCTTATTCTTCGTATGTGGGAGACGCCACTTCTCTCCCCAAACCTGGCGACTCGATACCATGTTCTGGATACTGGAGTGTCCCGGTTTCCAAAAGACGCAATTGCCGCACCATTCCATGGTGGTGGAATCAGCAATACATCGAATAAAGAGTGCTAAGACACATTCCTCAAATCCTCCTGGTAGGGAATCAAGAACCCTCGATGCCTTTGGTCAACGTTGTTTCCAGGCCTCCATGTTATCGGCCAGGATCAGGTCCTACATACTCTATATGGGTATGATCCTTAGAGAGATGGCTAAGGATTTAGAGGTAATGGCTCCTCTTCTCCCCGATGACGAGAGATATTATCTCATCCTTGTAAAGCATGCTCAGAATGTTTCAAAGTTTGTTAATAGAGCAACTTTTGACTGTTTTGAGTGCATTAGCAGAACTTCATCCATCTGCATTGGTGCACGCAGGATTGCTTGGCTGCAAGCATCGGATCTTGAACAATGAGTTCAAGATAAGCTGGGTAATATCCCTTGCACTGGTAAAAACCATTTTGGCAAGGATTGGCAGGACAAGGCTTCTCAGCTAGAATCTGAGAATACCACTCTTAATAGACTATCTAGATCTACTGCCTACCCAGCTAGGAAAAAGCAGCAAAGAGAGCTTTTTTTTTAGTATACCCCTGCTGTTCAATGTCAGCATCATGCTCCTCAGAAGGGGCAGTAACCACCAAAGCAGCAAAAGAAGGCTCAGACTCACAGCCATCTCAGCAGACCCAGCCTCCTCAGGGTCTTTGACTCCTTTCTAGAGAACGTAGCAGCTCTGTCTCTGGAGATTCCAGATCCTGTCCACATCCTCGGCAGACTCTGTCACTTTGCCCACAGTGGCATCTTATCACATGAGAGCAGTGGACATTGTCCATAGTATGGGAGGGGTACAAGCTTCATCTATAAAGTCTACCCCCCCCCCCCCCCGGACTCCTCCAAGGGAGTTCTGCTCTCCACCTCCCCTCACTGCTCTATTGCTTCAAGAGGTCACCTCCCTTCTCTTGCAGGGTGCAATAGAAGAGGATCCACCATCCCAACAGGGAATGGGCTTTGTTCTCCATACTTTCTCATTCCAAAGAAAACAGAAGGGTACAGGCCCATTCTGGACCTCAGGGAACTAAACAAGCATCTTATGCGGGAGAAGTTCAAGATGATCTTCCTAGGAACTCTTCTTCCCTATTTCCAGAGTCGGGATTGGCTCTGTTCTCTAGATCTAAAGGAAACATACATTCACATACTTGTTCATTTGCAGCACAGAAAGTTGCTGCACGTCATGTTTCAAGGAAGACATTATTAATACAGAGTGCTGCCTTTCAGCCTCTCCTCTGCCCAAGAGTCTTCACAAAATGCATGGCGGTAGTGGCCGCATTCCTAAGGACTCTGGGGATATTTATCTTCCCTTACTTAGACGACGGACTCATTCGAGCAAGCACCTCTCTAGAGGCCAGCCTATCCCTTTGCAGGTGCTACAACACTTGGGATTTGTAATAAATCTTCCAAAATCCCAACTCATTCCCTCTCAAACTTTAGAGTTTGTAGGGGCTCGCCTAGACACTCAGCAATCAAGGGCATTTCTGCCCCATCTCTGCTGCGCTCTACTCAATCAGTGAGTATCTCAAGCATGCCTCAAAAACTTTCTCACTGCTTGAGAAAAGCTACAGCTTCTGGGCCCTATGGTATCAACGGTGCATGTTCCATATGCTCGTCTATATATGCACACAGCGCAATGGACACTGGCAACCCAGTGGTCTCAAGCATCAGGATACTACCAAAATGACAAAGGTTTGGACATGTTCCTGGAGGAAAGGTCCATAAACCATTATTAAGAAGGGACCCAGGATATCAATGCTTGACCCAGTACAAGCATTATGGAACCTGTGTCTTTTGGGGGAAACTGCTAGGTACGTATGACCTATATTGGCCACTGTTGGAAACAGGATACTGGGCTTGATGGACCTTGGTCTGACCCAGTATGGCATATCTTATGTTCTCAGGTCATCTAGGAGACAAAATAGAGATCTCTACCTTCCTAATCTTGTCTCTCCAGTGGTGGCAATCCCCACAAAACCTCCTGGTAGGGTTACCTTTTTAGATGCCAGCACATCAATGTACCCTGACGACAGATGTTCTCTGAAGGACTACAAAAGGGGACTGCTACGTCTGGAGAGAGATCTGCAATAGTGAGTATATACTTCTGGGACTTTTTTGAAGGGAATTCTTTGGATTACAGCTGATTAATCTGTGAACCCAGTATATTTGTTAAATCAGTCGGGGCCTAGCAGCAGATGTTTAAATTTAAAACACAGAAGAGAGCTTTCTGGTTAAATTTAGAACCCAGCACAGAGCTTCTAGTTTAAATTTCATACTAAGTCAGAGCCTAGCAGCAGCAGCAAAGAGCTTTAATCTAAATCAAATCAGAATATAACGTAGCATAAAAGGCAAAACAGGGTCAGTATTCTTTGAGCACTAAATAAATTCTTCTAGAGACCTTTGCAAAGAGGCCTTCTACCTAGGGGGCAAGAAACCTGTGAAACCTTTTAAATAGGTGTTACAGCCAGGTGGCAGGTCAAAAGGCCATTTTGAAAGACTCCTTCATCCAAGCAAGGACTGTTAATCACCCAGGTAGTTTGTCACAGCTTACCTTAGAAGCAAAGGACAGGGTACTGTGTAGCAGCCCTCTTATTTAAAAAAAAAAAAAGTCTTCATTCCCTCCTTCATTCCCCAACACCTACCCCTGGGATAATCGGAGATTTATAGGTACTTACACATCTTAAAGAAAAGGAGCTGCTCTCAGGTGTAGCTCTTTATCCAAATCAGTCATACATTAAGGACCTGTGATTAATTAAGCTTCAGGTGAACAAGGTATATTAAACGTATTAAGTACACTTTTTTATTAGTATAAGTATTCACACCAACCCTTAGTAAGTAAAGAGCTTAAAGATCTAAACACAAGCTTAAAACTAAGATGCAGACGGCAGTCCAGCAGCGAGATGGGGGCTTTCCAGTCTTTTGCATTGAGTGTCACATGTATGCTTTTCTCCCCATTGGTGAGAGGTCTTAAGTGTGCACTAGGTGCAAGGAGCTCTTCCTTTGCGTCCCTCTAGTCCAGTCCTGGAACCATAGAGTTTAGAACCTCCACCAGCAGCTTTGGAGACTGAAAGATGTCATCACTTTGATGTCACTGGTACAAATAGGCAAACACCGCCCCCTTCCACCAGTACTTTCAGTCTCCAAGCAGCTTGGAGGTTCTGAGCCCGGGACAGGGCTCAGGGGGAACAAATAAGCAGAGCTTTGTTTTTTGAAATGTAGCCTTTTTTTGGTTAAGTTGCTTTATTGGTTTTTGATCATTGATTTTTATTTTTTTAGGTTCACACCTGCTGCTGCTGGAAGGGTTCCTGTCTCTGTGGGCCTTTATCCTTTTTTCTCTCTGCCCCCCTCTCTCTCTCTTTTTCCTCCCTCTATAGAGTGTTAGTTGCCCCAGCGATCTAAACGGGGGGGGGGGGGGGGACAGGCTTGACGAGTTGCCTCCCTGCTCCCGAACCCGCATAAGAAGGGTGAGGAGCAGGTGGTAGGCGGAAAGTTGCAGCAGCAGGGGGGACGGGCTGACAAGCCTATTAGGCCTTTGCCTTGTATAATCGCAGCAGAGAACCGCCGGAGCTGAAGCCGTGTGAGGGCTGTGCTCCAGTGTCGGTTTTTTCAACTCTTCCCCCCTCCCTCTCGGGATCGACGGCGGTGGTAAGTACCCGCACTGACCTGATTTTGGCAGGGATAAAGGGGTGAGAGGAGAGGCTTCGCGGCGGCTCCCGGAGTGGGGCCTCACCGCGTGTGTTTTCATTAGAGCGTGGTGTTTTTGAGCGGGAACGCTAGCGGTGGCCATTTTGGGAGTCACGTTTTCAGAGGAGAAATTACTTCGGTTATTAGTCAGCCCTAGGAGCTTCGTTTTGGAATCAGGTTAATGGGGTTCAGCTAGTTGGTCAGTTCTACCTTGGTTGTGTGAAAAAAAAAAAATAAAAGTTTACTAATACAGCAGCGCTCACAGAAGTTGGGGGGTCTGGCTGTTAACTATCTCAAAGAGAGGGTACTTGAGCTCTGGTGAGAATGCCGGCTAAGACCCGCTGTCTCGTCTGTGGGGTGAGGCGCAGCGAGGTTTTGGAGTCTGGGGTTTGCAAAGGCTGCTCTTTAGAAGCTGTAGTTATGGAACAGGCTCTGGGGGGAGTTGTGGGGTATCAGGCAGCAGCCACCTTGGAGGTAGGGGAGTCCGTACCACCTTCCTTGGGTCTCCCGGAGCCGACGGCAGGACTGTCCTCGGCAGGGGGCGCTTTTCTGGCGGCGGAGGAGAAACAGGGAGGGGGTGGTTCTGGGATTCCCGCAGATTTTTTCTCCCTTATGCAGAAGGCGTTTGCCTTGTTACAGCCCGTGTTGGGAGTGCAGTCTCAGAGCCAAAAAGGTCAGAAGCGGGCAGGGTCGGGAGGCCTCCCGGAGGTGGAGGGGGGTCCGGCCAAGAGTTGTAGAGAGGCGATGGAGGAGAGTCCATCATCTGCCGTGGAAGAGGAGGTAGGGGTGTCGGATATAGAGGCGGAAGAGGCCTCAGAGGAGGAGTTAGAAGAAGGAGAGTTACCGGACGTGGAGCAGAGTAGAGTGGTCCGGGTGTTTCGGCGGGAAGAGCTGCCGGCGTTGATTGCGGAGACGTTAAAGACTTTGAACATGCCCTCGGTGGCGTCGACGGCGGAGGAGGCGTTGGAGGATCCTCTCTTGCAGGCGGTGAGAACGTCCCAATGGGTGTTCCCAGTTCATAGAGTCTTTCAGAATGTGATTCAGGAAGAATGGGACGCGCCGGAGTCGGCGCTGCGGGGGACCAGGGCTCTGACCCGGTTATATCCGCTTTCCGACCACGATAGAGAGATTTTTCGTTCGCTGAAGGTTGACGCAGCGGTGTCGGCGGTCACTAAGAAGACTACCATTCCGGTTGAAGGGGCCGCGGCGTTAAAGGATGTACAGGACAGGAAATTGGATACCTTGCTGAAGCAGGTGTTTGATATGTCTGCCCTTTCCTTGCAGGCCTCAATAGCGGGGGCGTGGGTGGCGAGAGGCTGTTTGCGGTGGTCTCAGTGTTTGCAGGGAGAGATCCTGGATGGGCAGACGGAGGAAGTGGCGCGTCTGGAGTCAGGCACGGCATATTTATCAGATATCCACTACGATCTTATTCGAGGTCTGGCCAAAAGTATGGCCTCGGTGGTTGCGGCGCGCCAGTATCTCTGGTTACGTAACTGGTCTGCAGACAGTTCTTCCAAAGCGCAGCTCAGTAAGCTCCCCTTTAGGGGGAAGCTTCTGTTTGGAGAGGATTTGGAGAAGTTGGTCAAGGACCTCAGGGAGTCCAAGGGAGGCCGGCTCCCGGAGGATAAGCTTAAGCAGAGCCGCGGTGCTACAGGGACCAGGGGCCTTTCTCGGGATTTTCGTAGATTTCGGTCCTCCCGTTTTTAGTCAGCCTCAGAGGGGGCGGTTTCCATCTTGAGGCCAGGCATTTCGAGGGTTTCGGGGAGCGGGCAGAGGTTTTCCCTCCTTCCAGTCCTCAAACAGCAAAAAGTCCCAATGAGATAAGGGTGGACCCAGGTCGCGGTGGTGCCCGTGGGAGGAAGGTTACGGGAGTTTTACCCTGCCTGGGTCCAAATTACCTCGGATCAGTAGGTGTTGGAGGTCATTCGAGAAGGTTATGCTCTGGAGCTCCATCGACCTGTCTTAGATTCCTTTGTTCTCTCTCCGTGCAGAGCTCCGCTGAAGTTCCGAGCAGTCGCAGAAACGCTGCGGCGGCTGAGGCAGCTCGGAGCGGTGGTGCCTGTGCCGGCGGACCAGTACGGGTGCGGTCGATACTCCATCTATTTCATGGTTCCCAAGAAGGAAGGCACGTTTCGGCCAATTTTAGATTTAAAAAGGGTGAATCGCTGCCTTCGAGTGACCCATTTCTGGATGGAAACCTTACGCTCCGTCATTGCGGCGGTCAGGAAGGGAGAATTTCTGACATCATTGGACCTTACGGAAGTGTATCTCCATATTCCCGTGCGACGCGAGCATCAAAGGTTCCTCCGGTTTGCGGTGCCGATGGGGCATTTTCAATTCCGGGCAATGCCCTTCGGGCTGGCGACGGCCCTCGGACATTCACCAAGATCATGGTGGTGGTGGTGGTGGCGGCGGCGGCGCTTCACAAGGAGGGGATACTTGTGCATCCTTACTTGGACGATTGGTTGATTCGGGCGAAGTCGAGAGAGGAGAGCGCTGTGGCCACCGCTCGGGTAGTAGAGTTGTTGGAAAGCCTCGGCTGGGTGGTCAACTTTGCAAAGAGCAAGCTGATTCCCTCTCAAACTCTGGAATACTTGGGAGCGCGCTTCGAGACAGAGCAAGGAGAGGTGTTTCTCCCAGTCCAGAGAGCACAAGCTTTGAGGAAACTTGTGCGGAGGTTTCTGGGGTGCAGGGCTCCGACGGCGTGGCAGTATTTGCAGTTGCTCGGTACGATGGCGGCCTCGATCGACGTCGTTCAGTGGGCCAGGTCTCACATGAGGCCGTTGCAGAGCGCTCTTCTCAGGTGTTGGTCTCGTCAGGGGGATGCGTTGTCTTAACAACTAGTGTGTCCTCCGGAAGTGCGGCAGGGGCTTCGCTGGTGGTTGCAGCCTGGAAGTCTGGAAAGGGGCGCTTCGCTGGAAGTTCCGTCCTGGAGGCTGATAATGACAGATGCAAGCCTCACGGGATGGGGAGCACATTGCGAAGGAAGATGGGCCCAGGGCCAGTGGTCGGTGGAGGAAAAGCAGTGGTCCATAAACAGGTTGGAGATGCGAGCGATGTATCTGGCACTTCGAGAGTTTTTCAAGAGTGCGTGAGTCAAGAGGCGGTACGGGTGCTGTCCAACAATGCGATGACGTTAGCCTATATCAATCGGCAGGGCGGCACGGGAAGTGCATCGCTGGAGGAAGAGGCGAGTCAGCTGTTGCACTGGGCCGAACAGAATTTAAGGGCGTTGTCGGCGCAGCACGTGGCCGGGGTAGACAATGTCGAGGCAGATTTTCTAAGTCGCCGCAGAGTGGATCCGGGGGAGTGGAGCTTGCACCCAGAAGTCTTTGCTATGGTAGTGCGGCGATGGGGGACCCCGGTAATGGATCTGATGGCCAGCTTCTCTCCGCCTGCTGAAGAACCTCTCTACCTTCGCTGAGTCGAACGGATGTCGGAAGGTCTCGATGCATTGGCGCAGCGGTGGCCGGGCTTCTCTGTGTTTCCACCTTGGGCGCTCATAGGCAAGGTGGTCCAGCACATAGAGAAACACCGCGGCCGGGTAGTTCTGGTAGCGCCCGATTGGCCCAGACGGTCGTGGTATGTGGATTTGATTCGAATGCTGGTGGACAGACCGTGGAGACTTCCGATTCGAGAGGATCTCTTGCGGCAGGGGCCGTTACGAATGCCGCAGGTGGGTCGATTCTCGCTTACGGCATGGCTATTGAAAGGGCTAGGCTGACTGCCAAGGGGTATTCGTCAGCGGTCATTTCTACCTTATTGAAGGCACGCAGGCGGTCGACGTCGTTGGCATATATCCGAGTGTGGCGTGTGTTTTGAAGCGTGGTGTGGAGAGCGAGATCTGCGTCCCTTGAGGGTTTCGGTGCCACATATTCTTTCCTTTTTGCAGGATGGCGTGGAAAAGGGACTCGCGGCTAGCTCCTTGAGAGTGCAGCTGGCGGCCATCTCCTGTTTCCGGGGAAAGATTCAAGGTCAACTGGTAGGGGCGCACAGCGATGTTCGGCGTTTCCTGCGAGCGGTGCTGCTTCTGAGGCCGCCGAGGCGATCTTCAATTCCACCGTGGAATCAGAATGTGGTATTAGAAGCCTTAATTGGAGAACCGTTCGAGCCGTTAGGCAAGGCTTCGCTGAAGGACTTGACATTGAAGACTGTTTTCCTGGTAGTTATTTGCTCAGCTAGAAGGATTTCGGAGTTGCAGGCGCTGTCTTGTAAGGAACCGTACTTGTCTGTCTTCAGTCACAAGGTGGTGTTGCGCACGGTTCCAGCCTTTTTACCTAAGGTGGTGTCGATGTTTCACGTCAACCAAGTGGTATCGCTTCCAGTGTTTTCAGGGGAACAGAAGGACCAGGCGTGCGGTCGGTTACATCTTTTGGACATTCGACGGGTGCTTAAGAAGTATCTCCGTAGGACGGCATCTTTCAGGAAGTCTGACAGGTTGTTCATCGCCTTTGGGGGCCCACGTAAAGGGGAGGCGGCGGCGAAGTCTTCGATTTCGCGGTGGTTGAAAGAGGCTATTGCATCGGCCTACCTGTTAAAGGGTAAGGTGGTTCCGGTGGGTATTCGTGCGCATTCAACCAGGGCGCAGATGGCGTCCTGGGCGGAATTCAGTTTAGTGCTGGTCGAGGACATTTGTAGGGCGGCGACCTGGTCCTCGCTGCATTCCTTTGCAAAGCACTATCGGCTGGATGTACAGGTGAGGGGAGATGGGCGTTTTGGCTCAGCAGTACCTCAGGCTGGGCTTGCGGGTCCCTCCCGTTGATATTCACTGCTCTGTTACATCCTCTATGGTTCTGGGACTGGACTAGAGGGACGCAAAGGAAGAGAAAATTAGACTTACCTGCTAATTGTTCCTTAAGGAACTCTAATCCAGTCCCGGACCCCTCCCAGTGTATGACGCGGCGTGCAGCCTGAAGTTTAAAAAAAAAAAAAAGACGAAAAACGAGAGAGAGGGAAACGGTAGGAGCGGGGGCTGGCAGGAGAATGTTTTTCTGAAGGTGCACAGGAGAGGCACATTGAGGCCCTTTTTTGTGCAGCAGTGTTGGGGCGCTCGGGGGCATGGTTGTCCCGTCTTCATGAGCGGGATGTTTTTTTGCAAGGTTACGGAGGCGTGTAGTTCCTGGGGAGTTTAAACTATTTCCTTTTTGTTAGGATTTTATTCATGTTACTACTTATTTGTTGCTCTGCTGAGTCTGCTTTGTCAATAGATACTGGTGGAAGGGGGCGGTGTTTGCCTATTTGTACCAGTGACATCAAAGTGATGACATCTTTCAGTCTCCAAAGCTGCTGGTGGAGGTTCTAAACTCTATGGTTCCGGAACTGGACAAGAGTTCCTTAAGGAACAACAATTAGCAGGTAAGTCTAATTTTCTCTTTGCTCTCAGGGAACGAGTCCGTTTTCTAGAGGCTAGAGTAGCAGACTTGGAAGACATAAGAAAGACAGAGAGGTATATAGACAAGACCTACAGGGATATAGTCCTGAAATCCCACCTCCAGTCTGGCAGCATCCCTGTTGCCATGGAGGAGAGAGGTCACGTGACAGGAGAGCATCACCCTGTGTGGCAGGAAGTGATCCTGTAACTAGGACGTGTCCTCCAGGAGATGTAAAACCCTCTCGCACTGAGGAAGTTTCTCCAGGGCCATGTGCCCATAAGGGAAGGGTTAGGACTGACGTTATAGTTGGTGATTCAGTCATTAGGAATGTAGATACCTGGGTGTCTGGTGGACATGAGGATCGCCTGGTAACATGCCTGCCTGGTGCGAAGGTAGCAGACTTCACGCGCCACCTAGATAAGCCATTTTGAATTAATCTCTCTCCCCAGAGCCTGCTGTTAAGCTTTTTCCTGTCCTTGCCTGCCTGAGTGACTCCTCCCCCTGACCCCCTCCCCCTGAGGTATCCTGTAACCTTGTTCCTGTTTTCTCCACGTGTGCATAGGCTGTTTTAGTTTGCTTTTCTCTGATCAGAGAAAGGCTGAACTTTTACAGAGCTCTGCTAGTGAGTGGATTTTTGCCTCCTGGGACATCTTACTGTGAGTTCTAGCTGTTTATTTAATTATTTACTGTTTGTCTAACTGTTGTTTGTTTAATTATTTAGTGTTTGTCTTAGTGGTGTGCTAATTCAGCCTTCTCAGCTGTACTTACCTTGCCTCTCTCAATTAACTGGGCCTTGTGTGGTAGCCATTTTGAATTAATCTCTCTCCCCAGAGCCTGCTGTTAAGCTTTTCCTGTCCTTGCCTGCCTGAGTGACTCCTCCCCCTGTGTGTGTGGTAGCCATTTTGAATTAATCTCTCTCCCCAGAGCCTGCTGTTGTTAAGCTTTTTCCTGTCCTTGCCTGCCTGAGTGACTCCTCCCCCTGACCCCCTCCCCCTGAGGTATCCTGTAACCTTGTTCCTGTTTTCTCCACGTGTGCATAGGCTGTTTTAGTTTGCTTTTCTCTGATCAGAGAAGGGCTGAACTTTTACAGAGCTCTGCTAGTGAGTGGATTTTTGCCTCCTGGGACATCTTACTGTGAGTTCTAGCTGTTTATTTAATTATTTACTGTTTGTCTAACTGTTGTTTGTTTAATTATTTAGTGTTTGTCTTAGTGGTGTGCTAATTCAGCCTTCTCAGCTGTACTTACCTTGCCTCTCTCAATTAACTGGGCCTTGTGTGGTAGCCATTTTGAATTAATCTCTCTCCCCAGAGCCTGCTGTTAAGCTTTTCCTGTCCTTGCCTGCCTGAGTGACTCCTCCCCCTGTGTGTGTGGTAGCCATTTTGAATTAATCTCTCTCCCCAGAGCCTGCTGTTGTTAAGCTTTTTCCTGTCCTTGCCTGCCTGAGTGACTCCTCCCCCTGACCCCCTCCCCCTGAGGTATCCTGTAACCTTGTTCCTGTTTTCTCCACGTGTGCATAGGCTGTTTTAGTTTGCTTTTCTCTGATCAGAGAAAGGCTGAACTTTTACAGAGCTCTGCTAGTGAGTGGATTTTTGCCTCCTGGGACATCTTACTGTGAGTTCTAGCTGTTTATTTAATTATTTACTGTTTGTCTAACTGTTGTTTGTTTAATTATTTAGTGTTTGTCTTAGTGGTGTGCTAATTCAGCCTTCTCAGCTGTACTTACCTTGCCTCTCTCAATTAACTGGGCCTTGTGTGGTAGCCATTTTGAATTAATCTCTCTCCCCAGAGCCTGCTGTTAAGCTTTTCCTGTCCTTGCCTGCCTGAGTGACTCCTCCCCCTGTGTGTGTGGTAGCCATTTTGAATTAATCTCTCTCCCCAGAGCCTGCTGTTGTTAAGCTTTTTCCTGTCCTTGCCTGCCTGAGTGACTCCTCCCCCTGACCCCCTCCCCCTGAGGTATCCTGTAACCTTGTTCCTTTTTTCTCCACGTGTGCATAGGCTGTTTTAGTTTGCTTTTCTCTGATCAGAGAAAGGCTGAACTTTTACAGAGCTCTGCTAGTGAGTGGATTTTTGCCTCCTGGGACATCTTACTGTGAGTTCTAGCTGTTTATTTAATTATTTACTGTTTGTCTAACTGTTGTTTGTTTAATTATTTAGTGTTTGTCTTAGTGGTGTGCTAATTCAGCCTTCTCAGCTGTACTTACCTTGCCTCTCTCAATTAACTGGGCCTTGTGTGGTACCCCCATCCCCCTGCTGAGGGTTCAGGACAGGGTATCTTGTAACTGCCCTCTTTAATAGGACTTATCTCCCCCCCTCCCTCCCCAGCACCCACCCACCCCTGGGGAAATCGTAGTTTTATAGGTACTTGGACATCTTAGAGGAAAGGGGCTGCTCTCAGGTGCAGCTCTTAATCCAAATCAGTCATACACAGAGGACCTGTGATTAATTAGTTTCAGGTACACAGGGTGTATTAGGGGTATTAGATACACTTTTATTAGTATAAGCATCTACACCAATCCTTATTATATACCGATTTAAAAGACCTAAACACAAGCTTTAAACTAAGATGCAGTCAGAGGTCCAGCAACGAGATGGGGGTTCTCCAGTCTTTTGCATCGAGTGTCACATGTATGATTATCTCCCAGTTGGTGAGAGGTCCTACATATGCACTAAGTGCAGGGAGCTCTTTGCTCTCAGGGAACGAGTCCGTTCTCTAGAGGCTAGAGTAGCAGACCTGGAAGACATAAGAAAGACAGAGAAGTACATGGACGAGACCTACAGGGATATAGTCCTGAAGTCCCACCTCCAGTCTGGCAGCATCCCTGTTGCCATGGAGGAGAGAGGTCACGTGACAGGAGAGCATCACCCTGGTGTGGCAGGAAGTGATCCTGTAACTAGGACCTGTCCTCCAGGTGATGTAAAACCCTCTCGCACCGAGGACGTTTCTCCAGGGCCATGTCCCCATGAGGGGAGGGTCAGGACAGCTGTTATAGTTGGTGATTCAATCATTAGGAATGTAGATAGCTGGGTGGCTGGTGGACGTGAGGATCGCCTGGTAACATGCCTGCCTGGTGCGAAGGTAGCAGATCTCACGCACCGCCTAGATAGGATCATAGATAGTGCTGGGGGGGAGTCTGCTGTCTTGGTACATGTTGGTACCAATGACATAGGAAAATGTGGTAGGGAAGTTCTGGAGGCTAAATTTAAGCTTTTAGGTAGGAAGTTGAAATCCAGAACTTCCAGGATAGCGTTCTCCGAAATGCTTCCTGTTCCACGTGCAGGACCCAAAAGACAGGCAGAGCTCCGGAGTCTCAATGCGTGGATGAGACAATGGTGCAAGGATGAGGGTTTTGGATTTGTTAGGAACTGGGGAACATTCTGGGGAAAGGGGGGGCTCTTCCGAAGGGATGGGCTTCACCTTAATCAGGATGGGACCAGACTGCTGGCATTAACCTTTAAAAAAGAGATAGAGAAGCTTTTAAACTAGAAAATAGGGGAAAGCCGACAGTCACCCAGGAGCGCACGGTTCGGACAAAGGTATCCTTGAAGGATACTACCAAAAGCAGTGAGGTTCCAAAAGGGAGTATAGTAGCCCAAATGCCCTTGAGTAAGGAGCAGACAGAGCATAAAGATTCCCAATTACCCATGCCTACCAATAGCCAGATTAATATTAATAAAATGCAGTCTCTAAAATGCTTGTATGCCAATGCTAGAAGTCTAAACAATAAGATGGGAGAATTAGAATATATAGCATTAAATGAGAGGTTAGATATGATTGCACTCTCAGAGACATGGTGGAAGGAGGATAACCAGTGGGACACTGTGATACCTGGATACAAACTATATCGTAATGATAGAGCTGAACAAATTGGTGGAGGGGTTGCGCTCTATGTTAGAGAGGGCATTGAGTCAGAAAGGATTAAAGTTTTGCAGGGAACAAAATATGCTGTAGAATCTCTATGGATTGAAATTCCATTTATGAAGGGGAAGGTGATGGCAGTGGGAGTATACTATCGACCACCTGGCCAGAATGAACAAATGGATGATGAAATGCTCAAAGAAATCAAGGAAGCTAACAAAAGCCACAACAGAGTAGTAATAATGGGTGATTTCAATTACCCCGGTATCGACTGGGACAGTGTCACAGCAGGACAAGCTAAAGAGATAAAGTTTCTAGATGAAATAAATGACTGCTTCTTGGAGCAGCTGGTTCATGAACCGACCAGAGGGGAAGCCATACTGGACCTAGTCCTTAGTGGAACGCCAGATCTGGTGCAAGAAATAAGGGTGTTGGGACCACTTGGCAATAGTGATCATAGTATGATCATGTTTGATTTAATCAGTGGAGGACAGATAGTAAAGGAATCCACAGTACTACCTTTTAACTTTCAAAAGGGTGACTATGATAGAATGAGGAATATAGTTCGGAAAAAACTAAAAGGAGCGGTTCCAAAGGTTAAAGACTTACAGCAAGCTTGGGTGTTATTTAAAAATACTATCCTCGAAGCCCAGACCAGCTGTATTCCACGCATTAAGAA
The DNA here is from genome assembly GCA_033557465.1 of Ichthyophis bannanicus. NCBI lineage: Eukaryota > Metazoa > Chordata > Amphibia > Gymnophiona > Ichthyophiidae > Ichthyophis > Ichthyophis bannanicus. The sequence goes on along the minus strand of CM066049.1, from coordinate 146,039,869 downwards.
AAGTGGAAGAAAGTCCAAAAAACTGCCAGCATGGTTTAAAGGTGAGGTCAGAGAGGCTGTTGCTGCCAAAAGAGCAACCTTCAGAAAATGGAAAAAAGAGCCAAATGATGAAAACTGGAAACAGCACAAGCACTGGCAAGTTAAATGCAAAGCATTGATAAGGCAGGCAAAGCGGGAATTTGAGAAGAAACTTGCTACGGAAGCAAAAACACGAAATAAAGACTTTTTCAAGTACATTCGTAGCAAAAGGCCTGTGAGAGAGTCAATTGGACCATTAGATGATAGAGGGGTAAAAGGGGCAGTAAGAGGAGACAAGGCTATAGCAGAGAGACTGAATGAATTCTTTGCTTCGGTCTTTACTGAGGAAGATGTAGGGGTGTTACCCAAGACTGAAGTGGTATTTAAAGGTGATACTGCAGAGGAATTGAGAGAAATATCGCTACACCGGGAAGATATATTACAACTATTTGATAAACTGAATAGTAGCAAATCACCTGGACCGGATGGTATACATCCCAGAGTGTTGAAAGAACTGAAATATGAGATTGCAGACCTGTTATTGGTAATCTGTGAACTTTCATTAAAATCATCTGTAATACCTGAAGATTGGAGGGTCGCCAACGTAACACCAATTTTTAAAAAGGGTTCCAGGGGTGACCCGGGAAATTACAGACCGGTGAGCCTGACGTCAGTACCAGGGAAAATGGTAGAAGCCATCATAAAGAACAAAATTACACAGCATGTAGATAGTCATGGCCTAATGGGAGACAGCCAACATGGCTTTAGACAAGGCAGATCTTGTCTTACTAATCTGATCTGTTTTTTTGAAGGTGTGCATAAACAGGTAGACAAAGGTGAGTCGGTTGATATAGTGTATCTGGACTTTCAGAAAGCTTTTGACAAGGTCCCCCATCAGAGACTTTTGGCGAAGCTAAAAAGTCATGGGATAGGAGGCAGTGTACTATTGTGGATCGGGAACTGGTTAAAAGATAGAAAGCAGAGGGTAGGGCTAAATGGCCAATATTCCCAATGGAAAAAGGTGAATAGTGGAGTACCCCAGGGATCTGTACTGGGTCCGCTACTTTTTGACATATTCATAAATGACCTGGAAAAGGGAATAACTAGTGAGGTAATCAAATTTGCAGATGACACAAAACTGTTTAAAGTTGTTAAAACCCAAGAGGATTGTGGAAAACTGCAGGAGGATCTGGATAAATTGGAAGACTGGGCATCCAAATGGCAGATGAAATTTAATGTGGACAAGTGCAAAGTTATGCACCTAGGAAAGAACAACCCACACTATAGTTACAAGATGCAAGGCTCCACATTAGAAACCACCACCCAGGAAAAAGATTTAGGAGTCATCGTGGATAACATGTTAAAACCCTCCGCCCAGTGTGCAGCGGCGGCCAAGAAAGCAAATAGAATGCTAGGTATCCTAAGGAAAGGGATGGAGAATAAAACAAAGGATATTATAATGCCTCTGTATCGCTCCATGGTACGACCGCACCTTGAATATTGTGTGCAATTCTGGTCACCGTATCTTAAAAAGGACATAGAGTTATTAGAAAAAGTACAGAGAAGAGCCACCAAATTGGTGAAGGGGATGGAAGGCTACTCCTATGAAGAGAGGCTAAAAAGGTTAGGGCTCTTTAACCTAGAAAAGAGGCGGCTGAGGGGAGATATGATAGAGGTGTATAAATTAATGAATGGAGTGGAACGGATAAACGTGGATAAATTGTTTACGCTATCAGAATATAGAAGGACTAGGGGGCATGTAATGAAGCTACAGGGTAAACTATTTAAGACAAATAGGAGAAAATATTTCTTCTCTCAACGTGTAATCAAACTCTGGAATCTGTTACCGGAGGATGTAGTAAGGGCTGTTAGTATAGCTGGGTTTAAAAAAGGTTTGGACAAGTTCCTGGAGGAAAGGTCCATAAACCACTATTAAAAAGGGACCCAGGATATCAATGCTTGGCCTAGTACAAGCACTGCAGAACCTGTGTCTTTTGGGGAAACTGCTAGGTACGTATGACCTAGATTGGCCACTGTTGGAAACAGGATACTGGGCTTGATGGACCTCGGTCTGACCCAGTATGGCATTTCTTATGTTCTTATGTTCTTATAAGGTCTTAAATAGTGCTGGGGAGGAGTCTGCTGTCTTTGTACATGTCGGTACCAATGACATAGGAAAATGTGGTAGGGAGGTTCTGGAAGTAGAAAGTTGAAATCCCTGAACTTCCAGGGTAGCGTTCTCCGAAATGCTTCCCGTTCCATGCGCAGGACCCAAAAGGCAGGCAGAGCTCCGGAGTCTCAATGCGTGCATGAGACAGTGGTGCAAGGATGAGGGTTTTGGACTTGTTAGGAACTGGGGAAAGGAGGGGCTCTTCCAAAGGGATGGGCTTCACCTTAACTGGGATGGAACCAGGCTGCTGGCATTAACCTTTAAAAAGGAGAGCAGCTTTTAAACTAGATAATAGGGAAAAGCCGACAGTCGCCCAAGAGCGCATGGTTTGGAACAATGTATCCTTGAAGGATACTACCAAAAGCAGAGAGGTTCCACAAAAGAGTAAAGTAGCCCAAATGCCCTTGAGTATGGAGTTTAAAGATTCCAAATAACCCATGCCTACCAATAGCCAGATTAATATGAATAAAATACAGTCTCTAAAAGGCTTGTATGCAAATGCTAGCCATCTAAAAAATAAGATGGGAAAGTTAGAATTTATAGCACTAAATGAGAGGTTAGATATGATTGGTATCTCAGAGAGATGGTGGAAGGAGGACAACCAGTGAGACACTGATACCTGGGTATAAACTATATCGTAATGATAGAGCTGATCAAATTGGTGGAGGGGTAGCGCTCTGTTAGAGAGGGCATTGAGTCAGAAAGGATTACATTTTTGCAGGAAACAAAATTTGCTGTAGAATCTCTATGGACTGAAATTCCATGTACAAAGGGGAAGGCGATGGCAGTGGGGGTGTACTGTCGATCTCCTGGCCAGAATGAACAAATGAATGATGAAATGCTCAGAGAAATCATGGAAGCTAACAAAAGTTACTGCACAGTAATAATAATGGGCGATTTCAATTACCCCGATATCGACTGGGTCAGTGTCACGACAGGACATGCTAGGGAGATAAAGTTCCTAGATGAAATAAATGACTGCTTCTTGGAGCAGCTGCTTCATGAACAGACCAGAGGGGAAGCCATATTGGATCTAGTCCTTAGTGGAACACCAGATCTGGTGCAAACGATAAGGGTGTTGGGGCCACTTGTCAATAGTGATCATAGCATGATCGCGTTTGATTTAATTAATGGAGGAGAGATGGTAAGGAAATCCACAGTACCGTATTTTCCGGCGTATAAGACGACTTTCTAACCCATGAAAATATGCTCAAAAGTCGGGGGTCGTCTTATACGCCGGTACATGTTTAAGAGGACTTAAAAGTACAGAAAGCGGGGGGTGCTAGTGAGCCCGTGAAGGAATGGCTGCATTTTAGTCCAGCTCCGCTCCGGACTACCCTTTTGTATGGCTAACACTCGCATTCCATTAGCGTAATCCCCCGTGCTTACCGGATTCCGCTTGCTGAGAGCCTGCTGGTTCAACCTGTTCCCGAGTGAAGCGATCGGAGGTGTGTGGTGACTTTTGAGCTCGGAGGCCTGGGATACCGCGGCTGGAGCCGCTATCACCCTGCCGGCTGACGAGGCTTTTCAGCGGGGCGCTCCTTTCCCACTGCTCACCGTGGGCCGGTCCATCGGCGTTCCCGACTTGAGGCCCCCTGTCCGGAGAGACTGAGGAGAGTGCCTGCGGCTGCGAGGAGGGCTGTCATATAGCAGAAGCCTGGAGCGGCGAGACGGATTGGCTCCCACGTGAAACCAATGCTATGGCTGTTTGAGTCTCCCTGCATCGCTGGCATCATCCGCGTTCTGAAGCACCGAGAGCACCGCAATCGCTGGTGCGGTGGGACAGTGTGAGTCCGGCAGCCTGGTCGCGTGCATCAGCGGCCATCACCACATGGTCCTGGAACGCAGGGCCTTGTCTGTGTTCCAGTCAGCTTTACCGGGAAGGAATCACGTGAGCTGCAGTCAGCAAATCAGACTCTGGCTCCCTATATCTCTACGTTCTCTGAGTTTACCACTGAATGCTGGTTCCTTTCCTGCCCAGTCTCTCTTCCTGGATTGGTGAGTCTCCTGCTATGTTCAACTGGCCCCGGGATAATTATAGAGAGTACAGCTTATCTTTTGCCTACATTTGCTGATCAGATTGATCTGAACTGTACTAACTGAACTGGGAGCAGTTCCTCTTTATGCCTGGTGGATCTTGCTATCTTTAGTGCACTTGGAGTGCCATCTACTGCTCAGGAGTGGGACTTTTCTATAAGTTTACTTCTCTCTCCTCTGGCTCAACTCACTGATAGGTCTCCCCCCCCCCCCCTCCTGTTGCTGATCCTCACATACCTTAGGTCTGCGGGACTTTTCAACCTCACTATGGCTGCCAAAACGCTGCTCCAGGTACAGGGATCAGCGCCGGTCTCACCGGTATTTAAAGCAGCAGCACTCAGGCCGCGAGAAGCAGCTCAGGGCTCAGGATCGCTGAAGAGGGGTAGTCTTATACGGCGAGTATAGGCCAAACCCTATATTTTAACAGGAAAAGTAGGGGGTCGTCTTATACGCCCAGTCGTCTTATACGCCTGAAAATACGGTACTACCTTTTAACTTTCAAAAGAGAGACTATGATAAAATGAGGAAAATAGTTAAGAAAAAACTAAAAGGAGCAGTTGCAAAGGTTAGAAACTTACATCAAGCTTGGGTGTTTAAAAATACTATCTTGGAAGCCCAGACCAGCTGTATTCCACACTTTAAGAAAAGTGGAAGGAAGTCCAAAAAACTGTCAGCATGGTTTAAAGGTGAGGTCAGAGGCTGTTGCCAAAAAAGCATCTTTCAGGAAATGGAAAAAAGAGTGAAATGACGAAAACTGGAAACAGCACAAGCACTGGCAAGTTAAATGCCAAGGCATTGATAAGGCAGCAAAGAGAGAATTTGAGAAGAAGCTTGCTGCGGAAGCAAAAATGCGTAATAAAAGACTTTTTCATGTACATTTGTAGCAAAAAACCTGTGAGAGAGTCAGTTGGTCCATTAGATGATAGAGGGGTTAAAGGGGCACTAAGAGGCGTCAAAGCAGTAGCGGAGAGACTGAATGAATTCTTTGCTTCGGTCTTTTCTGAGGAAGATGTAGGGATGTTACCCATGGCTGAAGTAGTATTTAAAGGTGCAGAAGAATTGAAGGAAATATCGATACATTGGGAAGATGATCACTCTTCAATATCGGTGTGGTTTACAAATAACAAATTCTGCAAAGACCGAGGGAACAGCTTTGCACATACAGAGAACAGGATCACTGGCCAGGTTAAAGAGCCAATTTTTAAAAGGGGTTCAAGGGGTGATCCGGGAAACTACAGACCGGTGAGCCTGACGTCAGTGCTGGGAAAAATTGTAGAAACCATCATAAAGAACAAAATTACTCAACATGTAAATAGTCATGGCTTAATGGGAGACAGCCAACATGGCTTTAGACAAGGAAGATCTTGTCTTACTAATCAGTTATGTTTTTTTGAAGATGTGAATAAACAGGTAGACAAAGGTGAGTCGGTTGATTATAGTATATTTGGACTTTCAGAAAGCCTTTGACAAGGTCCCTCATCAGAGACTTTTGGCAAAACTAAAGAGTCATGGGATAGGAGGCAGTGTACTATTGTGGATCAGGAACTGATTAAAAGATAGAAAGCAGAGGGTAGGGCTAAATGGCCAGTGGAGAAAGGTGGATAGTGGAGTACCCCAGGGATCTGTGCTGGATCCACTGCTTTTTGACATATTCATAAATGACCTGGAAAAGGGAATAACGAGTGAGGTTATCAAATCTGCAGATGACACAAAACTATTTAAAGTTGTTAAAATCCATGAGGATTGTGGAAAATTGCAAGAGGATCTTGATAAATTAGAAGACTGGGCATCAAAATGGCAGATTAAATTTAATGTGGACAAGTGCAAAGTTATGTACTAGGGAAGAAGAACCCAAACTATGGTTACACGATGCAAGGTTCCACATTAGGAATCACCACCCAGGAAAAAGATTTAGGCGTCATTGTGGATAACATGTTAAAACCCACCGCTCAGTGTGCAGCGGCGCCAAGAGAGCAAATAGAATGCTAGGTATCATAATGAAGGGAATGGAAAATAAAACAAGATATTATAATGCCTCTATATCGTTCTATGGTGCGACCGCACCTTGAATATTGTGTGCAATTCTGTTCGCCGTATCTTAAAAAGGATATAGTGTTATTAGAAAAGGTTCAGAGAAGAGCCACCAAAATGGTAAAGGGGATGGAAGGATACCCCTATGAAGAAAGGCTAAAAAGGTTAGGGCTCTTTAACCTGGAAAAGAGACTGCTGAGAGGAAATATGATAGAAGTCTATAAATTAATGAACGGAGTGGAACGGGTAAACTTAGATCGATTGTTTACGTCATCAGAATAAAGAAAGACTAGGGGACATGCAATGAAGTTACAGGGTAAACTAGTCAAGACAAATAAAAGAAAATATTTTTTCACTCAATGTGTAATCAAAGCTGTTAGTGTACTTGGGTTTAAAAAAGGTTTGGACAAGTTCCTGGAGGAAAGGTTCATAAACCATTATTAAAAAGGGACCCAGGATATCACTGCTTGACCCAATACAAGCATTGTGGAACCTGTGTCTTTTGGGCAAACTGCTAGGTACGTATGACCTAGATTGGTCACTGTTGGATACAGGATACTGGGCTTGATGGACCTTGGTCTGACCCAGTATGGCATATCTTAGGTTCTTATCTCTCAGGCATCTCCTTGCTATGGAGTCCCATATGTGAAGACTACATTCCTGCTTGTTCCTGGAGATAGTGTAGTTACTCACCTGTAACGGGTGATCTCTGGAAACAGCAGGAATTTACTCTTCACAACCCACCTTTCTACCCTAGGAGTTGTAGGTCTCTTTTCTTTCTCTCCTTTTATCTCAACTACAAATTCAACTGAGGAGGGAGAGATGGAAAAGCAGGAAAACAGCTACGCAGGCACAGTGGGATGCTTCCAAAAGTTTTCCTATTGGACGCTGGGGAGTGTTCCCGCGCAGGCTCCATCGGTACCAATGTCGCCCATATGTGAAGACTAAATTCCTGCTGTTCCAGGAGATCACCTGTTTCAGGTGAGTAACTACGCTAAATGGCCTCCTTAGCTGCATATTCATGCAAGCCACAATTTCCTGCATACCGCCCTCACATCATGGGCCAAGAGCACAGTGGGCACGTTCAACCTTAAAACACAGGCCAGCTTTTCCAGCCCTGCTGTTTTAGCTACCGCTCTGCAGAATTGTTCTACCAATCTTATGTGATCTATGGTCTCATCCATTTCTAGGACTCCCCAGAGGTGCAGGTTCACTCTGCGCGACCTATTCTCCAAGTCTTCCAACTTTGATATCAAGTCCTCCTGCACATCCTTTAATGCCTTGGTCTCTGGCACTTTCCAGCCAAGCATCCTGTATTTCCATCTTCCATTCAACTTCTTCCACCCTTTGCCCCAGCTCACCAATGTCACCTCTCAGCACAGTGGTCCAGGTCTGCGCATCTCTTTTAAATTCAGTAAGATCCTTTTTAGCTCCATAAGATCTTGATGCAGCACAATGAACCAGTAGTAGCGTAGTAAATGACGGCAGATAAAGACCAGCATGGTCCATCCAGTCTGCCCAGCAATATGGAAAGAGTAGGTGCACCTGTCGCTCTGTGCAGCCCACCCCTCCCCATGTCTTTGTTTAGGGGTGAACCCACCACTCCATGTAGGACACCCCTATTTGTTGAGAAGTTAGAAGGTTCAGTTTATTTTGTTTTTATCTTGTTGCTATAAAGGGATCCATTGTGCTTGTCCCATGCTGTTTTGAATTCCATCACCGTGTTTGCCCCCACCACTTCCATCAGGAGAGCATTCCAAGCATCCACCACCCTTTCATAGAAAAAATATTTCCTGACATTGCCTTTCAATTTACCACCTTGCAGCTTCATGTTATGCCCTCTAGTTTTCAGCATCCCCTGTCTTTGGAAGAGGTTGGTTTGTTCATCGTTCCTCTTTAAGTATTTAAAGGTCTGAATCATATCTCCCGTATCCCTCCTCTCCTCCAAAGTTTACATATTTAGGTCTTCAAGTCTCTTCTCATAAGGTTTCTTACGCAGGCTCCAAATCATTTTGGTCGCCTTCCTCTGAACAGTTTCCAGTCTTTTTACATCTTTTCCAAGATATGGTCTCCAAAACTGAACACAGTATTCCAAGTGAGGCCTCACCAGCGACCCGTACAGTGGCATAAGTACCTCTTCCTTTCTGCTGGTAATCCCTCTTTGTATGCAGCCCAGCATCCTCCTGGCTTTTGCCACCGCCTTGTCACACTGTTTTGCCACCTTGAGATCATCAGAGATTCTCCAGGACCAAGCAGGAAGTCAGTCCTCACATATGGGTGATGTCGGCGCCGACGGAGCCCCCTTGCGGAGCATTTCCCCAGCTTTCATAGAAAGCCTTTGGGAATGCAGCGCACCTGCGTGGTCCCCTTCCCGCCCAAGGGTGCCATCTTGCTCGGTCTTTCTTTTTCCGCGGAGTCAGACGGACGTGAGTTTGTCTCACCTGGAAAAAGTTGATTTTTTTTCCTGCGATTTTTGCGTTGTATTATCCGGTTCGGCGCTGGTTCCCCTTCCCGCCTGGGCTCGGTATACCGGTATCGAGTCCGGACTTGTGTTTTTTGGTTTTTCTCCTTCGTGACTAGCGTTCAAGTTCTTTTTGCGTTTTCACTGGCAGCCCGGTCTTTTGACCTTGCATGGGCCCTTTTTCACCCGATGGCTGCCAGCGGGTTCAAAAAGTGTGAGCGGTGCAAGAAACCTATGTCTCTCACCGACACACATGTCTACTGCCTCCGATGCCTTGGGCCTGACCATGACCCGCTGGCCTGTGGCCCGTGTGGCAAAATGTCATCGAAGGCGCTTCGGAGCCGTCAGCATCAACATGAGAGAATTTTCTCTAACTCCGTGTCCGGACTTCGTCAGAGGCCTCGACATCTCGGGAGTCTGACTCCGAGCGCCGTCGGGGTTCCTCTGAAAGGGAGTCTCCCTCCCGGGAGCACCGAAGGAAGAAGAAGCTCACGAGGGTTTCGTTGGTGGAGGCTCCTGGTTCCTCGAGGGCCAGGTCGCATAGCCCTGACTACCGCCCCGGGCTCTCGGAGTCAGAGAGGCCTTCCAAGCTACCTTGTGTGGAGCCAGAGTCCCTGAGTCATGTAAGTGCAGTTGTCCTCGTAGACTCTCCTCCGGGGGAGCCGACGTCGGCCCCGACACTCTCGGGGCCCAAGTCCGGGGGCTGCTGAATCTCCTGAGCTTGGAATCAGGTTGATGGCCTTGGAGAGCAGCTTGGCTGTCTTCATGGAACAGCAGCGGGTGCTGATCGCCGGTCTGACCGGTGCATCTGCCCTGACCACCGGGACCTCGACGTCTAAGTCGACCCTGGAGACTGAGCCGATCCTCGAGTCGATCCTTGGTCAAGGTCCCCCTCGACCTCCTGTGTGGGGCCAAGGTCGTTGACGCTGATACCCTTGGCGTCGGGGCGGGTGGCACCGAGGCCCACATGGCCGGAGCCACTCAATTCCTCCTCGGAGTTGTCGGAGTGGGAGATGGAGGATGAGGAGTCCCCGGACACCTTCCGGACCCGGTGCGTCCCTTCGGACTCACTGCGTCCCTTCGGACTCACTGCGTCCCTTCGGATTCACTGGAGTCCGAGCCTTGGAGACGGTTCCCCCCCCCCCCCCCCCCGGAGGATACCCGGTTCTCGGACTTCGTGAGGGACATGGCCAAGGCCTTGGCCTTCCCTGCGGATGCCGAGGAGGAGCCTCAAACCGAGGAGCTTGATGCCCTTCAGTATGTTTTTCCATCGAAGGAAGCCTTTACTGTACCAGTTGCTCCGATGCTGGAATGGCTGCTCTTCCGTATGTGGGAGACACTGGCCTCGACGCCGGTTCTTGGCAAATGGGTCGATTCCATTTATCGAGTCCATAAGAGCCCTGTGTTCCAAAAGGTGCAGGTACCGCACCACTCCATGGTTGTGGAATCGGCCATGCACCGTCTGAAGAGTCAGAAAATGCATTCCTCAGTGCCTCCCGGTCAGGAGGCCCGGAATCTGGATGCCTTCGGTAGAAAGTGCTTCCAGGGCTCTATGCTGTCTTGCCGTGTCCGGTCCTACCAGCTGAACCTACGAGACCCGGCAAAGGAGATTGCCGGGTTCTCAGCTGGCCTCTCCGAGGAACCTTTGCAGAGGTTCAAAGCTTTGTCAACAGGGATTCGAGAGTACTCGAAGTTTATCTCTCAAGAGGCCTATGATGGCTTCGAGGCTTCGGCCCGGGTAGCCGCGGCTGGCATCAGTGCACGCCGTCAGGCCTGGCTACAGTCATCAGACCTGGAGCCATGGGTGCAGGACAAGTTGGTCGATGTCTCTTGCCGAGGTGAAAACCTTTTTGGTAAGCCCATGACTGCAAATGCTGTGGAAATCGAGACGGAGACTCTCACCAGGACAAGGCTGTCCAGGAAGACCTCTGCCCCTTCTCAGAAAAAGAAGGGCTCGGGGAAGAAGCCCTTTTTCCCGAGGAATGGTGCTGCCTGCAAATCCTACCCTCAATATCAGGCCTCTCCAGCTCCCCAACAGGGCCAGCAGGCCAAGGGGCAGGGGCATGGGCCCCGTAGGCAGAAGACCCCCAAGCCGCCAGCTCCGGCTCCTGCGCAGCAGGGAGCGGTGTTTTGACTCCCACAGCATAGCCTCTTCTCCACTGCTGGCTCCACTCAGCACAGGAGTTCGGCTGACCCTGTGTGCCTACAGGTGGCTAGCCATCACAGGAGATACCTGGGTCCTCAGCATAGTCCAAAAGGGCTACCTGCTCCACTTCCACCAGATACCCACCTCCTACTTTCTAGGGGAGCCTCCAAGACTCCCTCTGCATAGAAACCTCCTCCTCCTTCAGGAGTTGGCAAGTCTTCTAAAGGAACAGGCGGTGGAACCGGTGCCTCACCACCTGAAAGGGCAAGGCTTCTACTCCAGGTACTTTCTGGTACCAAAAAGGACAGGAGGCCTCCGGCCTATCCTAGACTTGCGAAACCTAAACAAGTTTCTGGAGAGGGAAAAGTTCAAGATGCTTACCCTTGAGATACTGCTGCCCTACCTCCAGCAGGGAGATTGGCTATGCTCCTTAGACCTAAAGGATGCTTATACTCACATTCTCATCCATCCAGACCACAGACAATATCTCAGATTTGTGGTGGGAGGAAACCATTTTCAGTACAAAGTACTTCCCTTTGGCTTAACTTTCGCCCCCAGGGTTTTCACCAAATGCCTGGTGGTGGTGGCGGCCTATCTCAGAAATCGGGGAATTTTTGTCTTCCCATACCTGGACCGACTGGCTTATTAGAGGTCAGTCTCTCCAGGAGGCCAGACAAGCCACTCTTCGCACTGTCTCTCTTCTTCAGCATCTGGGCTTTGTCATAAACTACGCAAAGTCCACTTTGCTCTCCTCACAGAACCTAGAGTTTATAGGGGCAAGATTAGACACCCTGCAGGCAAGAGCTTACTTGCCCGAGGACAGGGCCCACAGGCTGATGGACTTGGCCAACCAGTTCCAAAGCAATTCTCAGGTCTCTGCCAGGCACTTCCTGCGGCTCCTGGGCCACATGGCATCCACAGTACATGTGACCCCGAATGCCTGTCTGCATATGTGGGTGGCTCAGTGGTGCCTCAGAGCTCAGTGAGCGCAAGCCACAGGCGACCTCTGAGACAGAGTAAAGGTGCCCAAACCACTCTTGTACTCCTTGCAGTGGTGGCTACATCTCCCAAACCTTCTTGGGGGGGGGTACACTTTCAGGCCCCAGTACACAACAGGGTGCTGACGACCGATGCTTCCTTAAAGGGCTGGGGAGCACATTGCCAGGGCACATGCACTCAAGGCCTCTGGTCTGCTCGGGAGACAGCAGATCAATCTTTTGGAGCTGCGAGCAATCCGCTTGGCTCTACAGACTTTTTCTCATGCCCTCTCTCACCAGTCTGCTACCTGATTGTCTGTCTGAACTATGTGAACAAACAAGGGGGCACAGGGTCCAGACTCCTATGTCAGGAGGCGCAGGCCCTTTGCTCCTTTGTAGTCAAACAAGGCATGTTTCTCAAAGCAGTTTATCTACCTGGTCAGGAGAACTTTTTGGCAGACAAACTAAACAGGATTCTCCAGCCTCACGAATGGCAGTTGAATCCACTGGTGGTTCAGCAGATCTTTCTACAATGGGGACTTCCATCCATCGATCTCTTTGCAAGTCCACTGAACCGTCAGCTGCCCAGGTTTTGCTCCAGACAGCCGTATCCCCTGAGAATGTTTATGTTTATGTTTATTTCGCTTGATAGACCGCCCTTCTGTGGTAATCAGAGCGGTTTACAATACAATAAATTTTAAAAAAAAGGAGGCACAAGGCCAGGAAAATGGAAAAAGAATTTACAATCCTTGACAGAATAAGGGAGAAAAGAGGAAAATAGGACAGTAAACATAGAAGGAGAGACTCACACGAGAGGGGAGGGAAGATTAAAGGCCAAGGAAAGGAGGTGGGTCTTTAGGTCACATTTAAAGTTGGTATGATGGGTTTCTAAACGAAGGGAAGTGGGGAGGGAGTTCCAGAGGGCAGGGCCTGCGAAAAAGAAAGCTAAGGAGCGGGTGGACTGGAGGTGGGCACGGGAGGGGGGGGGGAGTGTAAGGCGGTTTTTTATGCCATCTTTTTGATGGCATAAAAAACCAATCTATTTTTACCCGTTCCAGTCCATTCATTAATTTATAGACTTCTATCATATCTCTCCTCAGCCGTCTCTTTTCCAAGTTCCAAGAATGGCAGCAGATGCGTTTTTGATCTCTTGGTCTACGGGCCTCCTGTATGCGTTTCCTCCCACGCCCCTGGTTGCCCGAACTCTATTCAAGATTCTACGGGACAAGGCCTCGGTGATTCTGGTAGCCCCCAGATGGCCGAGGCAACCGTGGTTTCCACTTCTTCTACAGTTGGCAGTGGAAACTCCATTCCCTCTGGGGTTGCAACCCAATCTCCTGTCTCAGGATCAGGACTCCCTTCTGCACCCTAATATCAGATCCCTCAATCTGATGGCCTGGCTGCTGAAAGGATAGTGCTAGCTCCCTTACTTCTACCTAGGGAAGTTGAGGAGGTGGTCTTGGCCTCGAGGAGGCAATCCACCAGAAAGTCCTATGCACTCATGTGGCGCAGGTTCTCAGGCGGTCTTCCTGGTAGCTCTTACCTCGGCCAGACGAGTGAGTGAACTACAAGCTCTGGTTTCTGATACACCATACACACGGTTCTATAGGAACAGGGTGGTCCTTCGGACTCATCCGAAGTTCCTTCCAAAAGTGGTCTCCTCTTTCCACCTCAACCAGGAGGTGGTTCTTCCGACCTTCTTTCCCAGGCCGCATACCAGCCGGGCTTAGACAGTCTTGCATACTTTAGAAACATAGAAACATGATGACAGAAAAAGACCACAAGGCCCATCTAGTCTGTCCTTCCATAACAACAGCTACAACAGTCCACTTTCTACCTTTAGAGATTCTCTGTGTTGGTCCCATGCTTTTTTGAATTCAGTTACTGTCCTCATCTCTACCACCTCCACTGGGAGACTATTCCACGGATCCACTACTCTTTCTGTAAAGAAATATTTCCGCATATCACTCCTGAATCTATCTCCCTTCACCCTCATCCCATGTCCCCTCGTAGCAGAACTTGCTTTCAATTGAAAGAGGCTCTCTCCCTGAACATTTATGCCACGGAGGTATTTAAACATCTCAATCATATCACCTCTATCCCGCCTTTCCTCTAAGGTGTACATATTAAGATCCTTAAGTCTGTCCTCATATGCTTTATAATGAAGCCCATTAATCATTTTAGTAGCAACCCTCTGCACCGACTCCATCCTGTTCACATCCTTTTGAAGGTGCGGTCTCCAGAATTGCACACCATACTCCAAATGAGGTCGCACCAAAGACTTATACAGAGGTATTATCACCTCCTTTTTTCTGCTAGCCATTCCTCTCCGTATGCACCCAAGCATCCTTCTAGCTTTTGCCGTCGCCTTTTCTACCTGTTTAGCTACTTTAAGATCATCAGACACAACCACGCCTAGGTCCCGCTCTTCTTTAGTGGACAAAAGTACTTCACCTCCTATACTGTATTGCTCCCTTGGATTGCTGCAGCCCAAATGCATGGCCTTACATTTTTTAACATTAAATCCCAGCTGCCAAATTCTAGGCCATTCTTCAAGCTTAGCTAGATCCCTCCTCATGTTATCTACACCTTCCTGGGTGTCTACTCTATTACAGATTTTGGTATCATCCGCAAAGAGGCAAACCTTACCCGACAGCCCTTCCGCTATATCACTAACAAAGACTGTAAGAGGGCGTTGTCCTTTTACATTGAACGTACACGGGGGCATCGAAGGGCTACTCAGCTCTTCGTCTCCTTTGACCCTAATAAATTGGGGTTACCTGTCTCCAAGTGTACGTTGTCCACTTGGTTAGCAGATTGTATCGCCTGGGCGTACAAGGCAGCCGACCTTCCCTTGCAGGGTCGAGTTATGGCCCACTGTGTCAGCGCGAAAGCCGCGTCCGTAGCTCATCTCCGCTCTGTTCCATTGGCAGACATCTGCTGGGCCGCTACTTGATCTTTAAGCCAGACCTTTGCAGCCCACTACTGCCTCGAGAGAGAGTCCCGAAGGGACAGTGCTTTCGGACAGGCGGTACTCTGTAATCTCTGGGGTTTAGGCAACTCCTACCCTCCGGTACTTGTGTTGGGCTACCGTACAGGGGCGTTCTCAGAGGATATTTATTTATTTATTTATTTGCAGAGCTTGATATACCGCCCAAACCTAGGGTATCAGAGCGGTGGACAATAAAGGCAGGCTGCTGGAGGGTTAAGGAAAGGAACGCCATTTAATTGACAGGAAAGCAATAGAGAGATGCAGACAGGTTACACAGAAAATTAGAGAAGGACAGAATAACACGGTTAGGTAGTCTGAACACTGAGGAGGAAGAGAAGGGAGAGGGGGGGAGATGACATAGGATAGTGGGACCATCGTGACCATCATGGGGGTGTGGGGAGGTCAAAAGCCTGAGAGAAAATATAGGTTTTAAGGAGAGCCTTGAAATGCGGGAACGAGGACTCTGTACGGAGTGGGTGAGGGAGAGAGTTCCACAGAGCAGGACTCAGGAAATAGAAAGCGGAGTGACGGGTGAGTTCGAGATGAGCCTGGGACGGGGAGGGAAGAAAAAGACGATTGCTGTGAGAAGAGCGGAGGAGACGGGGGATGGGTTGATGATAGATAAGATCAGAGAGATATTGAGGGGTACCAGTATGAAGAAATTTGTGGGTAGTGATGAGATATTTATAAACAAACCTGTATTTAATAGGAAGCCAGTGAAGAGAGAGAAGACAAGGAGTGATATTCTTCTCACAGATGCTGAGGCTCTTGAGAGGGAGCCATTTTTTCAGCTTTGGGTTCCCGGTAGCCTAGAGCTGGGGAGTCCCATATGTGAGGACTGACTTCCTGCTTGGTCCTGGAGAAAGAGTAGTTACTCACCTGTAACAGGTGTTCTCCAGGAGCAGCAGGAATCAGTCCTCACGACCCTCCCTCCTCCCCTGTAGTTGCAGTCATATCCTTTATTTTGATTTTTGCTGTCTTTTAGCTATGTCATCAGACTGAGCAAGATGGCACCCTTGGGCAGGAAGGGGACCGTGCAGGCACGCTGCATTCCCAAAGGCTTTCTTTGAAAGCTGGGCAAATGCTCCGCACGGGGGCTCTGTTGGCTCCGACGTCACCCATGTGTTAGGACTGATTCCTGCTGCTCCTGGAAAACACCTGTTACAGGTGAGTAACTACTCTTAATCACACCAAGGTCTTTCTCCTGAACCATGCACACAAACCTCTCGCCCACTATTGGGTACATTTCCCTTGGATTTCTGCTACCCAACTGCATGACACTGCACTTTTTCGCATTAAATCGTAATTGCCAAGCATTAGACCATTCTTCCAGCTTTTGTAGATCTTTCCTCATGTTATCCACCCCCTCGAGGGAGTCCACTCTGTTGCAAATTTTTGTGTCATCTGCAAAAAGACAGACCCTTCCATTCAGTTCTTCAGCAATATCACTTACAAATACATTGAACAGTGCCGGGCCCAGGACCGAACCCTGGAGCACCCCACTAATCACCTTCCTTTCATCCGAGTGAGCTCCATGTACCATCACCTTCTGTCATCTGTCAGTCAACCAATTTCTAATCCCAATTTACCATCTTGGGATCCATCCCCAAGCTACTGAGTTTGACAAGTCTCCTATGAGGAATAGTATCAAAGGCTTTGCTGAAATCCAGGTAGATGACATCCATCGCATGCCCCTGATCTAGTTCCTTGGTCACCCAGTCAAAGAACTCAATCAGATTTGTTTGGCAAGACCGTCCTTCAGTAAAACCATGTTGCCTCAGATCTTGCAACCTGTTGGTTTTGAGAGAGTGCACTATTTGCTCTTTCAGGAGCGCCTCCATTACTTTTCCTGCCACCGAGGTAAGGCTCACAGGTCTGTAGTTTGATACTTCTTCCCTGTCACCACTTTTGTGTAGAGGTACGACATCAGCCATTCTCCAGTCCTGAGGAACCTCTCCTGTTTCCAAGGATCTGTTGAATACATCCTTTAACGGCCCTGCAAGAACCTCTGAGCTCTTTCAGTATCCTGGGATGTATCCCATCTGGTCCCATGGCTTTGTCCACTTTCAGTTTAGCAAGTTGTTCTAACACCTCATCTTCTGTGAATGGTGTGTTATCTACTTCATTCCCATTTTTATATTTGGGAGTCACAGCTGGTCCATCTCCAGGATTTTCTTTAGTAAAAACAGAGCAAAAGTATTTGTTTAGCAATTTCGCTTTTCTATGTCACTTTCCACAAGACCTTTCCCAGCACTTCTGAGTCCTGCAATTCCAACTCTGATGTTCCTTTCACGAATATACCTGAAGAAAGTTTTTTGTCGCCACCCTTAAGATCTTTAGCCATCTTTTCCTCTGCCTCTGATTTTTCTATCCTTATTTCTCTTTTTGACTCTTTGAGTTTGATCCTGTATTCATTTCTATGTTCTTCTGTTTGCAAGCTTTTGAATTTTGCGAAAGCTGTGTTTTTTGCCTTTATTTGAGCAGCCACTTCTTTGGAAAACCAAATAGGTTTCCTTCTCCTCTTGTTTTTATTTACTTTTTTTACATATTTATCTGTTGCCCCTTTTATTGCCACCTTTAGTTTAGCCCATTGCAAGTCCACTTCCCTTATCTCCTTCCACCCTGTCATCTCCTCCTTTAGGTACTCGGCCATTTTATTGAAGTCAGTGTTTTTGAAGTTTAGGACTATGAGCTTGCTATGTTTGGCCTGTACCTTGGCTTTTATCTCAAACCACACCGTGTGATGATCGCTGTTGCATGCAGACATTCGACACGCTATCACCGTTGGTGAGCACTAAATCCAGCGTTGAGCTTTCCCTGGTTGGTTCCATGACCATTTGTCTAAGTGATGCATCTTGGAGAGCATCTACAATTTTTTTTGCTTCTTTCCAGATGTGCAGAAGGAGTAATCCAATCCACATCAGGTGGGTTAAAGTCACCCAAAATGATTACTTCCCCCTTTGTGGCTATCTTGGCAATATCTATAATCAGTTCGTTATCTCTCTCTTCAATTTGAGCAAGTGTTTCATTTCTGTGCCATACGCGCTTTCAGGTTCGCTGCCACTTTTCCTGCTCTCGGGGCTGGAGCTGGCCGCTATTTTTCCTTTGCTCTGGAGCGCATTTGCTGTCGGCGCAAAGGATTTCAAGTCCATTCCCACCTTTTTACTGGCCATATCAGCTTTGACGGGTGTCGTCTTCGCTTTACTGAGGTCCTTTTGGGCTGGTAATTATTTCTGATGCCACAGAGCCAAGCTCATATGCTGCCGGCTGCATCAGTGACGTCACTTCTCTCTCTAACCCATGACTCTTTAATTTTGCCAAGAGTGACTGAGTTAGAAATTGGTTGAGTGGGAAGCGACAAAGTGTACAGATAAATGGAGCTCACTCTGACGAGAATGTTACCAGTGCTGTGCCACAGGGATCTGTCCTTGGGTCCGATTTCGTTTTTAACCTCTTTGTTAGTGATATTGCGGAAGGGCTGTCGGGTAAACTTTGCCTCTCAGGATGCAGCATGTGAGGCCAGGCACTGCCGTTTTCAAGATGGCAATGTAGCAGTGCTCCTGCTCCTTTGTGAAAATACCAGGAGGGGTGGGGGGTTCGGGGTTGCTGGGCCCACCAGGGTTATTAGTTGGGTGGGTGAGTGGGGGGGATTGGGGCTGCTGGGCCACCAAGGATTTGGTTTCTGTTGGGAGCACCAGTCCCCCAACAGTATTTTGACGACTTTGGGGGTTTTCCCCAATGCCTGGATCATCTGAAGGGAAGTTTGACACTTCCCCTCAGATGATCCAGGCATCAGGGAAGGCCCCCGATGCCATCAAACTACTGTCGGGGCACATATGCAAATTAGCCATGCAGTGCCCCTATTTCTTTGGGAGAGCCTGCCAAACTTGCGCCAACTTCTGTGCACGTGTCTGGCTTGCTCTCCCAGTTTAATGCTGCCATTTATGCCACAGTTTAACATGTGGATAATTTGCATATGTGCCCTTTCTGCATGCCAGTGCTGAAGTCGTGCTCTATCAGTGCACTGTATAGAGGCGTACAGGATGATAGCGTGTGATTTCAGAGCCGGCTTTCTGCATTGGCCCCTTAAACTTATAAGCCCTCTGGGAACAGGGAAATAACTACTGTACCTGAGTGTAACTCGCTTTGAACTGCTACTGGGAAGGCGTGAGCTAAATACTACTAAATAAATACATTTATTATTTATATCTCCAGGAACAAGCAGGAATGTAGTCCTCACATATAGGGTATCGTCAGTACCGACGGAGCCTGCACGGAAATGCTCCCCAGCGTTCAATTAGGAAGCTTTTGGGAGCATCCCACAGTGCCTGCGTGCTGCCTTCCCGCCTTTGCCAACTGCCTCTCTCCGGTTCTTTGTTTTCCGCGGTGCCAGCAGGTCATGTTCCTGTCACCGCAGAAAATTATTTTTCCTTATTCTTCTTTTTTGTGGTCGCGTCTGTCTTCCTCGATGCTACACCGGTACCGCCGGTTCTTCTTTTCTTTAAAAAAAAAATTAGATAAATAAAAATAGTTTCTTTTTTTCCAAACGTTTCTTTTCAGGTGCACGTGCCATTTTGGGCCTTAGGCCCAAAAATTTCCTCCACCATGGAGAAACCCGCCTCGGGTTTTAAAAAAATGCACCAAGTGTAGCGGTACCATCTCCGTCACCCACACCCACGAGTGGTGTCTTAAATGTTTAGGTCCTGACCACTCCATCTCCGAGTGCATGGCTTGTGCCATGATGTCCAAAAGGGGTCGACAGAACCGAGCTGCCAAGCTCAGTGCCCTTTCTCCCTCCGATGCAGCTTCGGTGGCATCGACATCTTCCAGGGCTTTGTCTTCCTCCCATGGATCTCAGGTAACTAAACATAAATCCAGCCGGTCCTCAAAGGGTAGATCTCCTTCCAAGCATTGAGATGCCTCTGGCGTTGCCCTTGAGGGTTCCATACCGGCAAAGTTGCCCCGGCCGGAGGCTTCGGCTTCCAAAGCAATATCGGAGATCCAGGATGTTCTCAAGGCCTCGACCTCGGCAGAACTACTGGTGCCATGCTCTGGGTTACCGGCTCTTTCCGGTACTGACACCCAGGCATCGGCAGCGTTGATAGACCAGAGGTTCCTGGCTATTGTACGCAGTCTGGCGGCTCTCCTTGCGGCATCGACGCCCTCGGAACCGCGTCAGACGATTCAACCGGCACCGATGCCGGTACCGGTGTCGGTACCGATAGCATCGACATTGGTATCAGCTTTGCCGGCACCCAGTCATGCGATGCCTTCTGGTGCCGATACACCGGTACCGACTTCTAGATAGATTATGTATATAGTTAACCCAGTTATCCAAGTTTGTACTCCTGTTCAATGTAAAACCTGACAGTTTGTCGTAATGGTCGTTTTGTTATGATGTAAACCGCGCTGATTCTAAATAGCGCGGTATATAAGAAACTGTAATAAATAAATAAATAAATAAATAAACGCAAATCGGTACCGTATGGGCTTTCGCTCCATACCGCTTCCATACCCGGTACGCCCGATGTCGATACCGATCGGTATGCGTATCGTGCGTTAGAGGAAACTAGACAATACACCGATTCCTCTGAGGATTTTGTCTCCTCTGATGAGTCTGCAGAGCTCTCCCTTGACCTTCCTGAGGAACCTTCTTCTCCAAAAAGGAGAATGTCTCCTCCAGAGGATTTGTCCTTTCAGGACTTTATTTTAGAAATGGCTAAAGGCCTTTCTATCACTACTTCCTCTGAAAGGGAACCAAGGTCAAAAAGATTGGATATTTTAGGATACTCCAAGTCTCCTAAAGAAGCAGTTACTCTGCCTATCCATGAAATCCTTCAAGAACAATTGATGGATTTCTGGGAGAACCCTTTAACTCTATCTCCTTATTCCCGTAGGTTGGACACCATGTATCGGGTCCCTCCGTCTCCTGGTTTTCAGAAAACTCAATTGCCTCACCACTCCATTGTGGTAAAGTCTGCAATGAAAAAGATCAAGAGTACTAAAAGGCACTCTTCTACACCTCCAGGAAGGGAATGTAAGACACTGGACTCTTTTGGTAGGAAAATCTTCCAGGCTAGTATGCTTATAGCCAGGATTAATTCCTACAGCCTCTATATGGGCATGTTCCTAGGGGAACTTGCCAAGAAAGTACGGCATTTTGCCTCCCTCATCCCTGAGGATAAACAGGAGGACTTCCTTTCTGTTGTGAAACAACTTTTAGATGTTTCTAAGTTCTCCAACAGAGCTGCCTTTGATTCCTTCGAAGGAGCCAGCAGAGCTTCTGGCATTGCTATTGCAGCCAGACGTCTGGCTTGGCTCCAGGCTTCTGATCTGGAACCCTGGGTTCTAGATGGCTTACGGAATCTGCCCTGTACAGGTGAGAACTTATTCGGTGCAGAGTGGCAAGTTAAGGCCACTCAAATGGATGCTGAAAATGCCACCTTAGAGAGACTTTCTAAGTCCACTTCTACTCCCACTAAGAAGAAGTCTTTCAAGAGGCCTTATTATAAGAAGGCCAGATATGCTTCCAATACTGGCCAGCAATCTTCTCAACCTCGTTTTGCGGCTAAACGTCAGCAAACGAAACAAGCAAGAGCAAAGCCTGCAGCAGCTACTACAGCTCAACAGGCTCCACCCCCTCAGGGGTTTTGACTTGCCCCTAGAGAACTTGCCATTCCTGGTTCTGGACCAACCAGAACCTCTCACCATACCTGGAAGGTTAGCTCACTTTGCTCCCAGATGGGAACAGATCACAACAGAGCAATGGACCCTCTCTATCATCCGAGAGGGTTACAAACTTCATTTCTCCAGCCTTCCTCCTCATCACATGGTGAGACCCTTCAATTCTCCATCTCCTCTCCTAGCCCTGTTGGATCAGGAGATCTCTTCTCTGCTTGCCCAAGGGGCCATAGAAGAGGTTCCTCTTCATCAACAGGGGTCAGGTTTCTACTCCCCCTATTTTCTCATTCCAAAGAAAACAGGGGGATTCAGACCAATCCTAGATCTGAGAGAATTGAACAAATTTCTGTACAAGGAGAAATTCAAAATGCTCTCTTTGGGCATTCTCCTTCCATACCTTCAGAGTCAGGACTGGCTTTGTTCTCTAGACCTACAGGATGCGTATACACATCTACTCATCCATCCATCCCACAGAAAATATCTTCGCTTTCTGTTCAGGGGAAGTCATTACCAATACAGAGTACTTCCCTTCGGTCTCGCCTCTGCCCCAAGAGTCTTTACCAAATGCATGGCAGTCGTAGCCGCATTTCTCAGAAGCATGGGGATTTTCGTATTCCCATATCTGGACGACTGGCTCATTCGAGCTCCAACTCAGTCGCAGGCCCAGATTTCCCTAGACCGCACAAGGAGCCTTCTGCAGTATTTGGGACTGGTAATAAACCTCCCCAAGTCTCAACTCAGCCCTACTCAGTCTCTAGAATTCATAGGGGCCCAGTTGGACACCACCACTGCAAGAGCCTACCTTCCACTGGTTCGGGGTCAGCGTCTGCTGAGCTTGGCCTCCCAAGCCCAGTCCAGTACTCACTTGACAGCCAGGGAAATGCTACGCCTCCTGGGCCATATGGCCTCCACAGTACATGTGGTGCCCTACGCTCGTCTTCATATGAGAGCAGCTCAATGGACCCTGGCCACCCAGTGGACTCAGGCGTCGGGAGCACTCTCAGACCAAATACAAACCTCAAACCGTCTGTCTTGGTCCCTCCATTGGTG
Source organism: Ichthyophis bannanicus (assembly GCA_033557465.1). Taxonomy (NCBI): domain Eukaryota; kingdom Metazoa; phylum Chordata; class Amphibia; order Gymnophiona; family Ichthyophiidae; genus Ichthyophis; species Ichthyophis bannanicus. Next base: position 146,017,306 of record CM066049.1, on the reverse strand, counting down.
GATATCCACCAAGAATCTGTTGTTGGGGGCTCCCTTTCAGCCCTTGCTACCCCAAGCAACCCTCACAACAGATGCCTCCCAATTGGGGTGGGGAGCCCATCTGCTAACTCTCTCCACTCAGGGCACTTGGTCTCCACAGGAGGCCACCCTTCATATCAACCTCCTGGAACTGCGAGCAATTTACCTTGCCCTCAAGGTCTTCCATACCCTCCTTGCCAACCTGACTGTCCTGGTTCAGACAGACAATCAGGTGGCCATGTTTTACATAAACAAACAAGGAGGGACGGGCTCTCTGTCGCTTTGCAACGAAGCTCTCAGATTATGGGCCTTCGCCAGAGAGCACCAAATTCATCTGCTAGCAGTGTACCTTCCAGGAGTTCAAAACTCTCGAGCAGACAGACTCAGTCGTGTTCTGCTGCCACACGAGTGGTCCCTACATATGGACCAGATAACCAGAATCTTTCAGGAATGGGGGACCCCGGACATAGACCTCTTTGCAAGTCCGTGGAATGCCAAACTTCCCCGGTTCTGTTCCAGGACTCCGTGTCAGGAAGCTCAGGCCACGGACGCCTTTCTCCTCCATTGGGGTCAGGCGTTCCTATATGCCTTTCCACCCATTCCGCTGATTCCCAAGACTCTGTTCAAACTCCAGAGAGATCACGGCTCTATGATCCTCATAGCTCCACGCTGGCCACGCCAAGTGTGGTTCCCTCTGCTTCTACAGCTCTCCCAGGGATCCTTCCTGGACTTAGGAGCTGCACCAGACCTTCTGTCTCAGGAGGACGGGACTTTGTGGCACCCAAACCCCAAATCCCTACATCTCCGAGCTTGGTTACTGAAGGCTTAAGTCTTCAAGACTTTAATCTTTCTCAACCTGTGAAAGATATCCTTCATGCCTCTAGGAAACCTTCCACGAGGCGGTCTTATGCTTTCAAATGGAAACGTTTTTCCATTTGGTGTGCTCAGCAGGGCCTTGACCCTCTGGCACTTCCTTTGAATTCCCTCTTAGACTATCTCCTGCATCTTTCCAATGCAGGCCTTAAGACGAATTCTGTAAGAGTCCATTTAAGTGCTATTTCAGCATCCCTGAAACCTGTAAATGGACAACCTATCTCCTCTCACCCTCTTGTTGCAAGATTCATGAGAGGCCTGACCCTCACTAAACCTCCCATCAGACCCCCCCCGGTCGCATGGGATTTGAATCTAGTGCTTGGTCAGCTTATGAAGCCACCTTTTGAGCCGTTATTTTCTACCTCCTTGAAATTTCTTTCCTGGAAGGTACTATTCCTAATTGCAGTCACTTCCGCTCGTCGCATCAGCGAACTGCAAGCTCTAGTGGCTAATCCACCTTATACGAGATTTCATCATGATAAGGTGGTCCTTAGGACGAATCCCCACTTTATGCCTAAAGTGGTCTCCCCTTTTCATCTTAATCAAGAGGTATATCTACCTGTATTTTTTCCGGCTCCTCATGCCTCCAGTGCAGAGAGGAACCTTCATACTCTGGATTGTAAAAGAGCTCTAGCCTTTTACCTTAATAGGACTCAGCCACATCGAAAGTCTTCTCAACTTTTCGTGGCTTTTGATCCTTCACATTTGGGACTTCCAGTCTCCAAGCGTACACTTTCCAATTGGATTGCTCAGTGTATTTCCTTTGCTTACCAGAGTAAAAACATTCCTCTGGAAGGCCATGTCACAGCTCACAATGTGAGAGCCATGGCAACTTCTATGGCTCATCTGCACTCTGTTTCCATTGATCAGATCTGTCGAGCCGCTACCTGGGCCTCGGTTCATACCTTCACAGCCCATTACTGTTTGGACAAGGACTCCCGCCGGGATGCCTTGTTTGGCCAGGCTGTCCTCAAACACCTGTTCCATTCTTAGACAACTCCTGCCCACCTTCCCAGGATGGATGCCTGAGATCCATACGAAGATGGCGAACCTTAACAGGGGATCCCACGCATCTCAGCTAGGGAGTCCCCATATGTGAGGACTTATTCCTGCTTGTTCCTGGAGATAGCACAGTTACTTACCTGTAACAGGTGATCTCTGGGAACAGCAGGAATTAGTCCTCACAACCCACCCACCTCCCCTAGGAGTTGTATCTTTTATCTATCTATCTTCCTGTCCTCTCTCTATTGACTCAGCTATAAACTCGAAACTGAGGAGAGCTGTTCAGGAAGGCGGGAAGGCAGTGCGCATGTGCAGTGGGAGGTCCCAAAAGCTTCCATTCTAGGAAGCTGGGGAGCTTTCCCGCGCAGGCTCCGTCGGTACCGACGTACCCATATGTGAGGACTAATTCCTGCTGTTCCCAGAGATCACCTGTTACAGGTAAGTAACTGTGCTATATCCAAAAGCTCCTAAGGAGGCAGCTACCCTGCCTATCCATGAGATTTTACATGATCTCATGTTGAGGATGTGGGAGACCCCTCTCACCACCTCTCCTCACTCTCGCAGACTGGATACCATGTATCGAGTCCCTCCTTGTCCTGGCTTCCAGAAAATGTAGCTTCCTCACCACCCTATTGTAGTGGAGTCAGCTATGAGAAGGATCAGAAGTGCAAAGAGGCATGCCTCTAATCCTCCAGGACGTGAATGTAGAACTTTGGATGCCTTTGGACGTCGTACTTTCCAGGCTTCCATGCTTTCTGCTAGGATCAGTTCCTATATTTTATATATGGGAATGTTCCTGAAGGAAGTCACAGAAGATTTAGAGGTTTTGAGCCCTCTTCTTCCTTAGGATAGAAGGCAGGATTTTCTCACACTGGTCAAACATGCCCAGGATATGTCTAAGTTTGTCAACCGTGCAGCTTTTAACTGTTTTGAGTGCATAAGCAGAACCTCTGCCATTGCCATTGGTGCACGTAGAATTGCCTGGCTCCAGGCCTCCGATTTGGAGCTCTGGGTGCAGGACAAACTGGGCAATATCCCTTGTACAGGTGAGAATCTGTTTGGCAAAAATTGGCAAGAAAAAGCCAATGAATTAGATGCTGACAACTCCACTTTGGATAGGCTATCCAAAGCCACATCTGATCCTGCTAGAAAGAAATCTTTCAAAAAGCCTTTCTTCTCAAAAAAGAAGAGGTTTTATCCCTCTTATTCCCAGCAGGGATGTTCTGCAGGTCAGCCTACCCGGAAAAGTCAGCAACCACCTAAACAAAGGAAAGCAAAGACTGCTAAGCCTCAACCGTCTCAGCAGTCTCAGCCTCCACAAGGCCTTTGACTTTCATCTAGAGAACTTAGTCTTCCTGGCCCTCAATGGACCAGAGCCTTCCACTATTCCAGGAAGGGTATGTCACTTTGCCCCCAGGTGGGAGCAGATAACAGCAGAGCATTGGACACTCTCCGTTATAAGAGAAGGGTACAAGCTGCACTTTCTGTGCATGCCCCCTCCCACAATGGTAAGACAGTTCAATTCTCTGACCTCTCTCACCGACCTGTTAGGTCAGGAGGTCACTATCCTTCTTGCCTAAGGGGCAATAGAAGAAGGACCCATTCATCAGCAGGGTACAGCGTTCTACTCCCCTTATTTCCTTATCCCAAAGAAACAAGGGGGTTACAGACCTATCTTAAACCTCAGAGAATTGAACAAATTCCTTGTCAAGGAGAAATTCAAGATGATTTCTCTCGGATCTCTGCTGCCCTATAGCTTCAGAGTCAGGATTGTCTTTGTTCTCTAGATCTCAAGGATGCATACACCCATGTCCTCATCCATCCAACCCACAGAAGGTTCCTTCGGTTCCTTTTTCAAGGGAAGCACTACCAATACAGGGTGCTTCCTTTTGGCCTGGCCTCAGCACCAAGGGTGTTCACGAAATGCATGGCTGTCGTAGCAGCATTTCTCCGCACTCTAGGGATATTTGTCTTCCCCTACTTAGACGACTGGCTCATTCGAGCCCAATCAGAGTCAGAGGCCAGGACTTCTCTATCTTGCACAATGCGTATCCTTCAGTATTTAGGTCTGGTCATAAACATCCCAAAATCCAGTCTAACTCCCACTCAGTCTCTAGAGTTCATAGGAGCTTTGCTGGATACCAGAAAAGCAAGGGCCTATCTTCCCCAGGCCCGTTGCCTTCGCATGGTGCAGGTAGCTTCTCAAGCAGTGCTGAAGCCTCATCTCACTGCCCGAGAAATGCTACAACTACTAGGTCATATGGCATCTACCGTGCATGTGGTTCCTTATGCTTGCCTCCATATGAGAGCAGCCCAGTGGACTTTATCCACTCAGTGGACCCAGGCTTCAGGGTGCTTGTCAGACAAAATAACAAACACAAATCGCCTTATTTTGTCCCTCCAGTGGTGGCAGTCCACTCAAAACCTGTTGCTGGGGGTCCCCATTTCAACAACCCTTACCCCAAGCAACTCTCACAACAGATGCTTCTCCCATGGGTTGGGGAGCTCATCTGCAAGCTCTCCACCCAAGGCACCTGGACTCCACAGGAAACTCATCTACATATCAATCTCTTGGCGCTCAGAGCAATCTTCCGTGCTCTTCGAGTGTTCCACACCCTGCTCAGCTACAAGACAGTCCTCATTCATACGAACAATCAAGTAGCCATGCTCTACGTGAACAAGCAGGGGTGAACAGGCTCTCTGTCGTTTTGCAACGAAGCTTTGCGACTATGGGCCCTCGCCAGAGAGCATCAGATTCATCTCCTGGCAGTGTATCTTCCAGGCATACAAAACTCTTGGGCAGACAGACTCAGTCGAGTTCTGCTTCCACACGAATGGTCTCTACATGCAGACCAGGTGGCCAAGATTTTTCAAATTTGGGGAACCCCGGACATAGACCTCTTTGCAAGTCCGTTGAATGCCAAACTTCCCCGGTTCTGTTCCAGAATTCCGGCTCAGGGCTCTCAGGCCAGGGATGCTTTCCTCCTTCACTGGGGTCAAGACTTCCTGTATGCCTTTCCACCCATTCCTCTGATTTCCAAAACCCTGTTCAAGCTTCAGAGAGACAGAGGCCGTATGATTCTCATAGCTCCACATTGGCCACGGCAAGTGTGGTACCCTCTGCTTCTACATCTCTCTCAAGCTCCCTCCCTGGAGTTAGGGTCTGCTCCAGATCTCCTGTCCCAGGAGAACGGAATGTTATGGCATCCCAATCCCCAGTCTCTGCATCTCTGATCATACTCCTGCCTCTTTTCTGAACTAGAAAATAGAGAATACACCACGGACATCCCACTGAACAATAACACATGAGAAAACGAGGTATTCTCTTGCATAACAAACATCCTTTTAGACCCTCCCAAATCTAACTGAATTCCAATCTTAAAAATAATTCTACCATACTACATAAATATAAATATAAAAAAAAAAAAAAAAAATGTCTCTACCAATACCAACTGTTTTTAAAATCTTAAGTATATGCATTACAATCACCGCCTTAATAGACCTAACAAAATGCCTCAAGGGTAACAATGATAAACCCATCCCAATAATCCAAGGTACAATACGTACTGAGAAACTTTCATTACCATATAAAGTAGGACCATACCATAAACATAAGCAATCCAGACTCATTAACATAAATATAACACCACAATGTAATGCTCCTCAACCACTTAATACACCCACACTCACAACTCTATCATGCCAACTCATTAATGCAAGATCAATGAGAAACAAACTACCTATATTCACTGACATCCTCAATGACCAGAAGCCAGACCTAATCTGCATAACAGAAACCTGGCTTACAGAATCAGACTCAGTTTACATTAATCAACTAAAATCACATGAATATGAGACCTTCCACACACACAGAACACACAAGAGAGGTGGTGGTGTCCTCATAATAATAAAGAAAAAAATCAATGCAAAACTAATAAATTCTTTCAACTCTAACAATATTGATACCCTTACAATAAAAATTAAAAACCTGAGGATTTGTCTAATTTATAAACCACCAGAACATAACATAGAGATCACTGATACTTTAATTGAAATTATGTCATCTACAGACACAAATCCGATAATTCTGATGGGGGACTTTAATCTTCCTTCAACACATAGCACACATTCATCTCATTTCCTAGACACCGCTACCAACATGGACTTTAATCAAATTATATCGGCTCAAACACATTCCAAAGGTAAAACACTAGATCTTGTTTTCCTACCAACCTCCCTCTACAACATATTTGACACTGCAACTCTTAAATACCTACCTGTCCCATGGTCAGACCATTACCTCCTCAAATTTGAAATAAAGTATACTGACAACATCCAAACAAATAATCCACGACCCCCACTAATACATAGATTTAGAAAATTTAATAAAGAGGAATTTCTCGATAACATAATCCCTCAATTATCCCCAACAACAACAAACCTTGAAGAATCAGTGAATAACTGGAACAATATAATCTCTAAGGCAGCAGAACGCAAACCAACCGTAACACAACATAATAATAAAAACGATATGACTAAAAATAGCGACGCACCATGGTATAATAACACAATCAAACAAATTAAAAGAAAATTGAGAAAGTACGAACGAGAATGGAGAAATTCCAAAACGACACCTAACCATGAAAAATACTTAAACACACTCATCCATTACAGAAAAGCAATTGACACAGCAAAGAGAAACCATTACTCTAACATACTAGCTAACTCTATGAATCGACCAAGAGAACTGTTTAGTATAGTCCAAAATTTGACCAACAAAACCCATAACAGACATGAAACATCTATTGACATCTCCCCACAAGAACTAGCACAATACTATATAAACAAAACTAAACCACAAATGGCGACACCAAAAATATGCACTGAGTTGATCCCTAACATCTCCGATACCTGGTCAAACTTCAACCAAGTAACAAAATCCACTCTCAAAACCATCATATCTAATATAAATACAACAACCTCCTATCTTGATCCTTGCCCAGTAAAATGGATAAAAAAGACTCTCCCTACACTCTCATCATTCATTCTCCCCATAGTCAACTTCTCATTAGTAAAAGGCTATCTACCTCCCTCCCTAAAGCACGTCCAAATAAGACCAATTCTCAAAAATAAGACCCTTGACAAGACATCCCCAACCTCTTACAGACCCATTTCAAGTATCCCTTTCATGGCCAAACTCATTGAAAAAATAATCCAAATCCAATTACAAGAATTCATTGATACAATAGATCTACTTGATGAACATCAATATGGTTTCCGTCCATATCACGGAGTGGAAACTCTTCTGACAGTACTCTTTGACACCCTAATAAGAGGAATTGATGACTCAAAGCAAGCATTTATATTAATCTTTCTAGACATCTCTGCAGCGTTTGACAGTGTTAACCACGCAACAATGCTAAGCAGACTCCAACAAATTGGAATAACATCCACCGTATATAACTGGTTTAAATCTTACTTAACAAACAGAACCCAAACAGTGAGGATCGACAATCAAACATCAAATACCTTTAACCAAACCCAAGGCCTTCCACAAGGATCTGCGCTATCAGCACTTCTATTTAATATTTACCTCCAACCAGTCTGCAACATCTTTAAACGTCATGGCGTAGGATATCACATTTATGCAGATGATATCATGTTTTATCTACCATTTAAAATCCCACACCCACCAATACAACAAATAAAAGATTGCTTTAATGACTTAACCTCATGGTTCATTGACCACAACCTTTACATTAATTTTACAAAAACTGATATCCTCTATGTCACAAAAAACCAAACATACACCTCCAATTTCCATTAACCTAAATAACCATGAGATTAAAGCAAAAAAAGAAATAAAATACCTAGGCGTAACGATTGACGATAAACTTAATATGGACTCACACATAAAAAATCTTACAAAAACTATACATTTCAAAATCAAGACCCTGAAACAAATACGCCCATTAATTCATTTAAATGACTTCATATCGATAGTACAAGCAATCATCACTCCACACTTCGATTTTGCAAACTTAATTCTCCAGGGAATCACACGACAAAACATTAAAAAGATCCAGTTAACTCAAAATATTGCAGCAAGAATTATAATGAAAGGAAGTCCAAAAGAACACATTACACCAATTCTTGTTAAGCTCCATTGGTTACCTATTCATGAAAGAATACACTACAAAATACTAGTTACCACCTTTAAACTGATGAATAAACTTGCACCATCCGTTCTTAACAACCTAATCAACACAGAACCAAATAAGAGGTCTCAAAGAAGTAGACATACAAACACAATATCACTACCTAAAGACTATAAAAAAGCTAGAAAACTAACTAATAACAGGGCCTTCTCACACTATACACCGTCTCTCTGGAATAACCTACCTGTCAATATTCGCCTTCTAACTGAAATTAAAGAATTTAGAAAAAAACTAAAAGCACATCTATTTACCTTACATTATACACCTCTGGCTTACCAAACCACACAAGTTGACACAGGATAATAATCCCTACAAGGCATACTCCCACCCGACCAAACTAAAACTAAAACTAAACCCATAATCTGATATTAAAAGATCCCTCTCAAGTAATACAGTCTGTATAAAATCAATTTAAATATGTAAAAATTTGATTACATCCACTCAATTAAATTGGATGTACCTCCACTCAATTAAATTAGATCTAATTCAAACTATATAAAATTAATGTAAATATGTAAAAAAGTTTGATTACATCCACTCAATACAATTGGATGAAATCACTGTTTGCATGTCTTAATTATACTGTTAAATGTAAAAAATTAAATCTGTTCACTGTAATATGACTAGGACATGATTAACCATGTACCTTAAATTTTTACTGTTATCTGTAAACCACACTTGATACTTGGGAAAGAGCGGTATATAAATGTGTGCTAAATAAATAAATAAATTAAATAAATCTCAGGGCTTGGTTGCTGAAGGCCTAGATCTTCATAATCTCAACCTCCCTCAGCAAGTAAAGGATGTCCTTTATGCTTCCAGGAAGCTTTCCACAAGATGCTCTTATGCTTTCAAGTGGAAAAGGTTTACCATATGGTGTTCGCAGAAGGGTCTTAACCCCCTTGCGATACCTTTGGAATCATTACTGGAGTATCTCCTTCATTTATCCAATGCAGGACTTAAGACTAACTCAGTAAGAGTCCATTTGAGTGCTATTGCAGCTTCTTTCAAGCCTCTAAATGGACAGCCTATATCCTCCCATCCTCTTATAGCAAGATTTATGAGAGGCCTTCTTCTAACTAGGCCTCCCATTAGGCCACCACCGGTGGCATGGGACTTAAACCTTGTTCTTGGTCAGCTCATGAAGCCACCTTTCGAACCCTTAGCTACTACCTCATTGAAATTTCTTTCTTGGAAAGTTATCTTTCTCATTGCAATCACATCAGCACGTCGCATCAGTGAGTTGCAGGCACTAGTAGCTGATCCACCTTATACAAGGTTCCATCATGACAAGATAGTCCTTAGGACTCATCCACACTTTATGCCAAAGGTGGTCTCGCCTTTTCATCTAAACTAGGTGGTCTACCTGCCTGTGTTTTTTCCAAGGTCTCATGCATCTAATGCAGAAAGAAATTTTCATACTTTGGACTGTAAAAGAGCTTTAGCCTTTTACTTACAAAGAACACAGCAACATAGAAAGTTCTCTCAACTCTTTGTTGCTTTTGATCCTTCTCATTTGGGACTTCCAGTTTCCAAGAGGACACTGTCTAACTGGATTGCTCAGTGTATTTCTTTTGCCTATCAGAGTAAGAATCTTCCTTTGGAGGGCCATGTCACAGCTCACAATGTGAGAGCCATGGCAGCTTCAATGGCTCATCTGCACTCTGTGCCTATCGACGACATCTGTCGAGCAGCCACCTGGGCCTCGGTTCATACCTTCACAACCCATTACTGCTTGGACAAGGACTCCTGCCGGGATGTCTTGTTTGGTCAGGCTGTTTCCAACACTTGTTCCATACCTAATCAACTCCTACCCACCATCCCTGGTTGGATGCCAGAGATCCATGGGGGGAAGTGGAGCCCTTTCACAGGGGCACACAACTTCTGGGGTCTCTCCCTGGCATCTAAAGCTAGGGTGTCCCAATTTGTGAGGACTACATTCCTGCTTGTTCCTGGAGATAGCATAGTTACTCACCTGTAACAGGTGATCTCCGGGAACAGCAGGAATATAGTCCTCACAACTCACCCACCTCCCCTAGGAGTTATATCTCTCTATCTATCTCTTTCTCATTCCCTTTCTCTCTCTTTTTGTCTCAGCTTTAAACTGAACTGGAGAGAGGCAGTTGGGAAAGGCGGGAAGGCAGCACACAGGCGCTGTGGGATGCTCCCAAAGGCTTCCTAATTGGACGTTGGGGAGCGTTCCCGCGCAGGCTCCATCGGTACCGACGATACCCATATGTGAGGACTATATTCCTGCTGGTCTCGGAGATCACCTGTTACAGGTGAGTAACTATGCTTTATTTTATTTAACAGGTTTTAAATACCACTTTATCATTTCAATCAAAGCAGTTTACATTGTAACTTAAACTTAGTAATGTACATTAAACAAGGATATTGATAACTTGGATTTTTCAGAAATAAATAATCATGGAGTGGCCGTTTTCTTTCATTCTTTTCCCACTCAGCCCATGCGTTATTCCTCTAGCTCCTTTTGTAAATCAATGTTATCGTAAGCAGTTCCTATGTGGTAAGTTACAAAAGAACAGAAAGAAAAGGATCCCAACTGCAGTACCCCCTAATGCCCCCTGGTTGCACAAATTCTCCTCTATTCCTCCAGCACTACCACACTGGCCTGCTGTTCTCAGCTGCGCCACCAAAGTTCCCCTTTTGCAATGGAGGTGTGTGCACAGACAATGCTGTCTAAAAACATGACTCTCATGCAGCGTTGACTGGAGAGCAAGCATCAGGCGCCGCCTGTTCACAGTAAAGACTCCTTGCATAGCATACTTTCATCGTCGGCACAACCTGCTGGGAGGCCTCGGCATCAGCGTGCCATTTTTCACTGCCAGGACCAAAGTTGCCCCCTCCCCCCAAACTCTTCAGAGTTTAATCAACTACAATGAAGAATAACCAAATCAATTAAGGAAGCAGTAAAAGCACCTCAGAAGCCCACCCCACCCCCTCCCCTCACTTCTAGCAACTGCACAGAGCTTCCTTCGCCTGCCAATCAGCAGCCCTTCCAACGGCTTAAAAACAGCCGCTTCTGAGGCGCACCCGCACCTTGCGGGCCCGCACCTGAGGGCCTCGCTAGAGGGCCCTTTGGCATAGGTCCGTGGCGTGTGAGTAAAGTCTACTTTATAATCGTTGGGCTTATCTGTCAGGCTGTTATATTATGGCTGCAATCTGCTGCTTTCCTTCCTTCTTGATTCTTCTTTTCTTTTAATTGTCACTGTCTCTCTAAACCTGTCCTATCTCATAAATGGCGTTCTTTTCTTGTTTTCTGTAATTGTAAACCGCTCTAATGCTGTGGCCTGAGCGGTATATCAAATTGAAATTAAACTTAAACTTAAACTTCCTACATTTCTCTTTTACAGCCTGCAAAAGACTGTCCTCCCTCTGAAATTACCTTTTAATTTAAGCTCTTAGCCTAGCATGGAGAGCCTCGTGGAGATAAGCCTCATTCTGGTTTCTGCTAGGAGGTCTTCTAGCCCTGCATAATTTCCTGGTACCATCAGTTTACAAGGAGGGGGGGTCCATGTTCTGCTTTATTTTTTTGCAAAAGCCACAGTTCCTTAAGTTCACCTCTGTTGTCTGTCCCACCCCTCCAGATTCGAAGGTACGGCATAAAGACAGTGGGTTTTGGCTATCCATGCTTTGCAAAAATCTTGCTTCATTTAACCATGCATGTTCCCATTTTATAACCTGGGGAGCACCACAGAATGGCCTTTAGTGAACCTCAGACCTTATTCGCACGTCTCTGTAAGGGCATGGTCAGTACTGATCGCTCCATGTCATTTATTTATTTATAAGTTTTTATATACCGCCTCTTCCAACGATCAGGGGCGGTTTACAGCGAACATAACAAGAAACTTTACATTGTAACAATAATTGAACTCAGTAACCTTACATAGGAACAATGATTCTCATTAACTGTCTACATTTTAGCTGCTGTATTATAGTTGTTAACAATTATCTACAGCAATGTAATTAGTGGAAATCACAGGAGTTCCCTTCTCTGTGGGTTAACTTAGTAAAAGACTTGAATGTGTTAGATATAGGTAGGTTGTTGGTTATTGTGGGTTGTCAAGGGAATTACTGTAATAATCAATAAACGGGTGTGTCTTAAGTTCCTTGTGGAACAGTTGTAGATCTTTTATTGCTAAGTTGTTTGGAAGAGCATTCCATAGAGCAGGTGCAACATACATGAAAGCTCTGGTACTGATGGTTTCGGATGTGCATAGGCATTACAAATGTGTTTTGGGAACAGTTTCTTCTGGTTCTTAAGTTTTCAGGTAAGCTGAGTAGGGCAAGCAAAATGATAAAGGGGATGGAACGCTTTTTATGAGGAAAGGCTAAAGATATTAGGGCTCTTCAGCTTGGAGAAGAGAGAAGATAAACATGAATCAATTATTAAAGTAAAGAACAAAGACAAGGGGACACGATGAAGGTACAAAGTAGTGTGTTTAAAGCAAATAGGAACAATATTTCTTACTCAGTGTATACTCAAGCTTTGGAACTCGTTGCTGAAGGATGTGGTAAAAGCAGCATAGCTGGGTTTAAAAATGTTTGGAAAAGTTCCTGGAGAAAGTCACTAGACACTTATTCAGGTAGACCTGGGGAAAGCCACTGCTTATCTCTGGCGGTAAGTAGCGTGAAATCATCCACATTTTAGAATGCTGGCAGGTACCTGTTGCCTGCATTAGCCACTCCTGGAAACAGGATATTTGGTCTTGCTGGACCTTTGGTCTGACCCAGTATAGGAATTCTTATGTTCTTAATATTCATCCCTGGAAATGAGCCATGAGAAATAGAACTGCTTTTTGAGATATGCTATGTACTCGTGCCCAAACATAGTAACATAGTATATGATGGCAGATAAGACCAGTATGGTCTATCTAGTTTGCTCAGCAAGGTGGCAAGAGTAGGTGCACCTGTTGCTCCATGCAGGTGTCACCTCTCCCCATGCCTTTGTTTATGGGTGTACCCACCGCTCCGTGTAGGTCACCCTTATTTGTTGGGGACAGATGCTGGGCTCCATGGACCTTGCTCTGACTTAGTGTGGCTTTTCTTATTTTAGTTCTTAGGTAATCACACATAGCACTCAGGGTGACATAATGAACTTATTTTAATGCTTTGACGTGATTGACCTGTTCATTTACTTGCAGATCTAAAGATTGATGAAAAGGGAGCTTGTGCTCTACCTGATGTTTCCAGCTCAGCCCCTCAGGAGATTGATCCTACGAAGGAGAATCAACTTTTCTTTACTTATTCAGTCCAATGGCAGGTGAGGAACAGATCACAGCAGAAACTGAAAGCAAATGTGTACGAGTAGAAAATATTATTTATCTGGTGGCCAAGTGTTTCAGTGGCAACCAATGTGTTTAGTGGGAGGGAGCAAGGGTGAGCTCTTGTTCTCTGGGAACAAGCAGGAAGTCAGTGCTCATATATGGGTGATGTCGGTGCCGACGGTGCCCCATGGAAGCATCTCCCCAGCTTTCAAAGAAAGCCTTTGGGAGATGCACCACACGAGTGGTCCCCTTCCCGTCCAAGGGTGCTATCTTGCCTCAGTCTCCTTTTTTTCCATGGAGCCCTTCGGACATCTGTCTAGTTTCCCCCTGGAAAGTCTTTTTTTTATGTCTTGTTTTATCTGGTACATGTACCGGTTCCTTTCCCGCCCCCGAGCCAGCTCACCTCGACATCGCTCCTCGGGTTTGTCCCTTACTTTCTTTTTGCTTTCTCGAGGTGTTCCTCGATCGGTGTTTCATGCCCTTTTTTGGCCGCAGGCCTTGGACCCGTGCCTGGGTGGCAGGGCTGAGCATTGTGGAAGCTGTGGACTTTGGGTACCTGCCAGGTATTTGTGACTTGGATTGGCCACTGTTGGAAACAGGATACTGGGCTTAATGGACCTTGGTCTGACCCAGTATGGCATGTCTTATGTTCTTATGGCCCCTTTTTTTCCCCTGATGGCCTCCAGCTGTTTCAGGAAATGTGTTCAGTGCATTAAGATGTCTCTCACCGATCCATATGACTGCTGCCTCCACTGCCTTGGGCCAGACCACAACAACGTGGACTGCGAATTTTGCAAGGTAATGACTACAAAGGCCATCAAAAGCTGTCAGCTGCAGCAGGAAAAGATCTTTCACAAGTCCGACTCTGCGCCGAAGTCTCCAACACCGCACTCCAGGACCTCCTCCGATACCTCAGTGCCCCACGATGTCCGGGCTGCCTCTGAGACCCCTGGCCGGCCGCAGGTCCTCCAAGGGAAAATCCCCAGAGGTGTAACGCAAGAAGTCAAAACCCTCGAAGACTGCCTCCAAGGATGGGTCTGGGAAATCGAGGAAATTCCATTCTCCAGGAACAAGCAGGAATGTAGTCTTCACATATGGGTGACGTCGGCACCGACAGAGCCCACGCTAGAATGCTCCCCAGCAATCCTATAGGAAAGCTTTTGGGAGCATCCCGCTGCCTTCCTGCCTTTCCAACTCTCCCTCAGTTTTTTGTTATCTCCAGGAACAAGCAGGAATGAGTCTTCACATATGGGTACGTCGGTACCAATGTTCCCTCTAATTTTCTGTAGGCTGTGTGTGCATAAAATATCAGCTGTGCAGCTTTTGAAGGAAGGTTAAATTTTTGTGCGCCACATAACGACACTTGGAGTTATATACTTTAAAATTTGACTACACATCAGAATACAGTATGTACACCACATTGGTTGCACTAGAAAACATTGTAGAACTTGTGAAAAACGTAAATACATAACAACTTTTAAATTTTAAGACGTATGTGTTATTTTCTATCAGAATCAGAACCGTAATTTTTGTGCGTTCTGCTGTAAAGTATGTATGCTCGCTCGGCGAGGTGTGTGCGCGCGCACAGCTTAGAGGGAACAGTGGTCGGTACCGACGGAGCCTGCGCGGGAACACTCCCCAGCTTCCCAAAAAGGAAAGCTTTTGGGAGCATCCCACAGCGCCTGCGCGCTGCCTTCCCGCCTTTCCTAACCAACTCTCCTCAGTTCGACATCTTCCAGGTCTTCTTCTCCTGAAGGATCTCAGGTAACCAAACAAACCTAGCAGGTCCTCGAAGGGTAGATCTCCCTCTAAGCATCGAGATGCCTCCGGGCTTGCCCTCGAGGATCCTGCACCAGCCAAACAACCCCGGTGGGAAGCTCCGGCTTCCAAAGCTCCTCCTTTGGGGTTACAGGTTGACATCGATGGCACGGCCTCGACCGATCACCTGTTAGATTGCTCTGGGGTACCGGCACTTTCTCCCGGTACCGACATCCAGGCTTTCATGGCGTCGATGGATGTTCTGTCCATGCAGCAGGCTATCAAGTCCTTCATTCAAGCTGTGACGCCGATGATACCGCAACGGGCTCCGTTGTCGGTATCGGCTCCGGTACCGGCACCAGCGCCGATGCCGGTACCGACTGCATCGACATCGACCAGGATACCGACTTCAGTGGTTCCTTGTCCAGGGCTACTTCTCGGTACCGATCCGGTACCGGGATGCCCAATGTCGATACCGCTCGATACGCGTATCGAGCGTTAGAAGAGCACCCTGACCGGCGATACTTTGATTCCTCTGATGATTCTGATACATCAGATGAGTCTCCTGAAGTATCCATAGCCCTTCCTGAGGAGCCTTCTTCTCCAAAAAGACGAATGTCTCCTCCAGAGGACTTGTCCTTTCAAGACTTCATAAGAGAAGTAGCTAAAGGACTTTCTATTTCAGTAACCTCTGAATCAGAGCCTAGAGCAAAAAAATTAGATATTTTAGGATACTCTAAGGCTCCTAAAGAGGCAGTCATCTTATCAATTCATGAGATTCTTCATGAACACATGATTGATTTATGGGAGACTCCTCTCACTCTCTCTCCTCATTCTCGCAGGTTGGACACTATGTATCGTGTCCCTCCTTGTCCTGGGTTCCAGAAAACTCAGCTCCCTCACCATTCCATTGTGGTGCAGTCAGCTATGAAGAGGATAAAGAGTACAAAGAGACACTCTTCTGCTCCTCCAGGAAGAGAATGCAGGACCTTGGATGCTTTTGGTAGGAAAATCTTCCAGGCCAGTATGCTTATTGCCAGAATCAACTCGTATAGTCTTTACATGGGTATGTTTCTGAAAGAAGTTGCACAAAAATTGCACAACTTCCTCCCTTTTCTTCCAGAGGATAAAAGGGAGGAATTCAGCCTTTGACTTCAGCATACTCAGGACATTTCAAAGTTCTCCAACAGGGCAGCTTTTGACTCCTTTGAAGGTGCTAGCAGAGCCTCAGGCATTGCCATAGCTGCTCACAGAATTGCTTGGCTCCAGGCTTCTGATCTAGAACCCTGGGTTCAAGATGGCTTAGGAAATCTGCCCTGCACAGGTGAAAATCTATTTGGCAAAGAGTGGCAAATTAAAGCCACTCAGATGGATGCAGAGAACTCTGCTCTGGATAGACTTTCAAAGTCAACCTCCTTTCCTGCCAAGAAAAAGATCTTTAAAAAGTCTTTTTATAAAAAGGGCAGATTTCTTTCCACTTCTGGCCAACAGTCTTCTACAGGTCGCTTTGCCACTAAGCGTCAGCAACCTAAGCAGGCCAGACCAAAGTCTACAGGGGCTACTGCAACTCAGCAGTCCCAACCTCCTCAGGGTTTTTGACTTGATGCTAGAGAACTTAGCCTTTCTGGCTCTACAACAGCCAGAACCTCTCACCATTCCAGGAAGGTTAGCTCATTTTGCTCCCAGATGGGAGCAAATCACATCAGAGCAGTGGACCCTCTCCATCATCAGAGAGGGCTACAAACTTCATTTCTCAGACCTTCCTCCGCACACTATGGTGAGACACTTCAATTCTCCCACGCCCCTTCTCGACCTTCTGGGTCAGGAGGTGACTACCCTTCTTGCCCAAGGGGCAATAGAAGAGGTTCCTCTTCTTCATCAAGGGTCAGGGTTCTATTCCCCCTATTTTCTCATTCCAAAGAAGACAGGGGGATACAGACCCATCTTAGATCTCAGAGAATTGAACAAATTCCTATGCAAGGAGAAGTTCAAGATGCTTTCTCTGGGCACACTCCTTCCATACCTTCAAAGTCAGGATTGGCTTTGTTCTCTAGATCTCAAGGATGCGTACACACATGTCCTCATCCATCCCTCTCACAGAAAATTCCTACGTTTTCTTTTCCAGGGAAAACATTACCAATACAGAGTGCTTCCTTTTGGTCTGGCCTCTGCTCCGAGAGTGTTCACCAAATGCATGGCAATAGTGGCTGCATTTCTACGCACTCTGGGAATATTTGTCTTCCCATACCTGGACGACTGGCTCATCCGAGCTCCCTCTCAATCAGAGGCCCAGATTTCCCTGAACCGCACAAGCCGCATTCTGCAGTATCTGGGACTGGTGGTAAACCTCCCAAAGTCCCAGCTCACCCCTACTCAGTCCCTGGAATTCATAGGGGCCTGGTTGGATACCACCACTGCAAGGGCCTACCTTCCTCAGGCCCGTTGCCAACGTCTAGTGCAGCTAGCCTCCCAGATTCAGTCAAAGAGCCACTTAACTGCCAGGGAGATGCTACAACTACTAGGCCACATGGCTTCCCCAGTACATGTGGTACCCTATGCTCGCCTACACATTAGAGCAGCTCAATGGACTTTGTCCACCCAGTGGACTCAAGCTTCAGGAGCTCTCTCAGACCAAATAGCAACCTCCAAACATCTCTTTTGGTCTCTCCAATGGTGGATGTCCACTCAAAATCTGTTGCTGGGGTCCCCCTTCCAACAGTTGTTGCCCCAAGCAACCCTCACAACAGATGCCTCTCAAACAGGTTGGGGAGCTCATCTACAAGACCTCTCCACCCAAGGCACTTGGTCCCCACAGGAGACCTCTCTTCATATCAACCACTTGAAACTTCGAGCAGTGTTTCTAGCTCTCAAGGTCTTTCATACCCTCCTCAGCTACAAGACAGTCCTCATTCATACGGACAATCAAGTAGCCATGTTTTACATAAACAAGCAAGGAGGAACTGGCTCTCTGTCGCTTTGCAACGAAGCTCTAAGATTATGGGCCTTCGCCAGAGAGCATCAAATCCATCTCCTGGCAGTATACCTCCCAGGAATTCAAAATTCTTGGGCAGACAGACTCAGTCGAGTTTTGCTTCCACACGAATGGTCCCTGCATATGGATCAGGTACTAAGAATCTTTCAAGAATGGGGAACCCCGGACATAGACCTCTTTGCAAGTCCGTGGAATGCCAAACTTCCCCGGTTCTGTTCCAGAATTCCGTGTCAGGGAGTTCAGGCCAAGGATGCCTTCCTCCTTCATTGGGGTCAGGGCTTCCTGTATGCCTTTCCACCCATTCCCTTGATTCCCAAGACTCTATTCAAACTCCAGAGGGATCAAGGATCTATGATCCTCATAGCTCCACTCTGGCCACCCCCATCTCTCCCAAGCCCCCTCCCTGGACTTGGGAGCTGCTCCAGACCTTCTGTCCGAGGAGGAAGGGACTTTGTGGCACCCAAACCCCAAGTCCCTTCACCTCAGAGCTTGGTTACTGAAGGCCTAGACCTTCAAGACTTGAATCTTTCTCAGCAAGTGAAGGATATCCTCCATGCTTCCAGAAAACCTTCCACCAGGCGTTCCTATGCTTCTAAGTGGAAAAGATTTTCCATTTGGTGTGCTGAAAAGGGTCTTGACCCTCTGGCACTACCTTTAACTTCTTTGTTAGACTATCTCCTGCATCTCTCCAATGCAGGACTTAAGACAAATTCAGTAAGAGTCCATTTGAGTGCTATTGCAGCATCCCTTAAGCCCATCAATGGACAACCTATCTCCTCTCATCCTCTTATTTCAAGATTCATGAGAGGCCTAACTTTAACTAAACCTCTCATTAGGCCTCCTCCGGTGGCATGGGACTTAAATTTGGTTCTTGGTCAGCTTATGAAGCCACCTTTTGAACCCTTAGCCACTACCTCCTTGAAATTTCTTTCCTGGAAGGTTATTTTCCTCATTGCAGTCATTTCTGCTCGCCGCATCAGTGAACTGCAGGCCGTAGTGGCTAATCCACCTTATACAAGGTTCCATCATGACAAGGTAGTCCTTAGGACAAATCCACACTTTATGCCTAAAGTGGTCTCACCTTTTCATCTTAATCAAGAGGTATATTTACCTGTCTTTTTTTTTCCAGCTCCTCATGCATCCAGTGCAGAGAGGAATCTTCATACTCTGGATTGTAAAAGAGCTCTTGCTTTTTACTTACATAGGACACAGTAACATAGAAAGTCTTCCCAGCTTTTTGTTGCTTTTGATCCTTCTCATTTGGGACTTCCAGTCTTTAAGAGAACACTGTCCAATTGGATTGCTCAGTGTATTTCTTTCGCCTACCAGAGCAAGAACCTTTCTCTGGAAAGCCATGTCACAGCTCATAAGGTGAGGGCCATGGCCACCTCTATGGCTCATCTAAATTCTGTGTCCATCGACCAGATCTGTCGAGCAGCCACCTGGGCCTCTGTTCATACCTTCACAGCCCATTACTGCTTGGACAAGGATTCCCGCCGGGATGCCTTGTTTGGTCAGGCTGTCCTCAGACACCTGTTCCATTCTTAAACAACTCCTGCCCTCCTTCCCTGGATGGATGCCTGAGATTCATAGGAGGACGCAGACCCCTTTCAGCGTCTCATATCCTTGGGGATCTCCCAGGCATCTCAGCTAGGAAGTCCCCATATGTGAAGACTCATTCCTGCTTGTTCCTGGAGATAGCACAGTTACTTACCTGTAACAGGTGATCTCTGGGAACAGCAGGAATAAGTCTTCACAACCCACCCACCTCCCCTAGGAGTTGTATCTCTTTTCTATCTTTCCTTTCCTCTCTCTCTCTCTATTGTCTCAGCTTTAAACTCGAACTGAGGAGAGTTGGTTAGGAAAGGCGGGAAGGCAGCGCGCAGGCGCTGTGGGATGCTCCCAAAAGCTTTCCTTTTTGGGAAGCTGGGGAGCGTTCCCGCGCAGGCTCCGTCGGTATCGACGTACCCATATGTGAAGACTTATTCCTGCTGTTCTCAGAGATCACCTGTTACAGGTAAGTAACTGTGCTTTCCCGCAGAGCCGACAGGGAGCAATTCCTGTCACCGCAGAAAATCTTTTGTTGTGCGTCTGCCTTCCCGTCAATGCCAGCACCGATATCTTCGGTGTTCTCTTCTTCTATTTTCTTTAAAAAAAGAAAAAAAAAAAAAAGGGTTTCTTGGAGTGTCTCTCTTTGCACTCCAGGTGCTTAGGTGCCACTTTGGGCCTTAGGTGCCATTTTGGGCCTTAGGCCCCTTTGTTCCTCATAATGGAGAAACCAACTAGTGATTTCAAAAAGTGTTCCAAATGTAGCAGTACCATTTTGCTACTGACACCCATGACTGGTGTCTTAAATGTTTGGGACCAGACCATTTGCCATTTGTCGCCTCTGCAGGAAGATGACAAAGAGGGGCCTGCAGAATAGAGCTGTGAAACTCGGCACCCTTTTTGCCTCGGATGCAATGTCCATTGCATCAGTGTCATCCAGGGCTTCATCTTCCTCCCATGGATCTCAGGTAACGAAATCCAAGTAGTCTTCGAAGGATGGTCAGTCCTCAAAGGATAGATCTCCTTCTAAGCATCGAGATGCTTTAAGCATTGCCCTAGAGGGAGAATACACTGGCCAAACAACCCCGGCGGGAGGTCCTTGCTTCCAAAGCATTATTGGGGTCCCAAGATGTTCCCAAGGCGTCCACCTCTGGAGAGCTCTTAGTGCTGTGTTCTGGGGTCGTGGCCTGCTGTTTGGGTACCGATACCCAGGCATTGGCTGGTTCCATGGATCAATGTATCCTAGCCATTGAGCGGAGTCTTCAGGCATTGCTGGCGGCCTCGGTACCGCTAAAGCCTCTGCAATCGGTTCCGCAGTCATCGGTACCGGTACCGGAGGTATCGGTATCGACCATTGTGCCACTCTCCACGGTACCACCCATGCCAGCCCTGGAGTCGGTCTCTGGCATCGAGGGTCTGGTACTGAGGCATTCTGATGCCAATTTCGATCAGAACCATCGTCGGGCTGAGCGGGAGCACCCCGGCCTGTCGATACTTCGAGTCATCCGATTCCAATTCTTCCGATGAATCAATCGGTACCGGATAGGCTCTTCCGGAAGATCCTGCTCCTGCCCCCACAACGCCTGATGTCTCTGCTGGCAGACATGTCTTTTCAAGACTTTATACAGGATGTGGCTCGGGGCCTCTCAATTACGGTAACCTCCGAGAAGGAACCGAGAGCTGAAGAACTTGAAATTCTTCAGTATCCGGCAGCCTCTAAGGAGGTCACTACCTTACCCATTCATCGGATATTGCATGATGACCTCATGCTTAGGATGTGGGCAACACCTTTAACGGTGTTTCCACATTCTTGAAGACTCGATACCATGTACCGGGTACCGCAGTGTCCCGGTTTCCAGAAGACACAGTTACCACACCATTCCATGGTTGTGGAATCGGCAGTGCATCCACTTAAAAGTGCTAAGACACAATCATCTAATCCCCCGGGCCGTGAAGCGAGAACTCTTGATGCTTTTGGCTGTCGATGCTTTCAGGCCTCCATGTTGTCAGCCAGAATAAGTTCATACATACTCTACGTGGGTATGTTTTTTCGGGAGGTGACTAAAGATTTGGAACTAATGGCTCCTCCTCTCCTAGACGACAAGAGGGCTGATTTCCTGACACTTGTTAAACATGCCCAGAATGTTTCTAAGTTCATGAACAGGGCAACGTTTGATTGTTTCGAGTGTATTAGCAGGACTTCTGCTATTTCCATCGGTGCACGTCGGATTGCTTGGTTACAAGCATCTGATTTAGAACAATGGGTGCAAGATAAGCTGGGGAATATTCCTTGCACGGAAGAAAACCTCTTTGGCAAAGATTGGTAAGACCAAGCTTCTCAGCTTGAGTCTGAGAATACCACCCTAAATAGGCTCTCTAGGACCACTGCCAACCCAGCTAAGAAAAAGACAGTTAAGAAGCCCTTTTTCAACAAAAAGAAGAAATTTTATCCTTTTTTACACCCATGCGGTCCACTGTCTGGTCCATGCTTCCCAGAAGGGACAGCAACAACCGAAGCAACAAAGGAAGGCTCAGGCCCTGGCCCCCAGAGCTCAACCAGCTCAGCCTCCACAAGGTCTTTGACTTCCTGCTAGAGAACTTAGCTATCCTTCCTCTGGAAATTCCAGAGCCAGTCAACATCCCAAGCAGATTGTGTTACTTTGCTAAAAGATAGCACCAGATAATATCAGAACATTGGACTCTCTCCATAGTGACAGAGGGGTACAAACTTCACTTCTAAAGTATGCTCCCTCCCTCCACTCCAAGAGAGTTCAGCTCCTGGCCCCCTCTTATCACTCTCTTGTGCCAGGAGATTACCACCCTTCTCGCTCAGGGTGCGATAGAGGAAGTGCCACTTTCCCAACAAGGAAAACAACGAAAAAGTGGTCAACTGTTGGAGTGAAGATCCAATACAAATACAACAGAACACTCCACCGTACCAGAACTGATGTCAAAATTCCATGAAACAACTTTCAAAAAAAGTTTCAAAAAAAGAGAGAAGCATATCTTCTTATCACACAATCGTTCTGTAGTACATTTATCAGCTTGGAAGGAGGACTCAGAATTTTAGGGCTACATTGATTACATCAATCTTTGTAAAACCATTTGCCCTTTCACATCAGTGACCTCCCCCATACCACATTAATGCCAAATGTGGTACTTTCCCAACAAGACCTGGGCTTCTACTCCCCCCTACTTCCTTACACCAAAGAAAACAGGAGGATACAGACCCATTCTGGACCTCTGAGAATTAAACAAGTATCTTCTCTAAGGGAAATTCAAAATGATCTCTCTCAGAACACTTCTCCCTTACATCCAGAGTCAGGATTGGCTTTGTTCTCTAGACCTAAATGATGTATATACACACATCCTTATCCACAAAGAACACAGGAGGTTTCTTCGGTTCCTCTTTCAGGGAAGACATTACCAGTACAGGGTTCTACCCTTTGGCCTGGCTTCTGCCCCAAGAGTCTTCACAAAATGCATGGCAGTAGTAGCAGTATTTCTAAGAACTCTAGGGATATTTGTCTTCCCCTACTTAGACAACTGGCTCATCCGAGCATTGTCAGTTCCAGAGAAGAATAGGGGGGTCTCTGTGTGGTCTGCCTGGGTTTTTGCCAGTTATTTCAATAAAGGTGAGGGGAAAAAATTAAAGGCACACACAAACGCCCGTTCTCGAGTTGAGGGGAAAGAGTGCAGCTTCAAGCACCGGCAGACAAAGCGGCTTCTGAACCCAACAATGGGTGAGGTGCCGCCAGTAAAAATGCATTGAGGCCCTTTGACCAGAGCCTTGTCGGCACTCTGACTCACAGCGGAAACAAGGGGTTTAGCACAGAAGCGGAGCAGTGGTTAATTAAGAGACCCGGTGCAGGCACGAATGAGGCAGGTTCCCAGAGGATAAGCAGAAGCTGGGGTGTTTAGCAATGCCAGTGAGAGGACAGCTGCAGGATTTCTGCCGCTTTCGCACAATGCATTTGCACCCTATCAGAGGGGGCACTTTCTATCCCATAGGCAAGCCTTTTGTGGGTTTCGAGGAACAGGATGAAGTTTTTACTCCCCTGCCTCAACTGCACTCAACAAGGCACAATGAAATGAGGGAGGCCTGGCCAGAGGTAGTTCCTGTGGGAGGTCAGCTGTGGGACTTTTACCCGGCCTGGGCCCACATCACCTTTGACCAGGGGTCTTGGAAATCATCAGAGGGGTAGGCGCTGGAATTTTCCTGTCCTCTTGCAGATGCTTTCGTAAGGTTGCTCTGCAAGGTGGCAGGCAAGGTCAAAGCGGTGCAGGACACTTTCTTTCGATTCCCGCAGTTGCAAGCTGTAGTAGAGGTTCCCAGAAGCCATGTGAGGCTGTGGTCGATACTCCATATCTTTTGTGTTCCTCAAAAAAGAAGGAACTTTTTGGCCTATCTTAGATCTCAAGCTGGTAAATCGGTGTCTACGCATACCCCAGTTCCACACGGTGGCCCTCTGGTTGGTCATAGTGGCTGTCCAAGAAGGCGAGTTTCTGACCTTTCTCAATTTAACAGATGCCTACTTGCACATTCTGATTTGCCCTGAGCATCAGCAATACCTATGTTTCACAGTACAAATGGGGCACTTCCAGTTCAGGGCATTGTTTTTTGCCCTAGCGACTGCTCCACGTACATTCACCAAGGTCATGGTAGTGGTTGCAGTGGCTGTGCATCAAGAGAGCATTCCATACTTAGACGATTGGCTCATCAGAGCAAAGTCCGCAGAAGAGAGCGCAAAAGCACAGCAAGAGTTATCGAGTTTTTACAGGAGCTAGGCTGGGTAGTCAATTTCGCAGAGTCGGCTATAGTCATCTCAGGACCTGATGTATCTGGGGGCTCGTTTCCAGATGAACACAGAGTGTCCCTGCTGGTGTAGAGGGTGCAGGTGTTGCAGTGGCAGGTCAGGCAGATCCTCAGAATGAGCAGTCCCTCAGCATGGCATTATCTGCAACTCCTGGGATCCATGGGGGCATCCACTGAGTTGGTCCTGTGGGCCTGTGCCCATATGTGACCTTTGCAGAGAGCCATGTTGCAGAGGTGGTCGGTGCAGCGCCACCTCTTTATGCATCCGTTGCCATGTCTGAGGGAGGCGTGGTTAGCACTCTGGTGGTCTTTGAGGCCAAATAAGTTGTTGGCATGCCTCTGGAGACTCCTGTCTGGGTCCCGTTGATGACTGATGCCAGACTCTTGGGCTGAGGGCCCATTGTCAGGATCAGATTGTGCAGGGCTTCTCGACTGCAGAACAGTGGGGGCGGCACATCAATTGCCTAGAGATGAGCAATGTTCCTGGCGCTGCTGGAGTTTTGCAGCCTATTGCACGGAAAGGCAGTGTGGGTGTTCTCGGGCAATGCCACTACGATGGCTTACATCAACTGGCAAGGCGACACAAGCAGCATGCAGCTCAAGAGCGAGATAAGCCCATTGTTGGACTGGTCAGGGGAGAATCTGCAGGCACTATTGGCAGCCCATGTTGCAGGGACAGAAAACATGGTGACAGACTATCTCAGTTGCTTTCACCTGGACCCTGGGGAGTGGTTACTTGGCAAGGCTTTGTGCAAATAGTGAGCAGGTGGGGTCTGCCCTGCCGATCATGGATCTGATTGTGACCTTCATGTCCGCCAAGGCAAACGGCTTCTTCAGCAGAAGAAAGGAGCGAATTTCGGAAGATCTGGATGCCTTGGTTCAGCATAGGCCCATGACAGGCCTCCTTTATGTTTTTCCCACATGAGCACTCATAGGGCCTTTGCTTCAAAGGATCAAGGTACATATATAGGTGACTGGGGAAACACATGGATCATCAAGAGACTATATATGTACTGATGGACTACATCTTTCCGCCACAGGGAAAAGGATCCTAAGTGAAAAATTCAGGCATTATGTGGACAGCCATCTAAACTAGGGAAAGGGGGTGACGGATGGAGGAGGACAAGTTCAGTACGTCACTCCCAGCAAAAGCAAAACATTGGAAACAGCCACACTTTTGAACACATCATTGGAAAGCGGGAAGGGGCGTGTAGAACAAAAACCCATGCAAAAGGCAGGCAAGCCATTTAACAAATGCTGGAAAGCAATGAGTACAAATGCTCGAAGTCTAGCCAACAAAGTTCCTGATCTGGAAGCCCTAATGGTGGAAATGGACTTGGACATTGTGGCTATTACAAGAAACATGGTTTAATGAGTCACATGAATGGGATATAGCCATAGCCCTGTATGTCAAAAGCAATATTATAGCTGCTGAAATGCAGGGAACGTGGGGAAAGGAAGAAGTACTGTGGATTGTATTGGAAAGAGGAGATGGGCACTGTCATCCATACTGGTGTGGTCTACAGGCCCTCCAACTCAAACTGAAGAAATAGATTGCAAATTGATTGTTGATATTGCAAAGATAGCCATGAAGGGGGAAGTGATCATATTGGGTGACTTTAATCTACCCAATGTGGGTTGGAGTGTTCCTTTTGCAAATCTGGAAAGCAGTAAGAAAAATTATGGATGCTTTCCAAGATGCATTACTTAAACAAATACATAGTTCACAATTTGTTAATTGTTAAATGTAAGTTCCAATTTGTTATCTGTAAAAACAGCTCTCCCTGTTTACTGTTGTTCCATGTAAACCGCATCTGATCAATGGAAGGAGCGGTATATAAAAAATCTGTTAAATTAAATTAAACAAATGCTGATAGAACTGACCAGGGAGAGCTCTGCTGGATTTAGTGCTCACCAACGGTGAAAGCGTGTCAAATATCCGAGTGGGTGCCCATGTGAGCAACAGCGATCATCACACGGTGTGGTTTGAGATAAGCCAAGTTGGAATCCAATCACAGCAAACTCAGTCTTAGACTTCTTCAAAAACATTGACTTCAGTAAAATGACCAAGTACCTGAAGGAGGAGTTGGTAGGGTGGGAAGGGTTAAGGGAAGTGGAATTGCAATGGGCTAAACTAAAGAAAGCAATAAAAGGTGCAACAGATACATACGTAAGAAAAGTAAATAAAAACAAGAGGAAAAGGAAACCTATTTGGTTCTCCAAAGAAGTGGCTGCACAAATAAAGGCAAAAAACACATCTTTCACAAAATTCAGAAGTTCGCAAACAGAGGAATACAGAAAAGAATACAAGATCAAACTAAAAGAGACAAAAAAAGAAATAAGGATAGCAAAATCAAAGGCAGAAGAAAAGATGGCTAAAGATGTGAAGTGTGGAGATGAGACTTTTTTAGGTATATCCGGGAGAGGAGGAAAATCAGAGGTAGAATTGCAGGACTCAAAAGTTCTGGGAACAGATTCGTGGAAAGTGACATTGGAAAAAGTGACAATGCTGAACAAATACTTCTGCTCTGTTTTCACTAGAGAAAATCCTGGAGAAGGACCACCTGTGATTGACAAATATACAAATGGGAATGGAGTTGATACCACACCATTCACAAAAGATGATGTGTTAGAACAGCTTGCAAAACTGAAAGTGGACAAGTCTATGGGACCAGATGGGATACACCCCAGGATACTGAAAGAGCTCAGAGAGGTTCTTGCAGGGTCTTTGAAGGATGTTTTTAATAGATCCTTGGAGACAGGAGAAGTTCAACAGGACTGGAGAAGGGCTGATATGGTACCTTTTCACAAAAGATGAGTATTAATGGACAAAAGTGGCAGTAGGGAAGATGTGACAAACTACATGGCGGGAAAGGTAATGGAGGCACTCCTGAAAAAGCGAATAGTGGACTTTCTCAAAACCAACAGGTTGCATGATCCGAGGCAACATGGTTTTACCAAAGGACAATCAAATCTGATTGATTGAGTTATTTGACTGGGTGACCAGAGAACTAGATCAAGGACATGCGATGGATGTGATCTACCTAGATTTCAGCAAAGCCTTTGATACTGTTCCTCAGGAGGCTAATCAATAGACTCAACAGCTTGGGGATGGTGAACTGGATCAGAAATTGGTTGACTGACAGACAACAGAAGGTGACGGTAAACGGAACTCACTCGGGTAAAAGGAAGATGATTAGTGATGTGCCCCAGGGTTTGGTTTTGGGACCGGTACTGTTCAATATATTTGTGAGTGTTTTTTGCCAAAGGGCTGAATGGGGAAAAAGTCTTTCTTTTTGCAGATGACACCAACATTTGCAACAGATTGGACCTCTCCTGAGGGAGTGGGGAACATGTGGAAAGATCTACAAAAGCTGGAAGAATGGTCTAATGCTTTGCAGTTACTACTACTACTACTATTTAGCACTTGTATAGCGCCACGCACGTGGCGCTGTACAGCTAACCTACAAGAGGCAGTCAATATACAAGAGACAGTCCTATGAAGTACAGTGTCATGCACTTGGGATGCAGAAATCCAAGAGAATTGTATGTGATAGGGGGGCGAGAGATGGTGTGCACTGACCAGAAGGACCTCGGAGTGATTGTTTCTGAGGATCTCAAGGTGATAAAACAGTGTGACAAGGCGGTGGCAAAAGGCAGAAAGATGCTGGGTTGCATACAGAGAGGAATTACCAGCAGAAAGGAAGAGGTACTAATGCCACTGTACAAGTCGCTGGTGAGACCTCACTTGGAATATTGTGTTCAGTTTTGGAGACCGTATCTCACAAAGGATATAAAAAGGCTGGAAGCGGTTCAGAGGAAGGCGACCAAAATGATTTGGAGCCTGTGTCAGAAGACTTATGAGAAGAGACTTGAAGACCTAAATATGTACATTCTGGAGGAGAGGAGGGACAGGGGAGATATGATTCAGACCTTTAAATACGTAAAGAGTATTAATGGACAAACAAACCTCTCCCAAAGATGGAGAAGCTGTAAAACTAGAGGGCATAACATGAGGCTGCAAGGGGATAAACTAAAAGGCAATGTCAGGAAATGCTTTTTCACTGAAAGGGTGGTCGATGCTTGGAATTGCCCTCACGATAGAAGTGGTGGGGGCAAACAGTGACAGAATTCCAAATGGCATGGGACAGACTTAGTGGATCCCTTTATAGTGACAGGATGAAATCAAAATAAGCATAACTATCTCTTATATTTGAACAAATAGGGGTGATCTACACAGAGCGGTGGGTACACCCCTAAACAAAGGCATGGGAAGAGGTGACCTGCACGGCACGGCTAGTGCACCTACTTTTGCTGCCTTGCTGGGCAGAATAGATGGACCATACTGGTCTTTATCTGCCATCATATACTCTGTTACTATGGTTGTTCTCATTGGTCCCGATTGGCCATGCAGGCTGTGGTATGCGGATCTGCTTAGAGTAAGAGTGGACCATCCGTGGCGGCTGCCAAACTGGCCCGACCTCCTTTTGCAGGGGCTAATCCTGATGCTGCAAGTGGATCAATTCTTGCTTACAGCTTGGCTCTTGAAAGGGCACGGTTGATAGAGAGGCTTTTCTGTCCCAGTGATTTCCATATTATTGAAGACCTGTAAGCTGTCAGCCTCGCTTTTGTATGTCTAGGTCTGGGGGATATTTGAGGCTTGGTGCAAGAACTGCTGCCAGCCACTGTCTGTGTCGATGCCAGACGTCCTGGTGTTTTTACAGGCAGGGCTGGAAGAGGGACTGGCCTGTAATTCCCTGTGACTTGTACAGTGGCAGGATTACCTGTTATTGCAGTAGGGTCCAAGGGGGTTGCCTTGAGAGCACATCTAGATGTGGTCCGGTTCCTTAGGGCTGTTAAACAGGTGCAGCCTCCCATGTGGATGATAGTTCTCCCATGGGACCTTAACCTGGTATTGTCAGCTCTGGTGGCAGAGCCATTTGAACCACTGGGAACGGGTATGTTAAAAGATTTGACGTTGAAGACCGTTTTTCTGGTGACTATCTGTTCTGCAAGGAGAATTTCAGAGTTGCAAGTACTATCGTGCCGGGAACCCTTTCCTCGCTATCTCCAAGGAAAATGTGGTATTCTGGCCTGTACCTTTCTTTCTGCCCAAAGTGCTTTCAGTCTTTCATTTCGGGGATGGAGGAGGCCCAACAGGAACGAGTGTTGTGCCTCTTGGACATCTGAAGGACTCTGCGGTGCTACCAGAAGAGGACAGAGCTGTTTCGAAAGTTAGACTGTTCGTTCTGTTTGGAGGACTGCGTAAGGGAGAAGCTGCTTCCAAGGCTTCTATTTCTAGATGGATTACAGAGGCCATTACTTCTGCTTACCTGCTTTGTGCATGCAGTTGCCGAGATAGAACTGCTATGGTACATCCCAGATGTCAAGACCGGACTGGAGGGGGACGATAAGGAAGGTGAAATTAGGCCTTACATGCTAATTGGCTTTCCTTGAGGACCTACAGTCCAGTCCTGGACCCGCCCGACTTTTTACAGTAGTAGCTATCCCAGACTAAAAGAAGTTCATCCTTACTTAGGTGATTCGGGGGGAACGAAATTGGAATCTTTTGTTGTATGATCTCATTGTCCTTTGGGGTGGTTTTTGTCTGAGGGGGGGGAGGAAATACAGCAATTGTGTAATAAAGAGGGGAAGAGTGGATTGCTTACAAGGTGTTGGTTACAGAGCCCGGAGCCTTGTTTTTTATTTAGATAAATCGGCCCTGGGTGTTCATGGGAAAGCTGCTTCTTCCTTTTGGGGTGGTAGTCTTGCTCTTGAGTTGGGAGTCTGAGTGGGAGTCTGCTTTGTCAATAGTTTACTGGAGCTGGTGGGTGGTTCCAGCTGCCTACGAACACTGATATCATCAAAGATGACATGCTCAGTCTCCAAGCTGCTGGTGAGAGCTGACAACCCAGATGTCGGGACTGGACTGTAAGTCCTCAAGGAAAGCCAATTAGTAGGTAAGGCCTAATTTCACCTCGTCATGGATAACATGAGAGCCCATTTCACTGAAGACATAAAGAAGAAAATAAAATCTCTGAACACTGTCCCGGTTATTATACCTAGTGGTATGACAAAAATGCTTCAACCGCTTGACATTTCCATCAACAGAAGATTCAAAGCTGTGTTGTGTCGCCTATAGAAAAACTGGATGTGCCACGGAGAACACAGTTTCATGGCTACCGGCTGTATGTGCCACGGAGAACACAGTTTCATGGCTACCGGCTGTATGTGCCACGGAGAACGCAGTTTCATGGCTACCGGCTGTATGTGCCGCGGAGAACACAGTTTCATGGCTACCGGCTGTATGTACCATGGAGAACGCAGTTTCATGGCTACCGGCTGTATGTGCCACGCCACTTTTGCAGAAGTCTTCAGGTGGGTTGTGACAGCATCGTTGGGGGGTGTGTGAGTGATAAAATAATAAAATCCGTTTTTGTGAAGGCTGAGATACTAAAGAGCCCCGATTAATCATGAAGATGAAGACAAAGAAGACAATAATGAACATGAACTGGCACCTGAAATTGCAGAACTATTTCACAGTAACACCGAAGATGAGGATTTCAACGGCTTTCCCAAAAGCGATACAGAACAAATCTGATTTGGAATGAGTTGCTATGTTAAACACTTTATTCAAGAGTGTTATTGTAAAGTGAAAATGAAACTGAATAAATCAAGTTTTAAAAAAACAGCAGTATTGTCTTGCACTTTATTTTTAGTACTAGTGACTTATAGCGGGGCAATTTATACTATGATTTTTACCAATAAAATCCCCAATTTTGGCCTCTGCAACTTATAAACAGGGGCGACATATTCTGGGAAATACGGTACCTTCTAGGCAAAGAATCCAGACTTCATCATAGACAATAAGTTGAAATCCTCTACTCAGTGTACACTGGCGGCCAAAAAAGCAAACAGAAGGTAAGGCATTATTAGATAAAGAATGGAGACTACAATGGAGAATATCGTAATAACCTCTGTATCTCTTCAGGGTGCAACTGCAGCTCAAAAAAAGATACAGCAGAACTGGAAAAGGTATAGAGAAGGGTGACCAAAATGTTAAAGGGAATGTTGTGGAGCAAAAATAGTAATGGACTTTCAGAAAGTATAGAATAACTACAGGAGGATCTTGGTAGTAAGGAAGTGTCGCTTAAATTAGAATTCAGATAGGGTCTATGATATTGTAAGCAGATAAGTAAAATGGACAACCTAAATGAGCCTGGTACTGTTGGTCAGCCCCTGACTTTGATCCTTTCATTTCTTACAGGAGAGTGACATTAAATGGGCTTCTCGATGGGACACGTATCTAACCATGAGTGATGTGCAAATCCATTGGTTTTCCATCATAAACTCTGTTGTTGTTGTCTTCTTTCTTTCAGGTAGGAGCAAGTTGAGATAGAAGAGGTATTAGGGGAAGGAAATAAAATTGTATAAAAGATGCTACAGGCAAAGTGAGGATGGAATGCACAGGATGCCCTTTCTTCTAAGAAACCTTTATATACTAACATGAAAGCTCAAGGTTATGATCTAGCTAAGAATTAAGAAACTCTTTAAGAATTCTGTAGTTTTATTCTGTATTTATATATTTGTTGTATGGCACTTTATGACTGGAAAGATGGGAGGGCATATTCAGAAGAGTTTAGCCGGTTAGCAGATCTGCTAAACGGCGACAATGCCAATATTCAGCAGCACCATACTAACAGACCGCAGATAAGGTGCCCAGTTAAAACCGGAGTGATCTTTGGATGGATTGGGGTGGTCCTGGCAGCTGTCTGGATAGCAGCGATATTCAGTTGCTAACCGGATAAAATTAGGACAGGTCAACGGCTATCCTAACTGAATATTGCTGCTAACCAGATAGGTACAGCAGTGCTCCATGAAACTGGATATTCTCCGTGAACAAGCAGGCAGAAGTCCCCACGTATGGGTGACGTCCCCAAATGGAGCCCCACATGGGAACACTCTCCAGCTTACACCAGAAACCTTTGGGAGCCTCCATCGCGCATGCGCGCCTGCCTTCACATCCACTGCAGTGTCATATTATCCTCAGTTCACATCCACTGCAGTGTCATATTATCCTCGGTTCACTTCTTCCATGGAGCCCCACGGACTTGTTCCTAAGCGCTCCCGGAAAAGTTGTTCTTGTGGTCCTTGGGGGTTTTGTTTTCTTGTTTTTATTTATTTATTTATTTTCTTGTTCTTATATACCGCACTCTTAAAAATCAGCGCAGTTTACATACAACGGTATTGTGCCAATAAAGGCACTTAGAATGAACCGGACAATTAAACTTGGGTTTCAACTGGGAGTAACTATGTGCAGCAATTTCAACTTATCTACAGTCTGTATCTACAGTATGTGCATCCATTGATAGTGATTCATTTTTTCTGCCTGTATTTACCGTCTATCATTGGGGTACTGGTTCTCGCCGGTGCTAGCCATCGTTTGGGGGTCTTTTTCCCTTCTCTTTTTCATCTTTTCTGCCCGGGAAGATTTTCACTTTTCCCGGGCTTTTTCGCTGGTTGATATTGAGTTGTTCGACCTTTTGGCTGCCGTTTTTCAGATGATGCTGAAGCTGGCCAGCAGCTTTAAAAAGTGTACCTGCTGTGCACGTTCCATCTCTGTGATGGACCATCGCAATTGGTGCATCCAGTGCCTCAGCCCTGACCGTGAACCCTCCACTAGTAATGGGAGACAGCGTGAGTCCCTCTTTGGCTGGCTGTCTGTCTGACTTGGTGTCCTCAGCACAGCCATCAACATCTGCGTCAATGCCCTCATGGGGGCTCCTCTGAGGCCTCGGCATCGCCCGGTGCCCATGCTTATTCGGAGCCAAGGGGCCTAACAAACTGTATCAATTCAGTCTCACAATGGCTGTCCGACCAATGCCTCACCATTAATTATAAGAAGACAGAGGTGCTCTTTATAACCAGAGATCACGCCTTCTTCCCACCAGCATCATAAAAAATTAACAATGCAGAGTTAGTTGTGAAAACAGAGATGCTTTACCTTGGCGTCATCCTTGATCAATGGCTCACCTTACACTCCGCACATCAGAAAAATTACTCAAACTGTTTACAATAAAATAAGGGTTCTTTAGTACCTCAGACTGTTCCTCGAAACATGTGACTTTAAAACAGTATTCCTTATCATTCCTCTAGTCCAGTCCCGCACCTGTGGGTAGTGTCACCTCACCAGCAGCTTGAATTGGCATGTCATGTTTGACATCAGGGTATACATACAGGTGGCACCTCCCACCACAACCAGTATCTGTGTCCAAGCAGTTGGGGTGAGGTGATTCCACAGAGGGACTCACTGAAGGAACAGATAAGGAATATAGAGTTCTAGGAAAGACTTTTTTTTTATTTTCCTTTAATTGAAATTCAGGCACGGGGACAGCAGGCTGACTTAGCTTGTTGGTCCCTTTGTACAGGACAGGCTCAGTTAAACGAAGGAAGAAAAAAAAAGTCTATTTGGGACGGCAGGACTGTAGGGTGTTTGAACCGGCAATATACCGGGGGCTGGAAAGGGCAGTCTGGTGGGCGCACCTCTTCTGAGAGAGATGATCGTGCCTGAGGCCCCTCCTGCTGCGCTGCTTAACCCATAGAGTCGGGGAGACCATGGATGATAAGCCTCAGTTCAGGGCACTCCTGACTACGCCAAATCTCACTGGAAAGCAGAGCCTTGGGTCAGGAGTCCTGGGGGTGGCAAGACTGCATGCTGTGAGTGCCTATCAGTTGGCAGCATTGGTGAACTAGATAGACAGCACAAGTTGTCGGTGCCAGGAGTTTTCCTGCACCATGAGGGAGCGGCGACCATCTTGTGGAGCCCACGGTTTTCTTCTTTGCCTGATGAATTAGTGTAAAAAAAAAAAGCTAGAGGGCACAGGAGAAAAAGGGATTATGACCCCTAGGACCACCTGCCTAGCATGTGGTTCACATAGGGGGTCTGTGTCCAGTACTGGATTTTGTTGTGCTTGCAAGGCAGAGTCCAGGTCTGCGGATGAAGGCCTCCTGGAGGGTCGGGTCTCTCAGGGAGTTCTGGCTCGTCAAACTCTACAGGTGCCCATCCCTGCAGTGCAGACTGAGGCAGGTGAGAGAGGTTCACAAGCCTCTCCATCACAGGCACAGTGGCTCAAGAAGAAGCAGGGTAAATCCTCTAAAGGCCTTTGGGAAAAGAACCAGCAAGGGAAGTTGCAAGGAGCTTTTTCCCCGGAGTTTGTTCTCCTGCACAGAGCCCTTCTGCATGAAACAGACAGAGCAAATGCAAGGCAAGGAACCTAAGCAAGCCATGCCGGGGGCACTTTCAGTGGACAGGGCACAGGACAAGCCGGCCCTATTAGATGGAGACTGGAAGAGGACTTTGAGGGGGAGATAGGGTCCCTCCAGTCCACGGAAGGAAACAAAGAGGGTGAGGAGCAGAACGATGAAATTGAGTTGGAGGAAGGAGAGATCCCTCAGGACGATGAATCACGCATAGTGCACGTCTTTCGAAGGGAAGAGCTTTCAGCCTTGATTACACATTCATTGAAGGCCCTCCAAATGGGTGCAGAGGCCCTGTTGGAGGAGGAGCCACTGAAGGACCCGCTCTTCCAGATGGTCCGGAAGACACAGAAGGTGTTCCTTATGTACTGGGTGTTCACAAATGATTCAGGATGGAATGGGATGTGCTGGAGGCTGCGTTGAAGGGTACATGCATGATGTCACAGCTGTACCTGCTCCCGGAGAAGGATAAGGACCTACTGTGGTTGCCAAGGGTCGATGCGGTGATGTCAGCATTGACAAAGAAGACTACTATACCAGTTGAAGGGAGTTCGACACTTAAGGATGTCCAAGATAGGAAAGTGTAAATGCTCCTAAAACAGGCTTTTGATACCAGCGCTCTCTCATTGCAAGCATCAGTGTGTGGGGCTTTCATGGCATGTGCTTGTTTGCGTTGGATGCAAGGGATCATTGCAGCTCTGGGAACATCTCAGCCACTGCCACCAGAGGAGGCCAAGTTGGAGTCTGGGGCAGCCTGTTTGGCCGATTCTTTTTATGACCTGATCAGAGGGCTGTCTAAAGGTATGGCAGTGGCGGTAGCTGCTCGTCGCTATCTCTGGCTGAGAAATTGGTCAGCAGATGTCTCTATTAAATCCCGGCTCAGCAAGTTACCCTTTCGGGAGAAAATTTGGAGAAATTGGTAAAGGACTTGGAAGAGTCCAAAGGTGATCGCCTTCCCGAGGACAAGCAGAAGGACAGGGCAGCTAGGCCTCAGAGAGGACAAGCGTTGAACTTTTGGCAGTTTCAAGCAGTCCACTTTGCACCTTATCAGGGGGGCAGATTCCCATCCAGGGCACAGTCCTTTCGTGGGTTCAGGGGGTCAGAGGGTTTTTCTTTTCCACCCCCACAGCCCCTAAAAAAGTCACAGTGAAGCAAGGGTCGCCCCCACAGAAGTGTTGCCCGTAGGGGGTCGACTGTAGGACTTTTATCCTGTGTGGGCACAAATTACGTCCAATCAGTGGGTGTTGGAGGTCATCATAGAGAGCTGTGCTTTGTATTTGAAGAGTCCTCGCGCGGATGCTTTCATCCTCTTACCGTGCAAGGCATCTCGGAAGTGAGAGGCCATGCAGGAGACGTTGCAAAGACTCCTAGACCTTCAGGCAGTACACAGAGTGCCGAAAGACCAATGCGGATGTAGTCGATACTTGATCTATTTTGTAGTCCCCAAGAAAGAGGGATCCTTCCGGCCCATTCTGGATCTCAAATGGGTCTATCGATGCTTATGGGTGCTGCGAATCCACATGGAAACATTGTGGCAGTCAGGGAAGGAGAGTTTTTGACTTTCCTAGATCTCACAGAAGCCTATTTACACATCCTGATTTGGGAGGAGCACCAACAGTTTCTGCAGTTCGCAGTGCCCTTGGGCCACTACCAGTTTCAGGTGCTACCCTTCAGAGTAGCTACTGTGCCACCCATGTTTACAAAGGTGATGGTGGTGGTCATGCTAGGGCTGCTGCAGGAAGGGATCCTTGAGCATCCATACCTAGATGATTGGTTCATCCGGGCAAAGTCAAGGAACGAGAGTGAGTGCATCACAGTGAGAGTGATTGTGTATCTACAGTGTCTCGGATGTGTGATTAAACTTCGCAAAGAGTCAGCTCAGGCCCTCACAGGACTTGGTGTATCTAGGGGCCCAGTTTCAGACCACAGCAGGATGAGTGTCCTTGCCGGAAGCTCTGGTGGTGGCATTGCAGGCAGAGATCAGAAGGTTTTGCAGCTTGTAGACACCAATGGTTTGACATTATCTGCAGGTGTTGTGCTCCATGGTGGTGACCATCAAGCTCATGCCCTGGGCATGGGCATGGGTACACATGCGGCCGCTGCAGAAGAGCTTATTGCGAAGGTGATCCGTGCAGAGTCACTGCCACTGCTGTGTGTGACGGATACCCACAGATCTCTCCAGTGGCAGCTACAGGGTGACAACTTGCGGGCGGGTATGCCTCTGGAAAGTCCCTGCTGGGTTCCTTTAACAACGGATGCCAGTCTGATTGGCTGGGGAGCTCACTGTGACAGTCAAATCACGCAGGGTCGTTCGTCAGTGTAGGACGCAGCTTGCTCAATCAATCTTCTTGAGTTGAGCAGTATTCTTGGCGTTGTAACAGTTCGGTCCTCACTAGATTCCAAAATCTGCAATAGAGTAGACACCCAGGAAGGTGTAGATAACATGAGGAGGGATCTAGCTAAGCTTGAAGAATGGTCTAGAATTTGGCAGCTGGGATTTAATGTTAAATAATACAATCATGGATTTGGGCTGCAGCAATCCAAGGGAGCTATATAGTATAGGGGGTGAAGTACTTTTGTCCACTAAAGAAGAGCAGGACCTAGGCGTGGTTGTGTCTGATGATCTTAAAGTAGCTAAACAGGTAGAAAAGGTGACAGCAAAAGTTAGAAGGATACTTGGGTGCACACGGCGAGGAATGGCTAGCAAAAAAAAAAAAAAAGAGGTGATAGTTCCTCTTTATAAGTCTTTGGTGCGACCTCATTAGGAGTATTGTGTGCAATTCTGGAGACCGCACTTTCAAAAGGATATAAATAGGATGGAGTCGGTACAAAGGGTGGCTACTAAAATGGTTAGTTGTTTTCATTATAAAGCATATGAGAACAGACTTAAAGATCTTAATATGTACACCTTAGAGGAAAGACGGGATAGAGGTGATATGATTGAGACGTTTAAATACCTCCATGGCATAAATGCACAGGGGGAGAGCCTCTTTCGATTGAAAGCAAGTACTGCTATGAGGGGACATGGGAAGAGGGTGAAAGGGGATAGATTTGGGAGTGATACGCGGATATATTTCTTTATGGAAGGAGTGGTGGATCCATGGAATAGTCTCCCAGTGGAGGTGGTAGAGATGAGGACGGTATCTGAATTAAAAAAAGCATGGGACAAACACAGAGGATCTCTAAAGGAAAAAAGGGGACTGTTATAGTTGTTGATATGGAAGGACAGACTAGATCATGTAGTCTTTTTCTGTCGTCATTTTCTTTTGTTTCTTTTGCGGCAGTGCAGTGCAAGTGTTCTCGGACAATGCCACGGTAGTAGTGTATGTCAACGCCAGGCCGGAACAAGCAGTGTGAATCTGGAAGACAAAGTGGGTTTGTTAGCCTGGGCGGAGGCAAATCTGCAGGCCTTGTCGGCAGCACATGTGGCAGGCAAAAACAAACAATGTCACAGACGATTATCTTAGCCAAGTTTGTCTGGACCCAGGGAACGGACCCTCCACGACGCAGTTTTTGCACTCCTTCTTCAACAGCGGGGTCCACCGATTATGGACCTGATGGTGACGTTAGAGTCCATCAAGGCGACATGGTTTTTCAGCAGAGGTTAAGAGCACATGTCCAAAAGACTCGATGCCCTGGTAGAGAGGTGGCCAATGGGAGGGTTCCTCTGTGTTTCCACCATGGTCGCTAATAGGCCGGTCATACAGCAAATAGAGGTGCATCAGGACCTCATACTGTTAATTAGTGCCCGACTGGCCTCGTCATCTTTGGTATGCTGACTTGGTGCGATTGGCAGTGGACTGTCTGTGGAGGCTGCCGCCTCGGTCACACCTGTTGTCTCAGGGTCCCATTCTGATGCCGCAGGTAGATACTTCTCATTTATGGCTTGGCTACTGAGCGGGTGCGGTTGCTGCATCACGGCTACTCGTCACAGGTAATCACTGTGTTGCTGTGGGCTCGGCAGCGTTCGACGTCGCTAGCTTATGTAAGAATGTGGAGAGTGTTTCAGGACTGCTGTGCCAGTTCCCAATGTTGACCACTGTCCACATCTGTCGGAGGTGCTGGTGTTTTTGCAAGCAGGTTTCAAAAAGGGGCTGTCTTGTAGCACTCTCTGGGTGCTGCTCGCAGCCATCTCCTGCTACCGGGGGTGAGTGCAAAGAGGTTCCCTAGTAGCACATCCGGATGTTAGGTTTCTCCGAGCGGTGAAACAGGAGCACCTACTGTTGAGGACAGTAATTCCTTCTTGGGACCTCAGTCTGCTAGTGTCATTGTTGACAGAACCACCTTTTGAACTGTTGGCTTCATGTACATTAAAGGATCTTACGCTAAAGGTGGTGTTCCTGATAGCTATCTGTTCCACGAGACAGATTTCGGAGCTGCAGGCGTGGTGCAGCGAGCCCTTCCTGGTTTTGATGACAGAAAAGGTGGTTCTGAGGACAGTTCCCCCCTCCTTGCCTAAAGTCATGACAGCCTTTCATATGAATCAATTGGTAACACACCTGGTGTTTTCAGGAGCAGGGGGAATACCGCAAGATCCGCTTCTTTATCGGTTGGATATCAGTCAAGTGTTACGGAGATATTTGAAGGCAACTGAGTCATTTAGGAAGTCAGACCGATTGTTTGTGTTTGGTGGTGCACAAAAAGGTGAAGCAGCTTCAGAGGCCTCCATTTCCCACTGGGTGAGGGGGGGGGCCATCTCCTCTGCTTATTTGCTACATCAGAAGCAGTTACTGGTCGGATTGAGAGCACATTCAACTAGGGCGTAGGCTGTGTCATGGACGGAGCCACAATTGGTGCCACCGAGTGATATTTGTAGAGTGGCAACCTGGTCGTTTCTGCATATGTTCATCAAAAGTTATAGGTTGGATGTTCAAGTGGCTGGGAACACATGATTTGGAGCGGCAGTTCTTCAGGCTGGTCTTGCAGGTCCCTCCCATGTTTAGTACCGGTGTGGGACTGGACTGGAGGAATAATAAGGAAGGTGAAATTAGGCCTTACCTGCTATGTGACATTCCTTGAGTGAGTCCAGTCCAGTCCCGATCCCACCCGAGGTTGTGTTGTCCTTTTGACTCCACAGATGTCTCCAGTCCTGAAGAAGTTCAGCACAAAGTAGAGTCAGGGGCACAGTCATGGAGTAGAAGTGTGGAGTTTATGGTCAAGAAGATGATTTCCTGGCGTGATTCGATGTAGTTGGGAGTATCCAGGCGAGGTCAGGGGCGGTGCCCTCGAAGGTGCTCAGCGATCTCTCTCTCTCAGCAGCAAGGTGTTTTTTCTGCTGTCTGAGGGGGAGGGGAGTTAGTGTATATAGTTATAATTGATAGTAAAGTTGCTTTCGTGAGTCTGCTTTGTCAATAGGATACTGGTTGTGGTGGGAATAGCGAATGGTATTTATAACCTGATGTCATTAAACATGTCATGCTCAGTCTCCAAGCTGCTGGTGAGGTGACACTACCCACAGGTGAGGGACTGGATTGGACAGACTCAAGGAATGTCATTTAGCAGTTAAAGCCTGATTTCACCTTCCGGGCACTGATATTCCCTTATTTTGACTTCTGCAATGACATCTTTCAAGAACTACCAAAATGCTTCCTTCTCTCACTACAACTTGCCCAAAATGCAGCTGCTTAAATACTCATGGCTGTGCCCAGGTCTAGTCACATTACACGCATACTAAGTCTTACATTGGCTCCCTATCCCATCCTAGGTTAAATACAAAATAAGGTGGTTATATTTCAAAATTTATCATAATTTGACCTCTACCTACAGCAACTGCTACAATGAACTCTAGAAAACAGACTTAGAAGATCTACGACTAAAAACAAGTTTGCACGACCTCAAGAGCTGACAAAACGGAACCAGTCTACATGCATTAGATCCTCTTTCTTTATGCCCCTTCCACAAATAGAACCATGTCAGACCTCTCAACCTTCTGCAAGCTACTAAAAACCCATCTGTTCACAAACCACTTCAAAAGTGCAACCTGAACTGCTTGCTATGCATCATCCATAATAAATGCTCACAATGCATCACCCACAATAAATGAACTATGAACATCGCCCCGTGCAGTGTTGTGCACTAGTTATGTTTATTGAACATAAATGCTGTCTTTTAACTCCCCCCTACTTACCCATGCTAATTGAATCCAAGTTAAAATGTATAATGTTAAACTGGATTAATTGTTCCATGTTACAATATTCTCTGTAAATCTTTATCTTTTCTTTATCTTTATTGGTGACTTAATATACCGCTCAGGCAAAATGCGTCAGAGCGGTGTACAATATTCAAAACAGCTGCAAGGAAGAAAGAAAAGAACGCCAAATATATGACAGGAAAGATTAGTAGAAAAGGAGAAAGCTAAAGGGAGAGGAGAGGTAACAGGAAGAATAATTACAGAGAAGTCAGTGGAGGGGGGGGGAGAGGGGGAAGGAGGTGGGGAAAGATCAAAAGCGAGACAAAAGAGGTAGGTCTTTAAGTGGGCCTTAAAGGACTTCAGGGAAGGTTCCAGGCGGAGGTCCGGGGGAAGTGAATTCCAGAGACGGGGCCCAAGGAAATAAAAGGCAGAAGAGCGGGTGGATTCAAGGTGAGCCTGTGAGGGGGATGGTAGGAACAGACGGTTAGCGTGAATGGAGCGGAGCGAGCGGTGGGGAGTGTGGAGACGGATCTGATCTGCGAGATAAAGAGGGGTACCTGAGTGGATAGATTTGTGAACGAAAGTGAGGATCTTATATTGAATGCGGAAGGGGACAGGAAGCCAGTGCAATCGTATAAGAAGAGGAGTGACATGATCGAAGCGGGAAGAGCAGGTGAGAATGCGAGCTGCAGTGTGATGGACTCTCTGAAGGCGTTGTAATTGGGACTGGGGAAGACCGGCCAGGGAAGCATTACAATAATCGAGACGGGTGACAACGAGCGAAAGGAGAAGGGTGGTCATGGACGAGAAAGAGAGGAAAGGACGAACAGAACGAAGTTGGCGCAGGGTAGAGAAGCAACGTTGGACAACAGAAGAAATATGGGGTTTAAAGGATAAGGAAGAGTCGAGGGTAACGCCTAGGTATCGTAGGGAAGAGACGAGAGGGACAGGAGAAGAGGAAAGCACAGGGAGAAGAGACGGAATAGGACTGCCAGCAGTGAACCATATCGCTGAGGTCTTGGTGAGGTTGACATGCAAAAAGTTGGAAGAGAGCCATGAAGCCACGGTGGAGAGACAGTTGTTGAGAGGTGTAATGTCAGGGGAGGCAGAGTTTGTGTGATAGAGTAAGAAAATGTCGTTGGTGTTGTGTTACAGTAGTGGTCAAAAAATTAAGGCAGAGTCCAAAATAGGGGGGGGGGGGAAATTTTAAAAAATAAATAAATGAGATTAAAAATGAACATCAATGAATAAAACAAAGAAGAAAGAAGAGTGCTAGGGCAAAGCGGTAAAGAAGATGAAAGAAAATTAGAAGAAAAAGAGGGAATCTTTTTGTGTTGAAATATAGCCAAAACTCATTGATGATCATTTTTAATCTCATTTATTTATTTTTTAAAATTCCCCCCCCCCCCCTTTCCCCTGTTTTTACTCATTTTCGATGCATTTTTTATGAATCTTTTTCCTAATGATTTCACATCATATAACAATAATTGAACTTATTTATCTCTCCTTTATGGGTTACACACTATATTATATTATTTCTTTTTATTTTTTATTTCTCCTTTTTTGTTTCACCCCTTCCTATGGCACACCACACATACCTTTATATGATTCCAATGAGTGTATATATCTACTGTTTTTTCTGTATTTCTAGTTTTACTTGCTGTTCCACCATTATTAAATATTTATTGCTTTTTAATAAAAAATATTCATTGTTTTCTAATATTTTTAATACATTCAGCTGATGTAGAGCATTGAAAACTCACCTTTGTACATGTATATCTATAATTTCTGGAATGATCATTTTATATATATTTCTTTTTTAGACTGGGAAGAGTGGCGTTGTCCACCTTGTTCTGGTTGTCTGTCTGCTTGTCTATGGTAATGTACTCCTTCTCCCCTCTTCACTTCGAATGAATATGTTTTACTTGTTTCATATTACATTTTTGTTTCAAATTACAATATTATAATTTTTGTTTTTAATATTGATGTTTACATTTGTCTGTTTTTAGACCCCTGAGGAAGGCCTCCGGCCGAAACCGTTTGTTGGGTCTGTTAATAAAGGTTAATTTACACCATCTTCATTGTGTTGGCCGTGGTCATTAGCTTCCGCTCTGATCCCCTGATACTCCTGCGGAAGATTCTCTTCTCCTGCCTTCCTGTTGGCCCCTGAAACAGAGCCAAGAGCCAAGGAGTTGGAAATTCTACAATATCCCAAAACTCCTAAGGAGGCAGCTACCTTGCCCATACATGAGATTTTATATGATCTCATGTTAAGGAAGTGGGAGACACCTCTTACCACCTCTCCTCATTCTCGCAGACTGGATACGATATATCGAGTCCCTCCTTATCCTGGTTTCCAAAAGACTCAGCTTCCTCACCACTCTATTGTAGTGGAATCAGCTATGAGAAGGATCAAGAGTGCAAAGAGGCATGCCTGTAATCCTCCAGGACGTGAGTGCAGAACCCCTGGATGCTTTTGGACGTCGTGTCTTCCAAGCTTCCATGCTTTCTGCCAGGATCAGTTCCTATAGTCTCTACATAGGAATGTTCCTGAAGGAGGTCACAGATGATTTAGAAGCTTTGTCCTATTCTTCCTGAGGATAGAAGACAGGATTTTCTCACTTTCGTCAAACATGCCCAGGATGTTTCTAAATTTGCCAACCGTGCAGCCTTTGACTGCTTTGAGTGCATAAGCAGAACCTTGGCTATTGCCATAGGTGCACGTAGAATTGCTTGGCTCCAGGCATCTGATCTAGAGCTCTGGGTACAAGACAAATTGGGAAATATCCCTTGTACTGGTGAGAACCTGTTTGGTAGAGATTGGCAAGAAAAGGCCAATGAGATGGATGCTGAAAACTCCATCTTGGCTAGATTATCCAAGTCCACAGCTGATCCTGCTAGAAAGAAATCTTTTCTTTTCTAAGAAGAAAAGATATTATCCTGCCTATGCTCAGCAGGCACGTTCAGCAGGTCAGCTTGTCAGGAAGGGTCAGCAACCACCCAAACAGAAGAAAGCAAAGACTGCTAAGCCTCAGCCAGCCCAGCAGTCTCAGCCTCCACAAGGCCTTTGACTTTCAGCTAGAGAACTTAGCCTTCCTGGCTCTCGGGGGACCAGAGCCTTCCACCATTCCAGGAAGGTTATGTCATTTTTTCCCCAGATGGGGGCAGATAACAGCAGAACATTGGACACTCCCCATCATAAGGGAGGGGTACAAGCTTCATTTTTCAAGCATGCTCCCTCACACAATAATAAGGCAGTTCAATTCTCCGACCTCTCTCACCGACCTGTTAGGTCAGGAGGTCACTATCCTTCTTGCCCA
The DNA here is from genome assembly GCA_033557465.1 of Ichthyophis bannanicus. NCBI lineage: Eukaryota > Metazoa > Chordata > Amphibia > Gymnophiona > Ichthyophiidae > Ichthyophis > Ichthyophis bannanicus. Next base: position 145,973,086 of record CM066049.1, on the reverse strand, counting down.
AGGGGCAATAGAAGAAGTACCCATTCATCAGCAGGGTACAGGGTTCTACTCCCCTTATTTCCTTATCCCAAAGAAAACAGGGGGTTACAGACCTATCTTAGACCTCAGAGAATTGAACAAATTCCTTGTCAAGGAGAAATTCAAGATGATTTCTCTCGGATCTCTGCTGCCATACCTTCAGAGTCAGGATTGGCTTTGTTCTCTAGATCTCAAGAATGCGTACACCCATGTCCTCATCCATCCAACCCACAGAAGGTTCCTTCAGTTCCTTTTTCAAGGGAAGCACTACCAATACAGGGTGCTTCCTTTTGGCCTGGCCTCAGCACCAAGGGTGTTCACGAAATGCATGGCTGTCGTAGCAGCATTTCTCCGCACTCTAGGGATATTCGTCTTCCCCTGCTTAGACGACTGGCTCATTCAAGCCCCAACAGAGTCAGAGGCCAGGACTTCTCTATCCTGCACAATGCGTTTCCTTCAGTATTTAGGGCTGGTAATAAACATCCCAAAATCCAGTCTAACTCCCACTCAGTCTTTAGAGTTCATAGGAGCTTTGCTGGATACCAGAAAGGCAAGGGCCTATCTCCCCCAGGCCCGTTGCCTTCGCATTGTGCAGTTAGCTTCTCAAGCAGTGCTAAAACCTCATCTCACTGCTCGAGAAATGTTACAACTACTAGGCCACATGGCATCTACTGTGCATGTGGTTCCCTATGCTCGCCTCCATATGAAGGCAGCCCAGTGGACTTTATCCACTCAATGGACCCAGGCATCAGGATGCCTGTCAGACAAAATAGCAAACACAAATCGCCTTATTTTGTCCCTCCAGTGGTGGACGTCCACTCAAAACCTGTTGCTGGGGTCCCCTTTTCAGCTACCCTTACCCCAAGCAACTCTCAAAACAGATGCGTCTCCTATGGGTTGGGGAGCTCATCTGCAAGACCTCTCCACCCAAGGCACCTGGTCTCCACAGTAGACTCATCTACATATCAATCTCTTGGAGCTCAGAGCAATCTTCCTTGCTCTTCGAGTGTTCTACACCCTGCTCAGCTACAAGACAGTCCTCATTCATACGGACAATCAAGTAGCCATGTTCTATGTGAACAAGCAGGGGGGAACAGGCTCTCTGTCACTTTGCAACGAAGCTTTCCAACTGTGGGCCCTCGCCAGAGAGCATCAGATTCGTCTCCTGGCAGTGTATCTTCCAGGCATACAAAACTCTTGGGCAGACAGACTCAGTCGAGTTCAGCTTCCACACGAGTGGTCTCTGCATACAGACCAGGTAGCCAAGATTTTTCAAATTTGGGGAACCCCGGACATAGACCTCTTTGCAAGTTCGTGGAATGCCAGACTTCCCCGGTTCTGTTTCAGAATTCTGGCTCAGAAGGCTCAGGCCAGGGATGCTTTCCTCCTTCATTGGGGTCAAGACTTCCTGTATGCCTTTCCACCCATTCCCCTAATTCCCAAAACCCTGTTCAAGCTTCAGAGAGACAGAGGCCATATGATTCTCATAGCTCCACATTGGCCACAGCACGTGTGGTACCTTCTGCTTCTACATCTCTCTCAAGCTCCCTCCCTGGAGTTAGGGTCTGCTCCAGATCTCCTATCTCAGGAGGATGGAATGTTATGGCATCCCAATCCCCAGTCTCTGCATCTCAGGGCTTGGTTGCTGAAGGCCTAGATCTCCATGATCTTAATCTCCCTCAGCAAGTAGAAGATATTCTTTTTGCTTCCAGGAAACTTTCACAAGACGCTCTTATGCTTTCAAGTGGAAAAGGTTTACCATATGGTGTTCGCAAAAGGGTCTTAACCCCCTTGCGATACCTCTGGAATCATTGCTGAAGTGTCTCCTTCATTTATCCAATGCAGGACTTAAGACTAATTCAGTAAGAGTCCATTTGAGTGCTATTGCAGCTTCTTTTTAAGCCTCTAAATGGACAGCCTATTTCCTCTCATCCTCTTATAGCAAGATTTATGAGAGGCCGCCTTCTAACTATGCCTCCCATTAGGCCACCACCGGTGGCATGGGACTTAAACCTGGTTCTTGGGCAGCTCATGAAGCCACCTTTCGAACCTTTTAGCTACTACCTCCTTGAAATTCCTTTCTTGGAAGGTTATCTTTCTCATTGCAATCACATCAGCACGCCGCATTAGTGAGTTGCAAGCGCTAGTAGCTAATCCACCTTATACAAGGTTCCATCATGACAAGGTAGTCCTTAGGACTCATCCACACTTTATGCCAAAGGTGGTCTCGTCTTTTCATCTGAACCAAGCGGTCTACCTACCTGTGTTTTTTCCAAGGCCTCATGCATCAAATGCTGAGAGAAATCTTCATACCTTGGACTGTAAAAGAGCTTTAGCCTTTTACTTACAAAGAACACAGCAACATAGAAAGTCCTCTCAACTCTTTGTTGCTTTTGATCCTTCTCATTTGGGACTTCCAGTCTCCAAGAGAACACTGTCTAACTGGATTGCTCAGTGTATTTCCTTCGCCTATCAGAGTAAGAACCTTTCTCTGGAAGGCCATGTCACAGCTCACAATGTGAGAGCCATGGCAGCCTCAATGGCTCATCTGTACTCTGTGTCTATCGACGTCATCTGTCGAGCAGCCACCTGGGCCTCTGTTCATACCTTCACAGCCCATTACTGCTTGGAGAAGGACTCCCGACGGGATGCCTTGTTTGGTCGGGCTGTTTCCAACACCTGTTCCATACCTAATCAACTCCTACCCACCATCCCTGGTAGGATGCCAGAGATTCATGGGGGGAAGTGGAGCTCTTCTCAGGGACACACAACTTCTGTGGTCTCTCCTTGGCATCTAAAGCTAGGATGTCCCCATATGTGAGGACTACATTCCTGCTTGTTCCTGGAGATAGCATAGTTACTCACCTGTAACAGGTGATCTCCGGGAACAGCAGGAATATAGTCCTCACAACCCACCCACCTCCTCTAGGAGTTATATCTCTCTATCTCTTTCTCATTCCCTTTCTCTCTCTTTTTGTCTCAGTTTTAAACTCAACTGGAGAGAGGCAGTTGGGAAAGGCGGGAAGGCAGCACGCAGGCACTGTGGGATGCTCCCAAAAGCTTTCTAATTGGACGCTGGGGAGCGTTCCCGTGCAGGCTCCGTCGGTACCGACGATACCCATATGTGAGGACTAAATTCCTGCTGTTCCCGGAGATCACCTGTTACAGGTGAGTAACTATGCTAACTAGCGTTTTACAGTATGCCGGAGTGATTTCGTTGACCCATACATGCTTGAGTATGTCCTTTAAATCTGCTTCTGAAGTTGGACGGTGTGCTCCCACCTTTTTCTTCATAAGATTCCAACAGTTTTCAATTACATTGAGATCCGGAGAGTTTGATGGCCAACTTGGTAGCAGTTCGATGTTGTCCATGAACCATTTTTTGACTGTTTTTGCAGTGTGGCACGATGCTGAGTCCTGCTGAAATATAGTTGTGCCAGAAATATTCATGTGTATTTTAACTTTACTATTCAGCACGGATATGTATTTTGCAGCTTTTACTCTTTCACCTTTCTCAAAAATGTGCAGGCTACATCGTCCATTCGCCGAGATGCCACCCAATACCAGGACCGATGGTGGGTGTTTAACCGTCTTGATCGTGTACTTCGGATTTAGTCTCTCGCCTGCTGGTCGATGGACATAGTTGTAACCACTCCCATGTACTTGTTGAAATGTACTTTCATCTGTGAACATTACCCTCTCCCACCATTCAGCAGATTTGTCTTTCATCTTGCTACAAAACAGTATGCGGGTAGCAATTTGTTTCGTGGTCATCACTGGCTTCTTGGCAGGTCTTCTGGCCACGAGTTTGAATTCATCCACAAGCCGTCATCGGAGAGATCTGGCACTTATCTTTATTCCTTGATCATTAGCTAACTGAGCCACACATTGAGATGAAGTATGTGGACTAGATGTAATGCTTTTGAGGAATTGGTCATCTCGTCCAGTAGTTATCTGTTTGCGCCCACATTTCGAACGACGTGTATGGCCACCTGATTTCAGAACATTCTGAACTGCACACCTTGATATATGCAAATGTTTTGCAATAGCACATTGCGAATATCCTTCAGCATGGAGTGTGACAACTTGTCCCTTACAAAGTCATTAATATCGCACTTTCTACCCATCTTGATTGTATATTTTACATGTAACTTTCAATCTTTTCCTAGTTGTAAAAATTCAAAACTTCATCCAAGAAACCTACTACAGAGTGTAAGTAAAACTAAAATGGACGCCAGACACATGGTGTAACTAATCGCCATGCTGATTAAATAAGTAAGCACGTATGACATCTCCACAGTACATTACACAGGTACACTACCAAAAAACTGCCTCCAGTTTTGCAACTGATTCCTATAGATTTTGAGGTGCTGAATCCAGGAAAAATAGCCAAAATGTTCCATCACGTCACGTTTTCTTGCAAAATTAGATTTCTTACCCATATAAGGAATGTTCACATAATTTCTTTTTAGCCGACTGCAGTTTATTTTCTTGGCCCAAAATAGAGGTTGTAATGGTTAACTAACTAGAAACACTCCCTCATGATATTTTAGAGTGTTTTGTATTCATTTTATACATTAACAGGACAATTGGGAGGCGGGGGGCTAAATCCAGTACTCGCGCTGGCGCATGTTCTTTCCTGTTCGCCTCGCCTCGCCTCGTCTCGTTCGCTCGCTCAAACACGGTGGTTGCGACATGAATGTTCCTGTCAAATTTCAGTTTCTTGCAAGTTCATTATTACCTTTTGTTTGCTCAGTCGTAATCCAGCTTTATTTCGAAGTGGTTCACTACAGTTGTAGTTTGCAGTGCTGTGTATTTGTGATGGCTCACAGAGCCAGAGGTTGCGTCAACTCTCCAGACAGTTTTTGTTTTATTTGTGGGGAATATACCGTGAAAAAGCGGCAGAGGAACATTTCTGCATTTATTAAAAAAGTATATTTCGCCTGTTTCGGTTTGAAGTTAGGCGATCAAGACAAACCGTGGGCTCCTCACAAAGTGTGCAAGACATGTGAGGAAGATCTACGCTTATGGATGAAAGGTAAAAAACAAGCGTTTCGTTTCAGAATATCTATGATGTGGCGTGAACAAAGAGACCACAGCAGTGACTGCTATTTTTGCTCTTGCATTGTGAAGGGATACAACTTAAAAAATAAGAACGTAATAAGTTACCCCAACCTTCCCTCAGCAATTAGGCCTATGCCTCATAGCAACGAAGTACCTGTGCCTGAACCACCAAAATCTTTGGATCATATTTTGTGTGGACGGTTCTGATCATGATGAGACTCATCAGATGGCTTTTCCCGATGAGTCCAGTACTTCCGAGTTTGAAACTGAACCAGATCCGAAACCTGAACTTTTCTCTCAAGCTGAATTGAATGATTTAGTCCGGGATTTAGGACTCCCAAAAGATGCTGCCCAACTGCTAGGTTCTCGGCTTAAACAGAAAAATCTATTGTCACCAGGAACAACTTTTTATTGGTACCGCAACCGCGAGACACAATTTTTGAAGTATTTCAGCAAAGAGGAAGATTTGGTATTTTGCAACGATATATACGGAGTGATGGAAAAGTTTAAACTCAAGTATGATCCTGCTGAATGGCGGCTGTTCATTGATTCGTCAAAAGACAGCATAAAACAAACAGACCCTCATAACAGGCCAACTTCTCAATGAAATAACAAGCAGTTCCAAGTACTATTGTACCACCTTTGTATATAGTTAACCATGATATCCCTTATCAGATAACCCTCCATTGTATTTAGTTTCCCCTATTTTCGCCAAGTTATACTTCCTGTTAAATGTAACTGACCAGACATATGTAAACTGTCGGATGTTTTCTGTTCAATGTAAACCGCGCTGATGTCTAATAGTGCGGTATATAAGAATTGTTAATAAATAAATAAATAAATAAATAAAAGGTGTTCTTCTTCATAATGGCAACACATTCGCTTCAGTTCCTATTGCTCACTCTGTTATTCTCCAAGAAAAATACGAGAATTTGGCCCTGATTCTTCAGAAGATTCGTTATGATGAGCATAAGTGGATGATTTGTGGAGACTTTAAAATTCTATCCATGCTATTAGGGCAGCAATCCGGTTTCACCAAATATCCCTGCTTCCTTTGCTTGTGGGATAGCCGGGCCCGCGACCTACACTGGGGGAAAAAAGACTGGCCAATTCGGGAGTATTTGAGACCCGGTGAGAAAAATGTTCTTCATGAGAGCTTGGTACCTCGTGATAAAATTCTATTACCACCTCTCCACATTAAGTTGGGTCTCATTAAGCAATTCATCAAGTCCCTTCCAAAAGATGGTGAGTGCTTTCGGTACCTTTGCTCAAAGTTCCCCCGACTTTCTGAAGCAAAGCTAAAGGAAGGAGTGTTTGTTGGCCCTGATATAAGGAAACTCATTTCAGATGGAGCATTCGCTGAAACGATGTCTGAGAAGGAAAAAGAAGCCTGGGATTCCTTCAAGGATGTTGTTCTCAAATTCTTGGGGAACAGGCGGGATGAGAACTATATAAGGATATTGTTGCCAGGATGCTCAATGCCTTCAAAGAACAAGGCTGTAACATGAGCCTGAAAGTCCATTTCTTGCACTCCCATGTGAACTACTTTCCCGAAAACTTGGGGGCGTACAGTGAAGAACAAGGTGAAAGGTTTCACCAGGACATCAAGGACGCAGAGAGAAGGTACCAAGGAAGATGGAACACCACTATGATGGCTGATTTCTGCTGGTTGCTGCTGCGGGAAACCCCAGATGAAAAATACGCCAAGCAGCACACCAAGAGAAGCATTCGGGGGAAGAAGAAACGGGCCCACCAGGAGATTGATTGACCCAAGAATGAAATTAAAATCTAAACTGTGTTGACAAATATCGTGTTTTTACTAAACTTTGAAATAAAAATTTGCTAGTTATTACCACAGTGTCGGATCTCATTTATTAGAATTTTATTTTCACACCATCGGGTGTTTGTCTTCATGTATTGCAATGGTGCGGTTTGCGTTTTCTATTCTTACATACATACCTGTACAACATTTTTTGCACATTTCTTTGCTTTGCTTTGTGTCTAACCTCGCTCTTACATGCTCAATGTTTGTGCACATGTATGTGGCTGTTTTAAGTGCAGACAATTTTGCTACCATCACAGTGTGTTTTGTTGACATTACTCTATTCTTATGTGCTGCCTTGTTACAATTTTCTTTATTCTTATTTGAATAACTACTAAACAATTAGTATAAAGAATTCATCCAAGAAACTTTTATCTCGATCGCACTCAATCTGAAACGTTCACCTCAAACTGCTAACCCAATGTAGCAAAAAATCTGTACGTGATGGAGCAAATTGGTTACGAGGTTTGGATTCAGCGCACCAAAAAACGTAAAAATCAATCGAAACATTAGAGGCAGTTTAAAAAAATTTTTTTTTAGTGTACCTGTGTTATTTAACAATAAATTGTAGAAAAAGATACCTGCCTTAATTTTTTGGCCACTACTGTATATATAAACCACTATCTCCAGGAACAAGCAGGAATGAGTCTTCACATATGGGTACGTCGGTACCGACGGAGCCTGCGCGGGAACGCTCCCCAGCGTCCAATCAGAAAGCTTTTGGGAGCATCCCACAGCGCCTGCGTGTTGCCTTTCCAACTGTCTCTCCTCAGTTGTTCTTTTTCCGCGGAGCCAGCAGGTCGTGTTCCTGTCACCGCAGAAGAATTTCCTTATTTTTTCTTAATTTCTTTTCTGTCGCGTCTGCCTTCTTCGACGCTGTACCGGTACCGCCGGTCATTGTTCTTTTCTTTAAAAAAAAAAACAACAAAAAAACCCCCTTTTTTCCATTTATTTTCTTCAGGTGCACTTCAGTTTTGAGCCTTAGGCCTAAAACCTTTTTCCTTAAATATGGAAAAGCCTGCCTCAGGATTTAAGAAGTGCACAAAATGTGGCGGTACTATCTCCGTCATCGACACCCATGACTGGTGTCTAAAATGTTTAGGCCCTGACCATTCCATTACAGATTGTATGTCCTGTTCTATGATGTCTAAGAGAGGTCGACAGAACTGAGCTGCCAAGCTCAGTACCCTGTTTCCCTCTGATGCGGCTTCGGTAGCATCGACGTCTTCCAGGGCTGCTTCTTCCTCACATGGATCTCAGGTAACTAAACATAAATCCAGCTGGTCCTCGAAGGGTAAATCTCCTTCTAAGCATCGAGATGCCTCTGGCCTTGCCCTCGAGGATTCTGCACCGGTAAAATTACCCCGGCGGGAGGCTTCGGCCTCTAAAGCATCATCATCGGGGTTCCAGGATGATCTCGATGGCGTGGCCTCGGCAGATCTCCTAGTGCCATTCTCTGGGGTACCGGTGGCTTCCACTGGTACCGACTTCCAGGTATTGGCGGCGTCGATGGATCAGAGGATTCTGTCCATCGAATGCAGTCTGGCGGCTTTCCTTGTGGCATTGACGCCCGTGGTACCGCAACAGACTACTCAGCCGGTACCGGCTCCAGCATTGCCATCGGCACCGATCCTGGTACCGGTGGCGTCAACATCGGCATCGGTGTCCGCTATACCAGTACTCTGCCCTCTGCAGCCCTCCGGTACCGATACCCCGGTACCGGTGATTCCCGATACCGATCCCAGTCGGTACGGGTATCGGGTTTTGCAAGAGCATCCCGACAGACGATACTTCGATTTCTCTGAGGATTCGGAGGATTCTGAAGAGTCTGTCGATGCAGTGATGCTTCTTCCACAGGAGGAGTCCTCTCCTAAACGAAGGATGTCTCCTCCAGAGGACTTGTCTTTTCAAGACTTTATCAGAGAGCTGGCTCGGGGCCTCTCTGGGGCCACTGTAATAGTCAGAGCCTAGAGCTAAGGAGTTAGATATTTTACAATATCCTAAAACTCCTAAGGAGGCAGCTACCTTACCTATTCATGAGATTCTGTATGATCTCATGTTAAGGATGTGGGAAGCACCTCTAACCACCTCTCCTCGTTCTCGCAGGTTGGACACCATGTATTGGGTCCCTCCTTGTCCTGGTTTCCATAAAACTCAGCTTCCTCACCACTCTATTGTGGTTGAGTCTGCAATGAGAAAGATTAGAAGTGCCAAGAGACATGCCTCTAATCCTCCAGGACGTGAATGTAGAACCCTGGATGCTTTTGGAAGGAGAGTCTTCCAAGCTTCCATGCTTGCTGCGATAATTAATTCTTATAGTCTCTACATGGGAATGTTCTTAAAAGAAGTCACTGACCGTTTGCAGACTTTAAGTCCTTTTATGTCTGACAATAAAAGGCAAGAATTTCTTACTGGGCTCAAACATGCCCAGGATATCTCCAAATTCTCCAACCGTGCAGCTTTCGACTCCTTTGAATGCGTAAGCAGAGCCTCGGCTATAGGTGCACGTAGGATTGCTTGGCTTCAAGCATCTGATTTGGAGATCTGGGTCCAAGATGAATTGGGAAATGTACAGGTGAGAATCTGTTTGGCTTTTGCTTGCCAATCCTTACCAATCAGATGGATGCTGAAAATTCTGCTTTGGATAGATTATCCAAATCTATAGCTGCTCCTGCTAAGAAAAGGTTGTTCAAGAAAACACCTTTTTCTAAAAAGGGAAGATCCTATCCTGCTTATAGTCAGTCAGAGAGCCTTCTGCAGCTCAGTTCCCTTCCAAACGTCAGCAATCCTCCAAACAGACCAAGGCAAAGGCTGCGAGGCCTGCTCCAGCCCAACAATCTCAGCCCCCTCAGGGCCTTTGACTTTCTGCTAGAGAACTTAGCCTTCCTGGCTCTAGAAGGACCAGAGCCCTCCACCATTCCAGGAAGGTTGTGTCACTTTGCTCCCAGATGGGGGCAAATCACTGTAGAGCATTGGACACTCCATCATAAGAGAGGGGTACAAACTTCATTTTTCCAGCTTGCCCCCTCTCACAAGAGTGCACCAGTTCAATTCTCCAACCTCCCTCCTCAGCCTGTTAGAGCAGGAGGTTGCCACTCTTCTAGCCCAGGGGGCAATAGAGGAAGTGCCTTCTCAACAACAGGGCATAGGGTTCTACTCCCCCTATTTTCTTATCCCAAAGAAAACAGGGGTCTTCAGACCCATTTTAGATCTCAGAGTGTTGAACAGATTCCTAGTCAAAGAAAAATTCAAGATGGTTTCTCTAGGAACTCTGCTGCCATACCTTCAGAGTCAGGATTGGCTTTGTTCTCTAGATCTCAAGGATGCGTACACTCATGTTCTCATCCATCCAACTCACAGAAGGTTCCTTCGGTTCCTTTTCCAGGAGAAGCACTAGCAATACAGAGTGCTCCCCTTTGGCCTGGCCTCTGCACCAAGGGTGTTCACGAAATGCATGGCAGTGGTTGCTGCTTTTCTGCGCACCCTGGGAATATTTGTCTTCCCTTATCTGGACGACTGGCTCATTCGAGCTCCCACTCAATCAGAGGCCAAGACTGCTCTAACCTGCACAATGCGTATCCTTCAATATTTAGGGCTGGTAATAAACATCCCAAAATCCAATTTGATCCCTACTCAATCCCTGGAGTTTATAGGGGCGTTGCTGGATACCACAAGGGCAAGGGCCTATCTTCCTCAGGCCCGTTGCCTTCGCTTGATGCAGTTAGCTTCTCAAGCAGAGTCAAAACCCCTACTAACTGCTTGAGAAATGTTACAGTTGCTAGGCCACATAGCATCCACCGTTCATGTTATACCATATGCTCGCCTTCACATGAGAGCAGCTCAGTGGACTTTATCCACCCAATGGACCCAGGCATTAGGCAAAATAGCAAACACAAGTCGCCTCATTTTGTCCCTCCAGTGGTGGATGTCCCCTCAAAACCTATTGCTGGGGTCTCCCTTTCAACAGCCTCTACCCCAGGCAACTCTTACAACAGATGCTTCTCCAATGGGCTGGGGAGCTCATCTTCAGGATCTCTCCACCCAAGGCATCTGGTCCCCACAGGAGACGTCTACATATCAATCTCTTGGAACTCAGAGCAATCTTCCTTGCTCTGCGAGTTTTCCACACCCTGCTCAGACACAAGACAGTCCTTGTCCACACGGACAATCAGGTAGCCATGTTCTATATAAACAAGCAGGGAGGAACTGGCTCTCTGTCGCTTTGCAATGAAGCTCTGCGACTGTGGGCCCTTGCCAGAGAGCATCACATTCATCTTCTGGCAGTCTATCTTCCAGGTGATCCAAAACTCTTGGGCAGACAGACTCAGTCGAGTTCTGCTTCCACACGAGTGGTCCCTACATATGGACCAGGTATCCAAGATTTTTCAAATTTGAGGAACCCCGGAAATAGACCTCTTTGCAAGTCCGTGGAATGCCAAACTTCCCCGGTTCTGTTCCAGAACTCCGGCTCAGGCAAGGGATGCTTTCCTCCTTCATTGGGGTCAAGACTTTCTGTATGCCTTTCCACCCATTCCCCTAATTCCCAAAACCCTGTTCAAGCTTCAGAGAGACAGAGGCCACATGATTCTCATAGCTCCACATTGGCCACGGCAAGTGTGGTACCCTCTGCTTCTACATCTCTCTCAAGCTCCCTCCCTAGAGTTAGGGTCTGCTCCAGACCTCCTTTCTCAGGAGGACGGAAAGTTGTGGCATCCCAATCCCCAGTCTCTGCATCTCAGGGCTTGGTTGCTGAAGGCCTAGATCTCCAGGATCTTCATCTTTCTCAACAAGTGAAAGATATTCTTTATGCTTCCAGAAAACCTTCCACTAGACGTTCTTATGCTTTCAAGTGGAAGAGGTTTACCATCTGGTGTTCTGAAAAGGGTCTTAACCCCAGGGCCATACCTTTGGAATCGTTGCTGGAGTATCTCCTTCATCTGTTTAATGCAGGCCTTAAGACAAATTCAGTAAGAGTCCATTTGAGTGCTATTGCAGCTTCCCTCAAGCCTCTAAATGTACAACCTGTTTCCTCTCATCCCCTTGTAGCAAGGTTCATGAGAGGCCTCCTTTTAACAAAGCCTCCCATTAGACCACCACTGGTGGCATGGGACTTAAATTTGGTTCTTGGCCAGCTTATGAAGCCGCCTTTTGAACCTTTAGCTACCACCTCCTTGAAATACCTTTCTTGGAAGGTTATCTTTCTCATTGCAATCACATCATTGCGCCGCATCAGTGAATTGCAAGCACTAGTAGCTAATCCACCTTATACAAGGTTCCATCATGACAAGGTGGTCCTTAGGACTAATCCACACTTAATGCCTAAGGTGGTCTCGCCTTATCTCCAGGAACAAGCAGGAATGAGTCCTCACATATGGGTACGTCGGAACCGACGGAGCCTGCGCGGGAAAGCTCCCCAGCTTCCCAGAAGGAAAGCTTTTGGGGCTTCCCACAGCGCATGCGCACTGCCTTCCCCGCCTTCCTGACCAACTCTCCTCAGTTCTTCTTTTTCCGCGGAGCCAGCAGGTCGTGTTCCTGTCACCGCTGAAGAATTTCTTATTTTACTTTGTTTCTTTGGCCGCGTGTCTGCCTTCCCCGATTCCGAACCGGTACCGCCGGTCTTTTTTTCTTCCTCTTAAAAAAAAAAAAAAAAATCTTATTTTTCCCCACTTGGTGTATTTGTTTTTGTGAGGCCTACAGGCCTTTACAAATTCTCCCTCATGGAGAAACCAGCCTCTGGTTTTAAAAAATGCACCAAGTGTACTGGTACTATTTCAGTCAGACACCCATGAATGGTGTGTTAAATGTTTGGGCCCTGACCATTCTATTCCGGATTGTCCATCCTGCTCTCTGATGTCCAAACGTGGCTTACAGAACCGAGCAGCCAAATTTCATATGCTGTTTTCTACTGATACTCCAGCATCAACGTCCTCCAGGTCTTCCTCTCCGGATGGATCTCAGGTAACCAAACATTCTGCAGGCAGGTCTTCAAAAGGCAAATCTCCCTCTAAGCAGCGAGAGGCCCTTGGGTTTGACCCTGAAGACCCTGCCCCAGCTAAACAACCCCGGCGGGAAGCTCCGGCTTCCAAAGCTCCTCCTATGGGGTTACAGGTTGACATCGATGGCACGGCCTCGACCGATCACCTGTTAGACTGCTCTGGGGTACCGGCCCAGACTGGTACCGACATCCAGGCAGTCGTAGCGACTATGGGTACTACTGTACAATCCATGCAGCAAGCCATATTCGCTTTCATTAATGCTGCAAAGCCCTCGGTACCGCAACCATCGGTTCTGACCCCGGTTCCGGTACCACAACCGATACCGATACCCAGAGCATCTATTTCCAATAGAATGCCGGTTCCGGTCCCTGGTTCCGTGGACTTTCTCGATACCGATCCGGTTCCCGGTACGCGCGATGTCGATACCGGTCGGTACGCGTATCGGTCTCTGGAAGCAAATAGGCGATACTTTGAGTCTTCTGAGGATGCCGATACCTCAGATGATTCTGAAGAAGCATCCCTTATTCTTCCTGAGGAGCCCTCTTCCCCAAAGAGGAGAATGTCTCCTCCAGAGGACTTGTCCTTTCAAGACTTCATTCTGGAAGTAGCCAAGGGACTCTCAATTTCAGTATCCTCTGAAAAAGAACCTAGAGCAAAAAAATTAGACATTTTAGGATACTCTAAGGTTCCTAAAGAGGCAGTCACCTTGCCCATTCATGACATCCTTCAAGAACACATGATGGACTTATGGGAGGCTCCTCTTACCCTATCTCCACATTCTCGTCGGTTGGACACCATGTATCGGGTCCCTCCTTCTCCTGGATTTCAAAAGACTCGGCTTCCTCACCATTCCATCGTGGTGAAGTCTGCTATGAAGAAGATAAAGAGTACCAAAAGGCACTCTTCTACCCCTCCAGGAAGAGAATGTAGGACATTGGATGCTTTTGGCAGGAAAATCTTCCAAGCTAGTATGCTTATTGCCAGAATCAACTCATACAGCCTCTATATGGGCATGTTTCTCAAAGAGCTTGCTCTCAAAATACGACATTTCCTCCCCTTTATCCCAGAAGATAGGAAGGAGGAATTCCTGCTTCTCTTAAAGCATACCCAAGATGTGTCAAAATTCTCCAATAGAGCTGCCTTTGACTCCTTTGAGGGTGCTAGCAGAGCATCAGGCATAGCTATAGCTGCTTGCAGAATTGCTTGACTCCAGGCCTATGACCTGGAATCCTGGGTACAAGATGGCCTAGGCAATCTGCCCTGTACAGGTGAAAATCTGTTTGGCAAGGAGTGGCAAGTCAAAGCCACTCAAATGGATGCAGAGAATGCTGCTCTAGATAGACTTTCCAAGTCTACTTCTACCTCTGCCAAGAAAGTCTTTTAAGAAACCCTTCTACAAAAAGATCAGATTTTCTACCAATGCTGGCCAATCAACTTCTCAGGTTCGCTTTGCTCCTAAACATCAGCAATCTAAACAGGCCAGAGCAAAACCTGCAGGGGCTGCTACACTTCAACAGTCCCAACCCCCTCAGGGTTTTTGACTTACTTCTAGAGAACATACCCTTTCTGGCTCTGCAGCAACCAGAGCCTCTCACAATTCCAGGAAGGTTACCTCATTTTGCTCCCAGATGGGAGCAAATCACATCAGAACATTGGACCCTCTCTATCATCAGAGAGGGCTACAAACTGCATTTTTCCAGCCTTCCTCTCCATACCATGGTGAGACATTTCATCTCTCCCCCATCTCTTCTACATCTGTTGGGTCAGGAGGTGAATACCCTTCTTGCCCAAGGGGCAATAGAACAGGTTCCTCTTCTTCAACAGGGGTCAGGGTTTTACTCCCCCTATTTTCTCATTCCGAAGAAAACAGGGGGACACAGACCCATTCTAGACCTGAGAGAATTAAACAAATTTCTATACAAAGAGAAATTCAAAATGCTCTCTCTAGGTACTCTCCTTCCATACCTACAGAGTCAGGACTGGCTTTGTTCTCTAGACTTAAAGGATGCGTACACACATATACTCCTCCATCCATCCCACAGAAAATTCCTACGATTTCTGTTCCAGGGAAAACATTTCCAATACAGAGTACTCCCCTTCGGTCTAGCCTCTGCTCCAAGAGTGTTCACCAAATGCATGTCAGTAGTGGCTGCATTTCTACGCACTCTGGGAATATTTGTCTTCCCATACCTAGACGACTAGCTCATCCAAGCTCCATCTCAGTCCGAGGCTCAGACTTCCCTGGACCACACCAGACACCTTTTGCAGTATCTGGGACTTGTCATCAATCTGCCAAAGTCTCAACTCACCCCTACTCAATCCCTAGAATTCATAGGGGCCTGGCTAGATACCAGCACGGCAAGGGCCTATCTTCCCCAGGCACGTTGCCACCGTCTAGTGCACGTGGCCTCTCAAATTCAGTCCAGAAGCCACTTGACTGCCAGAGAAATGCTACAACTGCTAGGCCACATGGCATCCACAGTTCATGTGGTGCCTTATGCTCGTCTGCTTATGAGAGCAGCTCAATGGACTGTCCACCCAGTGGACCCAAGCATCAGGAGCTCTCTCAGACCAAATAGCAACCTCCAAACGTCTCTTTTGGTCTCTCCAATGGTGGATCTCCACCCAAAATCTGTTGTTGGGGTCCCCCTTCCAACCGGTACTACCCCAAACAACCCTCACAACAGATGCCTCCCAAACAGGCTGGGGAGCTCATCTTCAAGACCTCTCCACTCAAGGCACTTGGTCTCCACAGGAGACCACCCTTCATATCAACCTTTTGGAGCTCCGAGCAATTTTCCTTGCTCTCAAGGTCTTTCATACCCTCCTGCACAACATGACAGTTCTTGTTCATACCGACAATCAAGTAGCCATGTTCTACATAAACAAACAAGGAGGGACTGGCTCTCTGTCGCTTTGCAACGAAGCTCTCAGACTGTGGGCCTTCGCCAGAGAGCATCAAATCCATCTCCTGGCAGTATATCTCCCAGGAATCCAAAACTCTTGGGCAGACAGACTCAGTCGAGTTCTGCTTCCACACGAATGGTCCCTGCACATGGATCAGGTACTCAGAATCTTTCAGAAATGGGGAACCCCGGACATAGACCTCTTTGCAAGTCCGTGGAATGCCAAACTTCCCCGGTTCTGTTCCAGAATTCCGTGTCAGGGAATGCAGGCCAAGGATGCCTTCCTCCTTCATTGGGGTCAGGGCCTCCTATATGCCTTTCCACCCATTCCTTTGATTCCCAAGACTCTGTTCAAACTGCAGAGGGATCAAGGATCTATGATCCTCATAGCTCCACGCTGGCCACGCCAAGTGTGGTACCCTCTACTTCTGCATCTCTCCCAGGCCCCCTCCCTGGATCTGGGAGCTGCTCCAGACCTTCTGTCTCAAGAGTGGGAGGACTTTGTGGCACCCAAACCCCAAGTCCCTTCACCTCAGAGCTTGGTTACTGAAGGGCCTAGACCTTCAAGACTTAAATGTCTCTCAGCAAGTGAAGGATATCCTCCATGCTTCCAGAAAACCTTCCACTAGGCGTTCCTATGCTTTTAAGTGGAAAAGATTTTCCATTTGGTGTGCTCAAAGGAGTCTTGAACCTCTCTCACTACCTCTGAATTCTCTATTAGAATATCTCCTGCATCTTTCCAATGCAGGCCTCAAGACGAATTCAGTACAAGTCCATTTGAGTGCTATTGCAGCATCACTTAAACCTATCAATGGACAACCTATTTCCTCTCATCCGCTTATTGCTAGATTCATGAGAGGCCTAACCTTAACTAAGCCTCCCATTAGACCTCCTCCGGTGGCATGGGACTTAAACTTGGTTCTTGGTCAGCTTATGAAGCCACCCTTTGAACCCTTAGCCTCAACCTCCTTGAAATTTCTTTCCTGGAAGGTTGTTTTCCTTATTGCAGTCACTTCAGCTCGCCGTATCAGTGAACTGCAGGCCTTAGTGGCTAATCCACCTTATACAAGGTTCCATCATGATAAGGTAGTCCTTAGGACGAATCCACACTTTATGCCTAAAGTGGTTTCACCTTTTCATCTTAATCAAGATGTATACTTACCTATCTTTTTTCCAGCTCCTCATGCATCTAATGCAGAGAGGGCCCTTCATACTTTGGATTGTAAAAGGGCTCTCGCCTTTTACCTCCACAGGACACAGCAACATAGAAAGTCTTCCCAACTTTTTGTTGCTTTTGATCCTTCCCATTTGGGACTTCCAGTCACTAAGAGAACCCTGTCCAATTGGATTGCTCAGTGTATCTCTTTTGCTTACCAGAATAAGAACCTCACTCTGGAGGGCCATGTCACAGCTCAAAATGTGAGAGCCATGGCCACCTCTATGGCTCATCTTCATTCTGTATCCATAGATCAGATCTGTCGAGCAGCCACCTGGGCCTCGGTTCATACCTTTACAGCCCATTATTGCTTGGACAAGGACTCCCGCTGGGATGCCTTATTTGGTCAGGCTGTCCTCAAACACCTGTTCCATTCTTAAACAACTCCTGCCCACCTTCCCTCAATGGATGCCTGAGATCCATAGGAAGATAGGAAACCCTTGAAGGGGGATCTCCCCGGCATCTTAGCTAGGGAGTCCCCATATGTGAGGACTCATTCCTGCTTGTTCCTGGAGATAGCACAGTTACTTACCTGTAACAGGTGATCTCTGGGAACAGCAGGAATTAGTCCTCACAACCCACCCACCTCCCCTAGGAGTTGTTTCTCTTTCTCTTCCTTTCCTCTCTCTATTGTCTCAGCTTTAAACTCGAACTGAGAAGAGTTGGTCAGGAAGGCGGGAAGGCGCAGCGCGCATGCACTGTGGGAAGCCTCAAAAGCTTTCCTTCTGGGAAGCTGGGGAGCTTTCCCGCGCAGGCTCCGTCGGTTCCGACGTACCCATATGTGAGGACTAATTCCTGCTGTTCCCAGAGATCACCTGTTACAGGTAAGTAACTGTGCTTTAATCACTGGAAATGTGTAAAACCTTTCAAATAAATAAATGGGCTAGAGGCTCTCCATCAGAGCATCAGAAAGACTTGTCGGCCTTGTAAGCCTCGCAGTGAGCAGCCTGCAAAGGTGCCCTGGTGGGTGGAATCTACTCCCAGGGCCACCAGCAATCTCCCAATGACCTTACTATCGCAAAGTCGGTGGCTGAAGTCATTGTACTGACCCTGATGCACTCAGAGACCACAGTGCTGACCGAGCGCCTTAGGTCTCTTGAGGTGTACATGGTGCCTTTCCTGGCTGCATGGGCCCCAGTGGCCCCACTGCCTGCTGTGGTGTCAGTGCCGGCTGTGTAACCTATTCTCGAGACCCATGCCCTCCCTGCAAGCCGGGGATGTCAGGTTGGCAGTCGGAGTCCACCCCAGGACTGACTGCAGTATCTCTTTCCAGGGTCTCGGGCTTTGATGCCCTGTGCACAGGTACCTGGGGGAGGGCTGCCCCAGTCCCGCCAGCGCCTAGTATCTCCACTGGAGCTGAATCGACACTGGGAGGAGGCCAGGAGATACTATGACATCCTCTCTAAGTTGGACTCTAATGGATGGGAGATAGAGGAGGAATCCCTGGACATCCCTTTGGAACAGTCCCTACCGTATGAGCAGCAGAAGTCACTCCCAGGAGGCATGTCTGTCTGGGATATGGTGAAGATTATCCCCTTTTCTCTGAAGGCGGAGGATGAGCCGAGGGTGGAGAAACTGGAATTCTTCAGTACCCTTCGGCTCTGAAGGAGGCTATCATGGTGCTGGTGCACCACATGTTACAGTGACTCCCAGGTCTATGCCGGCTATCAGCCATTGACTCGACTTGATGTACCGGGTGCGAAAGGCCCCTGGGTTCGAGAAGCCCCAACTGCTGCATCACTCCCTGGTGGTGGAGTCCACCAAGCGGCACATCAAGAGCTCCAATCCCTATTCATCGGTGCCTCCCAACAGGGAGCAGAGGACCCTCAATGGTTTTGAGAGGTGCTGCCGAGGTGCACCCCCTAAGCTTTTGCACCCTGTGCAGCTGCACTGCTCACACAGGGCTAGATACAGTACTGCTGGGCTTGATAAGATTTTCCATTCTGGATCAGACCAATGGCCTAAGTTCTCAGGGCTCCATGCTGGTTGCTTATGTCCTGTCCTACCCAGCTCTACGTGGGTATGTTCTTAAAGGACATCATGGGGGTTCTGAAAGAGTTTGGCTCCCTCATCCCTGCAGGGCGGCCAAGATAGAGACAGAGGACCATCTCTCGCCTCTCAAGCGAGACGTCTGACCCCACCAAGAAGAAGCACCAGGAAAAGAAGCCTTTCTACAGGCCGAAGCACCGGTATTATTAAAGCTTCCAAGGGGCTCAGCCTAAGGCGCAGGCCCAGCATCAACCGTGGTGGGCCAAGCCGTAGAAGGCCCAGCCTGTGTCTCAGCCACAGCCGGGGCGGGGTTTTGACACCTTCATTGGAGCATAGGCAGTTGCCTTCTTTCCGAGGGGGTGCCCCCTCAAGTAGACAGACAGCTTGTCCATTTCGAACACAGGTGACCCCTCATCACCACGGACATCTGGGTGCTCCAGCTTGTTCGGAACAGGTACCTGCTGCATTTTGCCCAGCTTCTGTTCCCATTCTTCCGAGGGGAGTATCCTTTAAGCAGAGGTTAGCACCCTACTGGCCGACCTGGCCATTGAGCTGGTACTCCCGGTTCAGATAGGGAGGGGATTCTACTCCTGCTGTTTTCTTGTCCCCAAAAAAGAGAGGTTGGTTCCAGCCCATCCTGGACCTCAGGGACCTGAACCGTTTTCTGGTTTGAGAAAAGTTCAAGGTGGTCTCTCTAGGTACCTTGCTCCCATATCTCCTCAAGGGTATTTAGCTATGCTTCTTGAATCTGAAGGATGCGTACACATACATCCTGATCCATCCTCTCCACAGGAAGTACCTGTGGTTCATGCTGAGCGGCCAACGTTTTCAGTACCTAGTGCTGCCCTTCGGGCTTGCGTTGACCCCCAGCGTCTTCACAAAGTGCCTGTCATTGCCGCTTACCTCCAGACCCCGGGGGTCTTCGTGTTCCCGCTACTAAGATGATTGACTGATAAAGGCCTCCGCACTGAATGACGTGCAGCAATCAGCTCACTTGATGATTCAGATGCTTGAACGGCTCGGGTTTGTGGTAAACTACCTTGTCTCATCTATAGCCATCGCAGTGGCTAGAGTTCATCAGGGACCTCCTGGACATCATGCAGGCTGTCAGACGGCTGCCTAGGGTGAGAACTTACACAATCTTGACGATGCATATATTCATATGATTCTTGCAAGGTATTGTGGGTATTGTAGTTCATTCACTCCCAAACACAGCTGATGACAATAATTTGAGTTGTGAAACCAAGTGGTAAGATCAATAAAATACTTCTTTTATTGATGGGGTTTAATTCACCCAGCACATGTATGCTTGATAGCACTATAAATGAGGTTACTTGCTTGCAGTGTTTAAAATGGATAACAAAAAGTCACAAAGTAAACCAGAAACAACCTTCAGCTTGTCAGGCAATTAGCTAATGTTTTCTTAGCAAATAATTACCAAATACAAAGGCACAAAGTAAAGAATAAACTTTGCTGGTTAGGTTAACTTCTGCTTATTTTTCCACGCCGATCTCAGCAGTGATTCTCCCTTGCTCACACACACAATCAGGTGCAGCCCTAATTACTATCAATGGACCAGCTGAAAGCCTTTAGCTGGCTGGCTGCTACTGTGTGAGCCCAAATCCTGCTTTAAGAGCTGTTTGCAGTGGAAATAAAGAACAAAGTTAGGTTTCTTTGTGATGGCTGATGTGTTTGCTCATAGAAAGCTAGCAATAGCATTTAGATAGAGAACAGTCCATATAAACTGTACTTTCATCTGCTGTATCAATTATCATAGGGTCACTATCATACATTGGCACAGACGAGTCTTTCATTAAGGCATTATCATGAGAATGCTTATTCCCTTGCTGCCATTCTCTATTATAGATAGGGTCTGGATCAGTGTTCATACCTGAGCCTCTCCTGCTATCATTATTCCTCTCTGTATAGCCTGGCCAATATGTAATCCAATTCTGATGTCCAGCCTTCCAATCTTGATCCCTGGACACTGGATCTTCTCTCACATACCTTCTGGCCTTGGTCTGAAAGTCCCTTCCACATGCAGTCTTCTCTCTTCCAGGTAGCCACTGGTGATTCCTATCTCTGCCACTCCATTCCTCTGGCTGAATCCAGTCCAATGGACTCTGCTGGCTTTTGGAATACCTCCCAGTATGAGTACTGCCTTGGAATCTCCCAGACCTTCCAATGGCCTTTCTTCTCTTCCTTCCAGAGAGTTTCCTTCTCTCTCTATCTGCTTGGCTTGGCTTCTGTTTCTCCAGGTGATACTGGTGCTTGTAGCCGTTGCTGAAGCTCTCCCTCAAGCTCTTTCTGTGGCTTTTGCTGAAGCTGTTCTTGAAGTTCTCCCTCAAGCTGGGCTGGAGCTTGTAGTAACTGTTATCTGAAGAATAAGCTCTATTCTTATCCTGTTCTAATGTGTGCTGCTCCCTAACACAGCGCAGCTGTGTTGAATCAGGCCCTGCCCTTTGAGATGAGTGCTTAGGGATTACCTCATAGCTCTCTTGATTGCACACACATTTTCTCACTTCAGCCCCTCTCATGGCTGCTGGAAACCTGGTGCATTCTGGGACTGGTAGTCTTTTATGTGAAAACTCTGTTTTCTTGCTTCTACCAGAACTGACAGGTTGCTTGTTCAGAGTCACATCATCTTTTCTATAGCTCCTACCTGAGCTATGATAAGCTTCCTTATCACAAGGCCCAGGCTTTTCTCCCATTGGATCGCTTACAGCTTCTCACAGAGGTGATCTCCGCTGTCTGTCAAAGGCAACACACTATGGCATAAGGGATACTACACATGCTGGGTCACATGGCCTCCATGGTGCATGTGATCCCAATTGGTCCTGCTCAGAATGTGCCAGTCTAAGTGGACTCTGAGCACTCAGTGGCAACAAGCCACGGGCTGCCTCAGGGACTTGGTAGGAGTTACCACGCCCCTCATGTAATCCCTGTAGTGGTGGCTAGAACCACAGCATTTGCTCTGGGGTCTCCCCTTTCAGTCAACACCTCCCCACAGGACTCTCACCACAGACATGTCAAAATTGTGCTGGGGTGTGCACTTGGATGGCCTGCGGATGCAGAACCTTTGGTTGGAGCAGGAAAGTCTGCACCAGATCAACTTCCTGGAGCTACGAGCGATTGTGAACACCCTCAAGGCCTTTCAGGCACATTGGCCGACCAGGTTATCCTAATTCAGACAGACAATCAAGTGGCAATGTTCTTTGTTAACAAGCAGGGAGGCACAGTTTCGTACTTCCTGTATTGGGAGGCGGTATTCCTCTGGAAATTTGCAGCTGCCCATGGCATGGAACTAAGAGCAATGCAACTGCCCTCTGGCCAACCATCTCAGTCAGGTCCTCCAGCCCCACGAGTGAGCCCTCCATAGGAGAGTGGTGGAGCACATCTTTCAGGAGTGGGGCACTCTGATCGTGGACCTCTTCGCCACATCACACAATGCTCAAGTGGATTGCTTTTGTTCTCACATGGCCTCCAGGGATAGGTTAGCTTCTGACACTTTTCTTTTGGACTGGGGTGTGGGCCTGCTCTATGCCTAATCCCCCCCCCTCCCCTGATTCCGCTGGTGATTGTGGCACTACTCAAGTTCCAGGCAGGCAAGTGGACCATGATTCTCATTGCCCTGTTCTGGCCTAGGAAGCCATGGCTCTCCCTGCTGCTTCAGCTCGTCTGTCGGGAGCCTCTTTGACTCAGCTGCCACCCTGATCTCATCTCGCAGGAAAGCGGGACCCTACTGCATCCCAGTGTTCTGTCCCTGACCCTCAGGGCTTGGATGCTGAGATGGTAGTGTTGTCTGAGCTTAACTTGCCAGGAGGAGGCGACGGATGTCTTTCTGGCTTCCTGTAGAGATTCGACACGCCTCTGCTACACCTTCAAGTGGCGTAGGTTCTTGCTCTGGTGCGCTGACAAGGCGCTGGACCCCTTTTCATGCTTGGTGTAAAGCTTCTGCATCTCTCTAATTTGGGCATAAAGTCCAATTCAGTCAGAATACAGCTAAGTGTGATCAGGGCCTACCACCATGGATTGGAAGGGAAACCCACTTCTGCCCAGCCACTGGTGGCCCGTTTCATGCGGGACTGTCTCCTGTCGATCTCCTATTAAGCCCCTTCTGGTCATGTGGGACCTGAATGTGGTGGGGCTGCTGTTGTCGGTGCTTTTTGAGCCACTGGCTACCTGCACCCTGAAATTTCTGACCTGGAAGGTCATCTTTCTCGTGGCTCTCACTTTGGCTCACCGGGTCAGTGAGCTGCAGGCTTTGGTGGCTGACCCTCCATACCTGAAGTTCCACTATAATTTGGTGTGCTGCTCACCCACCCATGCTTTTTGCCCAAGGTGGTCTCAGCTTTCCACCTCAACCAGTTGGTGGTGCTGTCCACCTTTTTTCCTCAGCCACATCCCAACCGGGTGGAGGCCCAGCTGCACATGTTGGATTGTAAACGGGTGCTAGCCTTATGCCTTGAGTGGACCAGCCCGCACTGTCGTTCTATGCAGCTCTTCATTTCCTATGATCCCAGCAAGCTTGGCGTGGCTGTCTCCAAATGCATGCTGTTCTTCTGGGTGGTGAATTGCATATCCTTTGCTTATGCTCAGGCCGGTCTGGGCCTCGAGGGTCATATGTCCCACAATGTCCAGGCTATGGCTGCGTCCATGGCCAGTCTGCGCTCAGTCTCCACGGAGGAGATTTGCAGGGCTGCTGCATGGTCCTCTACCCACACCTTTACAGCCTATTACTGTCTGGATGGGGATTCTCGGGGTGACAGCAACGTCGGCCAAGCCGTACTTCGGCATTTGTTTAGAACTTAGGTTCAACTCCTTCCTACCAGCCCTTCTGTCTGTCCAAAAGGGTCGTCCTGATGTAGTTGTAAGTCATGGACGTTGAATTGGTTGAGTCCTGGAGAGGGACTACACATGCTGTTTCTCAGTTTTTGTTGCCCTGGTTGGGCTGTTTTTGTGTTTGGTAGCCTGTAGCATGTGAGTTCCATATGCGTGGACGACTTCCTGTTTGTTCACAGAGAAAGCATAATTACTCACCTGTAGCAGGTGTTCTCCGTGATCAGTAGGAATAAGTCCTCACAACCCTCCCCATGTTGTTGTTTTTGGCTACTAGCATTTGTGTTATACTGAGGATAAGATGGCACCGCGGCGGGCACTATGGCAGACACACATGTGCGATGGAGGCTCCCAAAGGCTTCCTGTGGAAGATTGAGAGCGTTCCTGCGTGGGGCTCCATCAGAGGTCGTTGATCATACATGAGGACTTATTCCTTCTGTTCACGAAGAACACTTGTTACAGGTGAGTAACTATGCTTTCAGCACCAGATGACAGGCTTCAGCACTGAATATCCAAGTCTAGTTAAAGCTGCAGCAGCTGACCACCACCGCGGAATATTTGCCCTATGGAATATAAATTTAATAAATGAAATGACATCTAAATGTTATAATTATTGGACTAAGTGGACCAAAGATTCAAAATTTGTTCATAATTTATATGAAAATATTATTTTATTTATTTAACTGTTTTTTGTTTTAATACTGCTTTATCATTTTAGTCAAAGCAGTTATGGGATTTTCTACCGCCTTTTCCAGAGATCAAGGGTGGTTTACAAAGATAAAAAACTAGTAACATAAAACATAAATATTTATTTATTTTACTGTTTTTCTATACCATATTATCTGGGAATCAAGGCGATTTACATGGAACAAGAACTCAACAGGTTTACCTTGAACATTTAGTTGAATAACAGTAGAAACATGTTAACAGTTGAACTTATGTACAGTACACTATGTACAGAAGAAGGGATGGGAGGGGGTAAGAGAATTGTGGGGGAGGGCATGTGAGAAATATTATATTAGAATCAAAGTCAATATCTGTGCCAAAGATTGGAGACTTTGAACGTTGATGTTTCATTAGAATTGTTCATAACATATTTACAGTAAACATATTTCACAAGTAAAGTATTTACAAAGATGTTCTATGCTCGGTTACTCTGTACATGGGGTATGAGGTCTCCTTATGGGGAAAGAGGGGGAATTGTAGTTAAGTTGGATATATTTTGCTTTGTTCTGGAGGATCATCGAAACAGCTGTTTTTTGATTTCCATACGGAATATCTGTAGATCCTTGATGGATCTTAATTTTTCAGGGAAGGAATTCCAGAGTACAGGAGCAAAATAAGTGAATGCTCTATTACTCGTAGAACAATTGGTTTTACGAAAGTCTCTGGGGACTATTATGGTGTTATGGGCGCATCCTCTTTGTAATCTTTCATCAGACGGAATGTTAATTGAAGTGAGGTATGATGGGACTATATTCCTGAAAAGTTTAAATGTGATCATAAATGATTTGTATCTAATCCTACTTAGAACTGGTAACCAGTGTAGATTGTATAGTAGGGGTGTGATGTGATCTGTGCTGTGCTGTGATGTGGTCTGTGCTGTGAGTTCCGCAAATGATGCGGGCAGCGACATTCTGGGCCATCTGAAATTGATTGAACATCTGCTTTGGAAGTCCCTGCAGTATGCTATTACAATAATCAATGTGTGGGGTGATCATAGCCTGGAGCACAGATCTGAAGTCATGGTTCAAGAGCAATGGTCTCAGTTGTTGGAGCATCCGTAACTTATAGTAAATTGAACTGGTAGTTAGTTTTATGTGGGTAACCATGCTAAGTGTCTGATCTAGAGTAACACCAAGGTATTTGACTTCGTTTTTTACTTCTAGTTCGGCTTCTTGAAAGTGAAGCTTGGGAGGGGGATTAAGTTATGGTTCCTTTGCTGTTTCACTGAAACGGGACTTTATCTGATGAGGGATGGGGTTTGTAATGTCAATGAGGAGATACAGAAACATAGGCCATGTGGTCTTTTTCTGTCATAATGTTTCTATCTAGTCTCCCCTTTCATATCAACCCCTACAAGAGTCCCCTTTTATTTTTCCTTTAGAGATCCTCTGTGTATGTCCCATGCTATTTTGAATTTATAGTTTATAGTTATCATGTAAATAGTTATATGTGCTTACAACTTTGATAACGTTCCATGTAACTTGTTTGTTCCAATGTAAACCACCCTTGATCTTTGGAAAGGACGGTATAGAAAAATGTTTCAAATAAATAATAAATAAAATAGATATTATCCTCTTCTGTACCACCTCCACTGGGAGACTATTCAACGCATCTACCACTCTTTCCGTAAATAAATATTTCCGCATATTACTCCTGAGTCTATCCTCTTTCACCCTCATCCTATGTCCCCTCGTAGCAGAGCTTGCTTTCAATTGAAAAGGCTCTCCTCCTGTATATTTATGCCACAGAGGTATTTAAACGTCTCAATCATGTCACCTCTATCCTGCCTTTCCTCTAAAGCAGTGGTTCTCAACCTTTTTTGTACTGTGACCCCTTTTACCATTGGTCAACTTGTGGTGACCCCCAATGATAAAATCAAATGCGTGTCTCTTCCTATCTCCAGGAACAAGCAGGAATAAGTCCTCACATATTGGTACGTCGGTACCGACGGAGCCCGCGCGGGAAAGCTCCCCAGCTTCCCAGAAGGAAAGCTTTTGGGGCCTCCCACTGCGCATGCGCGCTGCCTTCCCGCCTTCCTGACCAACTCTCCTCAGTTCTTCTTTTTCCGCGGAGCCAGCAGGTCATGTTCCTGTCACCGCTGAAGAAGTTGTTATTTTAATCTGTTTCTTTGGCCGCGTGTCTGCCTTCCCCGATTCCGGACCGGTACCGCCGGTCTTTTTTCTTCCTTTTTAAAAAAAAAAAATATATATCTTATTTTTCCCCACTTGGTGTGTTTGTTCTGTGAGGCCTCTAGGCCTTCACAGAATTCTCCCTCATGGAGAAACAAGCCTCTGGTTTTAAAAAATGCACCAAGTGTAGCGGTACTATATCAGTCACAGACACCCATGAATGGTGTCTTAAATGTTTGGGGCCTGACCACTCCATTCCGGATTGCCCATCCTGTTCTTTGATGTCTAAACGTGGCTTACAAAACAGGGCAGCCAAGTTTCACATGCTGTTTTCTACAGATACTCCAGCATCGACATCTTCCAGGTCTTCCTCTCCTGATGGATCTCAGGTAACCAAACATTCCTCTGGCAGGTCCTCAAAGGGCAAATCTCCCTTCAAGTATCGAGATGCCCCCAGGCTTGACCCTGAGGACCCTGCCCCAGCCAAACAACCCCGGCGGGAAGCTCCGGCTTCCAAAGCTCCTCCTATGGGGTTACAGGTTGACATCGATGGCACGGCCTCGACCGATCACCTGTTAGACTGCTCTGGGGTACCGGCTCAATCTTCCGGTACCGACATCCAGACAGTCGTGGCATCTATGGATCATACAGTTCAATCCATGCAGCAGGCCATTATGGCTTTTATTAGAGCTGCGACGCCCTCGGTACCGCAGCCAGCGGTACCGACTCTGGTTTCGGTACCACAACCGATACCGGTACCCAGGGCATCCACATCGACCAGGATATCGATTCCAGTTCCCGGTTCCGTGGTTTTCCCCGATACCGATCCGGTTCCGGGTACCCCCGATGTCGATACCGGTCGATATGCTTATCGATCCCTGGAAGCAAATAGACGATACTTTGAGTCTTCTGATGATTCTGATTCATCAGATGACTCTGCTGAAGTATCCCTAACTCTACCTGAAGAGCCCTCTTCTCCAAAGAGGAGAATGTCTCCTCCAGAGGATTTGTCCTTTCAAGACTTCATCATTGAAGTAGCTAAAGGTCTCTCTATTTCAGTAACCTCTGAAAAAGAACCTAGAGCAAAAAAAATATATATTTTAGGATACTCTAAGGTTCCCAAAGAGGCAGTCACCTTGCCCATTCATGAAATTCTTCAAGAACACATGATGGACTTATGGGAGACTCCTCTCACCCTATCTCCACATTCTCGTCGTTTGGACACCATGTATCGTGTCCCTCCTTCTCCTGGTTTTCAAAAAACTCAGCTCCCTCACCACTCTATTGTGGTGCAGTCAGCTATGAAAAGGATAAAGAGTACCAAAAGACACTCTTCTACTCCTCCAGGGAGAGAATGTAGGACTTTGGATGCTTTTGGTAGAAAAATCTTCCAAGCAAGTATGCTTATTGCCAGAATCAATTCATACAGCCTCTATATGGGCATGTTTCTGAAGGAGATTGCATTGAAAATACGCCATTTTCTCCCCTTTATCCCAGAGGATAGAAAGGAGGAGTTCCTTCTTTTGCTAAAGCATACCCAAGATATTTCAAAGTTCTCCAACAGAGCAGCTTTTGACTCCTTTGAGGGTGCTAGCAGAGCCTCAGGTATTGCCATAGCGGCTCGCAGAATTGCTTGGCTCCAGGCCTCTGACCTAGAACCCTGGGTCCAGGATGGGTTGGGAAATCTGCCCTGTACAGGTGAGAATCTGTTTGGTAAGGAGTGGCAAATCAAAGCCACCCAAATGGATGCAGAAAATGCTGCTTTAGATAGACTTTCTAAGTCTACCTCTGCCCCTGTCAAGAAAAAATCTTTCAAGAAGCCTTTCTATAAGAAGGCCAGATTTGCTACAAATACTGGCCAACAATCTTCTGCAGCTCGCTTTGCTCCTAAGCGTCAGCAGCCTAAACAGGCCAGGGCAAAACCTGCAGGGGCTGCTACAGCCCAGCAGTCCCAACCCCCTCAGGGTTTTTGACTTAACTCTAGAGAACTTAACCTTTCTGGCTCTAAAACATCCAGAGCCTCTCACCATTCCAGGAAGGTTAACTCATTTTGCTCCCAGATGGGAGCAAATCACATCAGAACAATGGACCCTCTCTATCATCAGAGAGGGCTACAAACTACATTTCTCCAGCCTTCCTCCCCATACCATGGTGAGATGTTTCAATTCTCCCCCATCTCTCCTGAACCTGTTAGGTCAGGAGGTGACCACCCTTCTCGCCCAAAGGGCAATAGAAGAGGTTCCTCTTCTTCAACAGGGGGTCAGGGTTTTACTCCCCTTATTTTCTCATTCCCAAGAAAACAGGGGGGTACAGACCTATTCTAGATCTCAGAGAATTGAACAAATTCCTATGCAAGGAGAAATTCAAGATGCTTTCTCTAGGTACTCTCCTTCCAAACCTACAGAGTCAGGATTGGCTTTGTTCTCTAGATCTCAAGGATGCGTACACACACATACTCATCCATCCATCCCACAGAAAATTCCTACGGTTTCTGTTCCAGGGAAAACATTTCCAATACAGAGTACTTCCCTTCGGTCTAGCCTCTGCTCCAAGGGTATTTACCAAATGCATGGCAATAGTAGCTGCATTTCTTCGAGCCCTGGGAATTTTTGTCTTCCCATACCTGGACGACTGGCTCATCCGAGCTCCATCTCAGTCCGAGGCTCAGACTTCCCTGGATCGCACCAGACGCATTCTGCAGTATCTGGGACTTGTGATCAATCTGCCAAAGTCTCAACTCACCCCTACTCAGTCCCTGGAATTCATAGGGGCCTGATTGGATACCACCACTGCAAGGGCCTATCTTCCTCAGGCCCGTTGCCAACGTTTAGTGCACTTAGCCTCCCAGACTCAGTCCAGAAGCCACTTGACTGCCAGGGAGATGCTACAACTATTAGGCCACATGGCCTCCCCAGTACATGTGGTGCCCTATGCTCGCCTACATATGAGAGCAGCTCAATGGACTTTGTCCACCCAGTGGACTCAAGCATCAGGAGCTCTCTCAGACCAAATAGCAAACTCCAAACGTCTCTTTTGGTCTCTCCAATGGTGGATGTCCACTCAAAATCTGTTGTTGGGGGCCCCCTTTCAACCATTGTTGCCCCAAGCAACCCTCACAACAGATGCCTCCCAAACAGGTTGGGGAACTCATCTTCAAGATCTCTCCACTCAGGGCACTTTGTCTCCACAGGAGACCACCCTTCATATCAACCACTTGGAACTTCGAGCAATCTTTCTAGCTCTCAGAGTTTTTCATACCCTCCTCAGCAACATGACGGTCCTTATTCATACGGACAATCAAGTAGCCATGTTTTACATAAACAAACAAGGAGGGACTGGCTCTCTGTCGCTTTGCAACGAAGCTCTAAGATTATGGGCCTTCGCCAGAGAGCATCAAATCCATCTCCTGGCAGTATATCTTCCAGGAATCCAAACCTCTTGGGCAGACAGACTCAGTCGAGTTCTGCTTCCACACGAATGGTCCCTACACATGGATCAGGTACTCAGAATCTTCCAGAAATGGGGGACCCCGGACATAGACCTCTTTGCAAGTCCGTGGAATGCCAAACTTCCCCGGTTCTGTTCCAGGATTCTGTGTCAGGGAGTTCAGGCCAAGGATGCTTTCCTCTTTCATTGGGGTCAGGGCTTCCTATATGCCTTTCCACCCATTCCTTTGATTCCCAAGACTCTGTTCAAACTTCAAAGGGATCAAGGGTCCATGATCCTCATAGCTCCACGCTGGCCACGCCAAGTGTGGTGCCCTCTACTTCTGCATCTCTCCCAAGCCCCCTCCCTGGACTTGGGAGCAGCTCCAGACCTTCTGTCTCAGGAGGAGGGGACTTTGTGGCACCCAAACCCCAAGTCCCTTCACCTCAGAGCTTGGTTACTGAAGGCCTAGACCTTCAACACTTCAATCTTTCGCAGCAAGTGAAGGATATCCTCCATGCCTCTAGGAAACCTTCCACTAGGCGTTCTTACGCTTTTAAATGGAAAAGATTTTCCATTTGGTGTGCTCAAAAGGGTCTTAACCCTCTAGCACTTCCTTTGAATTCTCTTTTGGAATATCTCCTGCATCTCTCCAATGCAGGACTCAAAACGAATTCAGTAAGAGTCCATTTGAGTGCTATTGCAGCATCCCTTAAGCCCATCAATGGACAACCTGTTTCCTCTCATCCTCTTATTGCAAGATTCATGAGGCCTAACCTTAACTAAACCTCCCATTCCGGTGGCATGGGACTTAAACTTGGTTCTTGGTCAGCTTATGAAGCCACCCTTTGAACCCTTAGCCACTACCTCCTTGAAATTTCTTTCTTGGAAGGTTATTTTTCTTATTGCAGTCACCTCAGCTCGCCGTATTAGTGAACTGCAAGCTCTAGTGGCTAATCCACCTTATACAAGGTTCCATCATGATAAGGTGGTCCTTAGGACCAATCCCCACTTTATGCCTAAAGTGGTCTCCCCTTTTCATCTTAATCGAGAGGTATATTTACCTGTCTTTTTTCCAGCTCCTCATGCATCCAGTGCAGAGAGGACCCTTCATACTCTAGATTGTAAAAGAGCTCTTGCCTTTTACGTCCACAGGACACAGCAACATCGAAAGTCTTCTCAGCTTTTTGTTGCTTTTGATCCTTCTCATTTAGGACTTCCAGTCTCTAAAAGAACACTCTCCAATTGGATTGCTCAGTGTATCTCTTTTGCTTACCAGAGTAAGAACCTTTCTCTGGAGAGCCATGTCACCGCTCACAATGTGAGGGCCATGGCCACCTCTATGGCTCATCTAAACTCTGTCTCCATTGACCAGATCTATCGAGCAGCCACCTGGGCCTCGGTTCATACCTTTACAGCCCATTACTGTTTGGACAAGGACTCCCGCCGGGATGCCTTGTTTGGTCAGGCTGTCCTCAGACACCTGTTCCATTCTTGAACAACTCCAGCCCACCTTCCCTGAATGGATGCCTGAGATCCATAGGAAGATGAGGAACCTTTCAGGGTCTCATACCCTTGAGGGGCTCTCCCGGGCATCTTAACTAGGGAGTCCCCATATGTGAGGACTTATTCCTGCTTGTTCCTGGAGATAGCACAGTTACTTACCTGTAACAGGTGATCTCTGGGAACAGCAGGAATTAGTCCTCACAACCCACCCACCTCCCCTAGGAGTTGTATCTCTCTTTCTCTTTCCTTTCCTCTCTCTATTATCTCAGCTTTAAACTCGAACTGAGGAGAGTTGGTCAGGAAGGCGGGAAGGCAGCGCGCATGCGCAGTGGGAGGCCCCAAAAGCTTTCCTTCTGGGAAGCTGGGGAGCTTTCCCGCACGGGCTCCGTCGGTACCGACGTACCCATATGTGAGGACTAATTCCTGCTGTTCCCAGAGATCACCTGTTACAGGTAAGTAACTGTGCTTTACCGTTAACACATTGTCGCTGTAATCATTTGTTGAATTATTAATATATTATAGGCCTTTGCAATATGTTTTTATTTATAAAATTTACTTATTTAAACCACAATAATTAATCACAATAACAAGTAACAATATTTGATTTCAAAATTATGATGATTTTGTAGTCAAATCACTAATATGAAATAAAATTATTTTTTCTACCTTTGTTGTCTGACCAATTTATTCTCTGATCATGCTGGTCCCGATCTGAGGCTTCTGCTTTCCTGTCTTCTCTTAGCTCTCTTTCTGTGGTCTATGGTCCATCTGCCATTTCTTATCTCTTCTTTCGTTTTCTTCACTTCTTTCCATCAGCCTATTTCCAGTCCCAGTAACCCTCCCTAGTATCAGCCCCTTTCCAGTCTTCACTCTCAGTACCTTCCAATGTCAACTTGCATTCCCATGACTGCCACTTGTGTCCATTGCCTTCCAGTCCCCCTCCTTCCCCACTGATCAGTCCCTTCTAGTACAAATACCATGGCAGCCCCTCTCAATTCCACTCCCTTCCAGTTCCATTCTCCCATTTTATTTATTTATTTATTTATTTATACATCTCTTCTATACCGCCACTTCCAGCGATCAGTGGCGGTTTACAAGTAAACAAAGTTTAATAATAGCATGCTATTATTTTACATAGAACGGGTTTAGAAACTATTTTACATAAAACAGGTTTTGAACTATTTTACATAGAACGTGTTTTAGTACAAAGAACAGTAAATGGAGAACAAGAGTTTTTACATAGAACAAAATTATAAAAGTAAACATTTAACTATTAAATTGCAACTCAATAATACAGTGAAATAACTGGCTATCAATAGTAAATCATCGGCAATGGAATATATTACATTAGTTACACTTATTCACATTTTGCTTTCAAAGAGAAAATTTAATTAGGTGAACAATGTGAATGAGTGAGGGTTTTATGCCTGTCTAGGTAGGGTCAGTGAGTGACTGTTGATCAGAAGTTTTCTCTGAGTTAGGGTTATCTTCCTTGTGGAGGTTATTATAGTATAGGGAGAATAGGTGGGTTTTTAGATTTTTTCTAAATAATTGAAGATCCTTAATTTCTCTGATTTCAGCTGGTAAGTTGTTCCATAACATAGGAGCAAAGTATGAGAACGCTGTGTTGCTTGTTTTTTGACTTGTTTTTCGGATAGAATCAGGTACTTGTAGCATGTGAAGGTTAATTTTTCTTCTTGATCTGTTTTCAAGCGGGATGTTGATAAGAGTGGATAAGAAGGAAGGAGCTATATTGTTAAAAATCTTAAAAGTATTGATTAAGGATTTGTAGGTGATTCTGCATGATACTGGAAGCCAATGGAGAGAATAAAGAATCGGAGATATATGATCTGTTAATTTTGCTTTGGAAATAATCCTTGCGGTGACATTTTGGGCCAATTGAAGTGAGTGGATATTTTTCTTTGAGGTCCCTTGAAGAATACCATTACAGTAGTCTAAATGTGGTGTAATGAGTGTTTGTACTATGGTTCTGAAATCAGTGTTTTCTAGTATCAGCCCATTTGTAGCCTTAGCCCCCAGTTTTCTTCCAGGGCCAGCAGCTCTATCCTCCCCTCCCCACAATCAGCCCATTCCCAGTCGAAGCACCCCAATCAGCTCGCTTCCAGTGCTAGTCTCCCCTCAACCCTATTACCAGTGCTAGCCTCCCCTAATCAGCCTAATACCAGTCCTACCCCCCCTCCCATCAGCTCATTACCAGTCCTAGCCTCCCCTAATCAGCTCATTTCCCATGCTAGTCCCTCCTCAACCCCATTACCAGTGCTTGGCTCCCCTAATCAGCCCATTACCAGGCCTATTACCCCCCCCATCAGCCCATTACCAGTCCTAGCCTCCTCTAATCAGCCCATTTCCAGTCCTAACCTCCCCGATCAGCTCATTTCCAATGCTAGCCCCCCATCAGTCCATTACCAGTCCTAGCCCCCCCTATGAGCACATTACCCATCCCAACCCCCCCCCCCCCCTTGATCAGTCCATGTTCCTCATGGAACCGCCAGCCTTCTTTTAATCCTTTAGTTTTCTTGTGGTCGCGGCTGTCTCCCCGGTGTGTTTTTCTCTTTTCTTGTAAAATTTTTTCCTTTTAGGGAATATTTTTTCTTCTCAGTGTCTTACGGTTTTTCAGGCCTTCCAGGCCTCTCCATCTCCTTCATGGAACCGCCAGTCACTTTCTCCAAGAAATGTTCAAACTGTGGCAGTACAACTTTATTTTTAGACTCCCATAATTGGTGTCTAAGCTGTTTGGGTCCTGACCTTTTTCCTCCGGAGCCCTCGGGCAACAGTATTGTGAGAAGAAGTTGTCAACATCGAGTTTCCCTCGATATGAGGTTCCCTTCCAACTTCAGGGCACCGACCTTTTCTTCTTCTACACAGGATCAGGTAACCCACAAACAGTCTTAAGACTAGCCAACCCTCGAGTGGTAGGTCTCATGCACAGCATGTAGACTGCTCCGGCCTTGCCCTCGAGGGCCCATTGGCTTCAAAACCCCGGCGGGAGTCTTCGGCCTCCAAAGCCTTTGTGGGGTTTCAGGTTGTTCCTGGGGTTCACCCCCACAGAACATTCCTGAGCCGTGTCCGGTGGTGGCATCCGCTTCGAGCGGTACCGATACCCCGGCATCGGCACTGGTGTTGGAAACACTCCTCACCAGGGATCATCGTCTGGCGTCCTCAGTACCTACGGGACCAGTGCATACGTTCCAGACTGACTTTCCAGTATCGGTACCGGCATCAATACAGCCTCCGACGTCGGTACCCTCCAGACATGCATCGATAAACTCGCTTCCTTCGATGCTGAGTCTGGAATCGATCTCCAGTTTGGAGGACTGGGTACCGACTCGCCTTGGTACCGGCTTCCGTCGGTACCGAAGGCTCGGTTCCGATGGTTCGGATCCACAACTCCCAGTTCCTCCAATGCCGTTTGGATTGCCACCGGCTGGGTTTCATCCATCGGTATCAGACACTGTACCGAAGTTGGTACCGATGTCTACATTATCCTCAATTCTGAGTTTGGAAGCGATCTCTAGTCCGGAAGACGTGGTTCCGACATGCCTTGGTACCGTGACCTGTCTATACCGGAGGCTCGGTGCCGAGGGTGACTGCCGAAGGTTTTCGGTTACCTCGGTACCGATTGAGCTGTCACCGATGGCTGTTCCGATGTCTGTGTCTGGTTTGGTTCCGACATCGGTACCGGTATCCACTGTAGCATCGTGGCCAGCTCCTTCCATGCTTCTTCCAACAGGATCTCGCTCCCTTCTATACCAAGTTTGGACTCGATACCTGGCATGGACGATGTGCTACTGACTGTCGCTGGTCCTGACCTCCAGTACCAGCGTCCATCCGTTATGGATCCCATATTGCACCGTGCAGATACATCCTTCGGTGCCCAGGCTAGTTCCCCAGATCTGACCTGTCCAGGGGAGGTTCTCTTTGGAGATCCTTCTTTTCAGAGTTTCCTCTGGGATATGGCAAGATCACTTGCCATCTCTATCCCTGGACATGATCCTACACAAGACTCTGTTTCTACCGAAGCAAAGGAAAACATAATGCTTCCTTTGCATCATTCCTTGCAGGATCTTCTTCCAGGAATGTGGGAAGCACCTTTAAGGGTACCCCCACCTTCTAGAGCAACTGATCTCCTATATCAGGTGCCTCCCTCTTCAGGGTTTCAAAAGACCCAACTTCCTCATCATTCCATTGTAGTGGAATCAGCAATGAGGCGGGTGAAGAGTAAGAAAAAGCACTCTTCTTATCCGCCAGGTCGTGAGTCTAAGACACTAGATGCCTTTGGACGTCAAACCTTCCATAAATATCCACAAACCTTCTCTGTATTGTAAACTGAAAGTAAAATGTTTTGAAACTAAACTGTCATTCTCATCAACAGTGAGACACTATGTACGGCAACCAGGTGGTCTCAGTATCTCGGGGTATATGTTGAAACTTGCAACTTATTCTCCCCTTTCATCACATCAATGACCACAAGTGTTCTTGCTGCCTTTTTTGTAACTTTTAAAGGTGAAAAAATTAAAAATGCCTCTCTCGTTAATTATCAATAATAAATCGCTTAGCTTTTTTGTTGACGAATCTTGAACTTTTTTTCACTCCATTATTAGTCATTATATGTACTCCCAACGCTACCAAGCGCTAAGCGTTTCTCCATTTCTGGGTTCCTCAGGGGAATTGCTAAGCTCTATGAACAAGATGAAACACAGTGTGGGTGAACTTTACTTTCCTATAAAACTATGTAGACATTTTTTTAGTCTCTCGTAAGGAAACGGAATAATATCTTATATAGATACTCACTTTTCTTAATATCACGCCAGCGTTCCAACCGCATTTACCATGCTGAACTGTGAAGCTGTTGTAAAAAGAACGCCGCGCATGCGCTTTTTAAAGTTAAAACGAACCAATCATGAATAGAACCTTCCACCGATGTCTTCATATGCATAATTCCCACTCAATACGGGCATTTAAACCTAAAGGTTCAACAGTTTGCAATCTATGGATCCATCGTTGTTCAGTATATATTAAAGTTTCATCTATAGTACTACCCTGATGTGGTTGTTGTATTTGTACTATGCAAAAACATTCCAAATCGTCAAAAACATGTTGTGACAACAGACAGTGCTCCGCTATGATCGTACTCTGTACAATTTGACCATTGTTGTGATTTGTCATCGTCAAACCTTCCAGACATCCATGCTTTCAGCAAGAATTCTCTCATATATTTTCTATATGAGTATCTCTTGAGGAGGTTGCAAAGAAATTGCATCTTTTGACTCCCTTTCTTTCAGAACCCAAGACTGCAGACTATTCCTCACTGCTTAGTCATATTCAAAATATCTCTTGGTTTCTTACTCGTGCTTCCCTAGACTCATTTGAGTCTGTTAGCAGGACTTCTGCTATAGCTATAGGGGCACGACGTAGAGCCTGGCTCCAAGCTTCAGACTTAGACAAATGGGCACAACAAAGACTGGGTAATACTCCTTGCACTGGAGAAAATCTCTTCAATAAGGAGTCTTTACGTCAGGTTTCTCAGTGGTTCACTGACTTACCTGTTTCTAAGGGCTGTTCTACGCCCTCTTCTTTCCCAGTAGGTAGGAAATGTCCTACCAAACTTTCTTCCCCTAGGGGGAGAAGGTTTTATTCATCTTCTGCCTATCACACAGATGTTCCCAAACAGGGGAAACATTGCCCTGGT
The DNA here is from genome assembly GCA_033557465.1 of Ichthyophis bannanicus. Lineage (NCBI taxonomy): Eukaryota > Metazoa > Chordata > Amphibia > Gymnophiona > Ichthyophiidae > Ichthyophis > Ichthyophis bannanicus. The sequence goes on along the minus strand of CM066049.1, from coordinate 145,935,739 downwards.
CTGAAGAATCCAAACTCTCTCACCAGGCTCACCAAACCCAGCATCTGCAGGGTTTCTGATTAATCACATATTTTTTGTGTCTCTTGGGGTTTAGAACCTGCAGTTGGCTTCTTGTCAGGAGAAGCCTTCCACTGCTTCATTCTAAACTCTAGGCATGGATCTCTTTTCACAAGACATCCATTTTTCTCTGTTATACGAGCTCTTAGGATGTTCATGCCTATAGGTCACAGCTTCTCCTCTTCTTCCTGCTAGGGAAAGAGGTTTAACAACTATCAAATGATAGTTTTTCTGTACCAGCATGAATTTTTTCCTTTCTACAGACTTACCATATTGTAAGTCTCCATTCAGCTCCATCTTCTCTACCCTCTTATCAAGCATTTCCCCTGTAAGAGTGGTACTATTACACTGGAGGGCTTCTCTTCAGCCTTTTTAGTTTTGTCACTATTCCAGTGTGGAGTTTTCCTCTCTGAGTTAACTCCTTCTTTTTTGCTTTGGGGCAGCTTTCAGGCAGGTCCAGAGTTTTCTTACTCCTGTTCTGTCTGTTCTTTCTGTTTTTTAACAGAAAGATTCTTTCTGATGTCTTACTAGCAGCTGCCCATGCAGGAGTCCTAGTGATTGTACCACTGGTTCTTCCCCACAAGCATCCAGAGTTGTCCTCCACTATATTCTTTCTGGCCTCAGTAGTGACTCCAAGACAGTGGATTCATCTTTCTTGGCAAATCTTATCACTACAGGCTTCTCTGATTGTTTTCTATTATTGCCATCTCCAATTCCCTTGGGTTTGGCAGCATAGTCGACCCTAGGTACTGGCTTTTCCAGCAGCCAGTTCTATCTCCTAATTCTCCTGCATTATGCTCTCTGCAATCTACAGAGAAGCTTTCCACTATGGGCCCTTGCTAGAGAGCATTAGGATTTCCTCAAACAGCTGTCCTAGATGGTTGGAAAAGTCTCCCTCAGTCATGCCCCTCATGACTGGAAGGGTTCTTCCTACCCTACTATCTCCTTTCTAAAGCAAAGGACATGGGCCTTCTCTTACGTGAAAGCTTAGAGTTGTTCAATTCCCTCGTTTGGTCCTCAGGATTCCCACCGGGAATATGCTCTCTTTTTTTCCTTGCAGCTCATCCTCATGGTATCCTAATCGGTTTAGAAATACTGTTAAATAAATAAATAAATAATCCTTCATGGACAGCGCATTTAGCTAAAGAACGCATAATACCCTTTTTGCCCCTCAAGTAGGTCAACATGGTATCTCATTCCTATGCGTCTTCTGTCCATTTACCATGCCAGAGTTCTGGAGGACTCTGGACTTGCTGCCTGCAGACTGATATTATCCTCTGCTTTTCACGTAACCATCCTGGTTATTTCACTGACTAGCATTCTTGCAGCAATTTATTTATTTAGCTGTATTTATCTAGTCTGTTCTTTGTCAGGGAGATTTTTCCCCTGATTTTCTTCCATCATAACCAGGGGGAATAGATTCTCTATATATCTTCTCAAGTAGGTTCCACCTTCTTGTTGTTAGACAAATCTTTCCTCTTCACATCTCCTATGTGAATATACTTTCTATAAGCACATCTCTGTCTGCCTAATTGCAGACACTTATATCGTTTGTGTGTGTATAGGTTTTGCCCTTCTATATCTCACTATAGATATATATTCTTATATGTCTATCTATAAATCTATATTTCTATATATATACATCTATCGAGATATTTATTATAGGTAGATATGTATTACATACTTATCTATCTGACTGTCTATGCTCATATAGATATATATGTCTCTATATGATTCTGACAGTTGGGCTCTACCCATACCATGCTGTCCCAGCATGTTTGGGGTGCTACACACACAACTACTCCAGTGGTAGTTAACTACTTTTCTACCATACCCCTAAAGGTTTTAGGTACCCCTGAAGCTCTCCATGTTCCAGTATCTTTCCTACCTGACATCAGTTAGGAAAGACATTGCAGATCTTCAGTCATTCTGAGGCTAACGCCTCGGGTATCTGTCCTTTCTTTTGGGATATAAGGGTTTTCCATACCCCTTCTTCCCACAAGGATTAGGCCTGTTTGTCCAAATCAGTCAGCCTTTCCCTCTTTTTGCTCCTATCAGTGAGTCACTCTGTAGCCAATAGAGTTTGGGCTTTTTTCATAAAGCCTTCCGCTGACGGCTTACAGTTTTTGGTACTACCCCAGTTTACCCCTGGGGTTACCTCTTACCTTTCAGAATTCCTGACCTACATTATGTTTTCCTACAGGTTTATTACCTCTACTTTTGCAGTGAGGTCCTCCTTGAGGTTCCTCTACTGCAGTGGTTCTCAACCTTTTTTGTACCGTGACCCCTTTTACCGTTGGTCAACTTGTGGTGACCCCCAATGATAAAATCAAATGCGTCTCTCTTCCTTTACCGTTAACGCATTGTCGCTGTAATCATTTGTTGAATTATTAATATATTATAGGCCTTTGCAATATGTTTTTATTTATAAAATACTTATTTAAATAATCAAAACAACAAGTAACAATATTTGATTTCAAAATTATGATGATTTTGTAGTCAAATCACTAATATGAAATAAAATTATTTTTTCTACCTTTGTTGTCTGACCAATTTATTCTCTGATCATGCTGGTCCCGATCTGAGGCTTCTGCTTTCCTGTCTTCTCTTAGCTCTCTTTCTGTGGTCTATGGTCCATCTGCCAGTTCTTATCTCTTTTGTTTTCTTCACTTCTTTCCATCAGCCTATTTCCAGTCCCAGTAACCCTCCCCAGTATCAGCCCCTTTCCAGTCCTCACTCCCAGTACCTTCCAATGTCAACTTGCATTCCCATGACTGCCACTGGTGTCCATTCCCTTCCAGTCCCCCTCCTTCCCCACTGATCAGTCCCTTCTAGTACAAATACCATGGCAGCCCCTCTCAGATCCACTCCCTTTCAGTTCCATGCTCCCATCCCCTTGTATCAGCCCACTTGTAGCCTTAGCCCCCAGTTTTCTTCCAGGGTCAGCAGCTCTATACTCCCCTCCCCACAATCAGCCCATTCCCAGTCAAAGCCCCCTAATCAGCTCACTTCTAGTGCTAATCCCCCTCAACCCCATTACCAGTCCTACCCCCCCCTAATCAGCCCAATACCAGTCCTACCCCCCATCAGCTCATTTCCAGTGCTAGTCCCCCCCTCAACCCCATTACCAGTGCTAGGCTCCCCTAATCAGCCCATTTCCAGTCCTAACCTCACTGATCAGCTCATTTCCAATGCTAGACCCCCATCAGTCCATTACCAGTCCTACCCCCCCTTGATAAGTCCATTCCCAGTCCTAGCCTTCCCTAATCAACCCATTACCATTCGTAGCCCCCCCATCTGCCCATTACCAGTGCTAGCACCCCCATCAGCCCATTATAATCCTAACCCGCACTGTCTCTCGCCTCTGTCCAGCATTTATCCCGTCTGTCCAGTATGTCCCCATGTCTCTCCCCTTTGTCCATGCCAGCCTACTCCCTCCATGTCAGCCCCCCTCCCTCCATCCATCCATATCAGCCCCCTCCCTCCCTCCCTCCATGTCAGCCCCCATCCTTCCATCCGTCCATGTCAGCCCCCCTCCCTCCATCCATCCCTCCATGTCAGCCCCCATCCTTCCATCCGTCCATGTCAGCCCCCCTCCCTCCCTCCATCCATATCAGCCCCCATCCCTCCCTCCCTCCCTGTCAGCCCCCTCCCTCCCTCCCTCCATCCATCTCAGCCCCCATCCCTCCCTCCCTCCCTCCCTGTCAGCCCCCTCCCTCCCTCCCTCCCTGTCAGCCCCCATCCTTCCATCTGTCCATGTCAGCCCCCTCCCTCCATCCATCCATCCATCCATCCATAACAGCCCCCTCCCTCTCCCTCCCTCCATGTCAGCCCCATCCTTCCATCTGTCCATGTCAGCCCCCTCCCTCCATCCATCCATCCATCCATATCAGCCCCCTCCCTCCATGTCAGCCCCCATCCTTCCATCTGTCCATGTCAGCCCCCTCCCTCCCTCCATCCTCCCTCCCTCCATGTCAGCCCCATCCTTCCATCTGTCCATGTCAGCCCCCCGCCCTCCATGGCAGCCCCCCTCTGGGGGTGGCAGCCGGGTTGCAGGTTGTATGCCGCCCGGCTGATGCGGCCGCGGCGCTCTGCCTCGTAGGGAGCCGCGGCTGTACCTGTAAAATCATTGTGGAGCCCTTCCTGTCTCGATGGGCTCCATGCAGCATTGTCCCGCCTCCAAAGGAAGTTGTTTACCACTTCCTTTGGAGGCGGGACAATGCTGCACGGAGCCCGTCGAGACAGGAAGGGCTCCGCAACGATTTTATTTATTTATTTATTTATTTATTTATTTATTTATTTATTTATCTAATTCTTCTATACCGCCCCTTCCAGAGATCAGGGGCGGTTTACATGGAACAAAGTAAACAAATTTGTACACTAATGTATACATTACATGGAACATAGTTTTTTAACTTTATACAGATAATATTTAGTAACTTTATACAGATAATATTTAGTAACTTTATAACTTTCTAACTTTATACAGATAACTGTGCATTAATTGTTGTAACTATTTACATTTTGTATATAATTATAAATTTCTGTATCGTAGTGTCAAACAGAGTATTCTACCTTGTTTACCGGTAGTCAGATTTTACAAGTACAGCCGCGGTTCCCTAAGAGGCAGGGAGCCGCGGCTGCAGAAGAAGGCAGTGAGTTTGCCGGAGTTTGCTGCTGCCGAGAAGCGGACTCGGCAGCGGCAGCAACTTGTGCACATCTTAATTTTTTTTTTTAAACTTGGTGGAGGCTAAGCGACCCCCGCTAAATCCTGTGGCGACCCCCGTTGGGGTCGCGACCCACAGGTTGAGAACCGCTGCTCTACTGGATCCCCAGTAGATCCCATGAACCTCCATACTTTTGTACAATCCTGTTAGGGGAGGTCCATATTGCAATATTTCATTTTCAATATATTTGATGATAATTGTCATCCACACAGGGACTTCTTATCTGCAGTCCTATGTTAGGTTAGCTGTCTTTCACAGCACCTTTCTGTTTCAACTCCTTCCCACCATGCTGGGATGCCTGGCCATATGAGGTGTAGCATGTTCCAATCCATAACATGCTGGGACTCCAGGCATCTTAGCTTGGGAGTCCCCATATGTGAAGACTCATTCCTGCTTGTTCCTGGAGATAGCACAGTTACTTACCTGTAACAGGTGATCTCTGGGAACAGCAGGAATAAGTCTTCACAACCCTCCCCTAGGAGTTGTATCTCTCTATCTTTCCTTTCCTCTCTCTCTCTTTGTCTCAGCTTTAAAACTTAACTGAGGAGAGGAAGTTGGGAAAGGCAGGAAGGCAGCACGCAGGCGTGGTGGGATGCTACCAAAAGCTTTCTGATTGGACGCTGGGAAGAGTTCCCGCACAGGCTCCGTCGGTACCGACGTACCCATATGTGAAGACTTATTCCTGCTGTTCCCAGAGATCACCTGTTACAGGTAAGTAACTGTGCTTTACCAGTCCTAGCCCCCCCCCCCCCACCATCTGCCCATTATAATCTTAACCTGCACTGTTTCTCCCCTCTGTCCAGCATTTATCCCCCGTCTGTCCAGTAGGTCCCCCTGTCTCTTCCCTTTGTCTGTCAGCCCCCCTCTCTCCCTCCATCCATCCCTCCATGTCAGTCCCCCCTTTGTCCATGTCAGCCCCCCTCCCTCCCTCCCTCCATGTCAGCTCCCCCTCCCTCTATCCATGTCAGCCCCCCTCTCTCCATCCATGCATATCAGCCCCCCCTCCATCCATGTCAGCCCCCTCCATTCATCCCTCCATGTCAGTCCCCCTCTCTGTCCATGTCAGCCTTCCCTCCCTCCATCCATCCATCCATCTCGGCCCTCCCCTCCCTCCATCCATCCATGTCCGTCCCCTCCCTCTCTCCATGTCAGTCCCCTCCCTCCCTCCATGTCAGCCCCCCCTCCCTCCCTTCATGTCAGCCCCGTTGCAGGTTACCTGCTTCCCTCTCCCTATGTCTGCCTCCTTCTTCTGCAGCTGCGGCTCCCTGTCTCTTAGGGAACCACGGCTATGCCTGTAAAACTGTTGCAGAGCCTTTCTGTCTCTAAACGGACTCCATGCAGCATTGTTCCGCCTCCAAAGGAAGTAGTAAACAACTTCCTTTGGAGGTGGGACAATGCTGCATGGAGCCCATCGAGAGGCAGGAAGGCTCCGCAACAGTTTTACAGGCATAGACGCGGTTCCCTAAGAGGCAGGGAGTCGCGGCTGCAATAGAAGGGAAGCATTGAGTTGCCGCTGCTGAGAAGTGGACTCGGCAGCGGCAGCAACTTATGTGGTTTTTTTTTAATGGCGGAGTGAGGCGACCCCCGCTAAATCCTGTGGCATCCCCCGTGGGGGTCGCGACCCACAGGTTGAGAACCGCTGCTCTAAAGTATTACATATTAAGGTCCTTAAGTCTGTCCTCATATGCTTTTATAACAAGGACCACTAACCATTTTAGTAGCCATCCTCTACGACGACTCCATCCTGTTTATATCTTTTTGAAGTTGCCGTCTCCAGAATTGCACACAATACTCCAAATGTGGTCGCAACAAAGACTTGTACAGAGGCACTATCACCTCCTCTCTCTATGCTCCCGAGGATCCTTCTAGCTTTTGCCGTCACCTTTTCTACCTGTTTAGCTACTTTGAGATTATCAGACACAATTACGCCTAGGGTCCTGTTCTTCTTTTGTGGACAAAAGCACGTCAAACCCTATACTGTACCGCTCCCTTGGATTGTTGCAGCCCAAATGCATGACCTTACATTTTTTAGCATTAAATCTCAGCTGCCAAATTCTAGACCATTCTTCAAGCTTAGCTAGGACCCTCCTCAGGTTATCTACACCTTCCTAGGTATCTACACTGTTGCAGATTTTGGTATCATCTGTGAAGAGGCAAACCTTACCTGACAGTCTTTCCACAAAGATGTTAAAAAGAATCAGACCAAGGACAGATCCCTGTGGCACTCCACTGGTAACCTCCTTCTCCTCAGAGTGAGCTCCATTTACTGCCTCCCACCAATTTCTAACCAAAGCAATAACCTTGGGGTGCATCCCTAGGGTGCTCAGTTTGTTTATAAGTGTCTTGTGCGGAATTGTGTCAAAGGCTTTACTGAAATCTAAGTACACCACATTTAGGGCTCTGCCTTGGTCCAACTCCTTGGTCATCCAGTCAAAGAAATCAATCAGTACCTGCCTATGATGAATCCATGCTGCCTTGGATCTGGTAATCCATTTGGACTCCAGAAACCTCACTATTTTCTCTTTCAGCAGCGTTTTCAATAATTTACTCACAACCGAGGTTAAACTAACCGACCTGAAGTATTCACCCACATCCTTCCGCTTTTGTGTCAAGGGACCACATGTGCCTCTCTCTAGTCCTCTGGCACCACTCCCGATTCCAACGAGGCATTGAAAAGGTTAGTCAGTGGAGCTGCTAGAACGTCCCCAAGTTCCCATCTTATCCCATCACTTTGTCCACTTTTAGTTTAGCTAGTTCCTCACGAGCACAGTCTTCTGAAAATCATTTGAGATGCCCCTCGCTTCTGTTCCTGTTTGTAGGTGTTTTCTGAGGTCCTGTCTTTGGCCCTTCATCTGTGAACATAGAACAGAAATATTTGCTAAGCAATTCTGCTTTATGCTCTTTCCCTTCACCCTTAAAGTCTGACAATACCACTTTGGCCCTTCCTCCTCTCACCAACATCTGAAAAATGTCTTATCCCCCCATTTTATTGCATTGGCTATTTCCTCTTCTTTTTGTATTTTGCTTTCTTGATTCCTTTGCCAGTCTCTCTGTTTTTCCAAATATCGATGCCTGTCTTCCCCTCTCTTTGATCTCTTGTATTTCATGAAGGTCTCCCTCTTTTTCTTCACCTTTTCAGCTACCTTTTTTGAGAACCATAGCGGTGTCCATTTCCTTTTACCTTTCTAACAAAAAGGTTGGTTGCCCCTAAAATATCCCCTTTCAGTTTTGCCCACTATTTTTCTACATCCCCCAGCTGTTCCCATCCTGCTAATGACTCCTTAAGGTATTGGCCCATCTTGGCAAAGTTAGTTTTACTAAAGTCTAAGACCCTTACTTTTGAATGAATTTTATCAGCCCTAGTCCTTATACTGAACCACACCATCTGTGATCACTGAATGTGAGATGATCTCCCACTGTAACATCAGAAGCATGTTCCCCATTGGTAAGCACCAAGTCCAGTATGGCCCCTTCACATGTGGGTTCTATTATCAGTTGCCTACATAGTTCTTCCTGTAAAGAATCCAGAATCTCCTTGTTTCTGGATGACACCGCAGCAGGGATGCGCCAATCAACATTGGGCATATTGAAATCCCCTATCAGTAGCCCTTCCCCTTTCTTGGCAATGCTGCATATGTCTTCTATTAAATCTCTGTCCATGTCTTCTCTCTGTGATGGATATCGCTGCGGCATTCGACTCTGTGAGCCACAAGCTGCTCTTGGTGTGCCTCAAGGAGAAGGGGATCCAGGGCACAGCCCTAAGCTGGTGCGAATCATACCTGACAGACAGATGGCAACATGTACGAACCAGTGCCTTGACCTCTGAACCTTTCCAACAGAAAGAAGGAGTACCACAAGGATCATCTCTCTTGGCCCTACTTTTCAATATATACATGCAGCCCATCTGCGCCCTTATCTGCTCCTTAAACGTCGCCTGCCTGGTATATGCAGTGTGGTACTGCAGACCCTCTGCAGGCAGAAGAAAATGTTTTAAACTCAGAAAAAAGAGGCAGACACCGGCTGCAGCATCACGAGGAGCCATATAGGGGGAGCAAGAGGGACCTCTGGAGGACTAAGGAACCACGCCCTAGAGCCAATGATGCAATACCGGCCTGCACCCAATCCAGAAAGGGAAGGATTCCTTTTAAAAGCCCAGATGACTGGAGAAAGTCAGACTGGCAGGGAGTTGTGCAAGGAGTTCCAGTTCCAGATTCGCATGGAGATCCAGATCCAGGAAGGAAGCTAACTTTGGAAGGAGAAAGGAGAGCTTTCCTGGAAGGAGAGGAGGACCCAGGAATAGGAGTCCTAACAGATGGAACCGGCCTAGCAGACTCAGCAGAGCCAGGTGGAGAAACTTGCTTTAGATATCTCAAAAGGGGAGAGGACGCACTTTCCAGGAGGGAAAGATACCGTGTGGAAGCTAACCCTGGAAGGAGAAGGACTGTACCAGAGAGTCCAAGGCCTGAGTTTGGCAAGGGCCAGCAAGTGTTGAAAGGCGCAACAGGGAGTAACCAGGAAAGAGGTGAAAGAGGAATTTTGAAAGGCAACTTTCAAGGCCCTGGGAGAAAGAAGCTGTGGTGCCAGTGCGGCTTAACCCCAGCTGAAGGCCGACCTGAGAACCGGAGGCCTACCTGGGTGCCAGAGAAGCCAAGCCCCAGCAGGAACAGGCCTCAGCCCTCACCTCACTGTGCTAACCTTAGGAGAAAAGGTAATTACTATTTTACTGACTATGATTTTACGAATGCTGTGAAGCAGAAGGAGCAAGGCACTGGAGAATGCTGTCCTTCTAGATGCATTCATGATACAAAATACAAACCTCTACCAAACAGGAGACTTTCTAGAGAAGGACCAGTGTGCAGGAGAGACTGTCCACATGCTAAAAGTGTACAAAGCAAAGGCTTACCTTTAGATGCTGAACATTGGGGCATCATACAAGCATTATACAAAAAGCCTGAAGGCGAGCCCCTAGACATTCCAGACTGCGAGCCAATGCAGGTGGAATTCCCAGATGATCCCTCGGACCTCCCGATGGATTGTAGCTATTGCCTGGCCGAAAGAATTGAGCCCTTAGCGGAGGAATAGCTGTGGTCTGGGGTAAAGTTTGATTCTGTACTTCGTTTGGTATTGCTGTGAAGTTAACAGGTTTTCTTCAGTTCATGTTTTCTTTTCAACCTGGAGCAAGGACATTCTTTTGTGTTGATGTAATCTGTGCTATTGGAACCTATTTGCAACACGGGAAATAAAAGCCTTAATTTTTCCCTACCCTCGGACTGTGATATTCTTGGGAGCTTTTAGTTACACAGAAGGCTACCAGGACTATAAAAACCTGGGCCCTGTAATTGAGCTAAACTCCTCCACAAACAAACTTTGCATGTCCACCCCCTTTCTGCTGTGACCCGCCATTGCCACCAGGGGGGGGCGGTGTGACAGCAGACAATGTACTACTCTACATGCCGTTCGCAACCGACCAGCCAGACTTCTCCCCACTCACAACCTGCTTTGACGCTGTCACCGACTGGCTCCACACTCAAAACCTCCGAATAAATCACAAGACAGACATCCTATTCATTACCAAGAACCAAGTATTTACCCCTCCTGCCTCATTAAAGGTAAAAAGGCGCCGAGCTACTTAGCAAGTCCACTATCCAATACCTAGAGGTCACACTGGACCAACAGCTAGAGGGAGGAGTGGGCTCAGTGGTTGGGACAGGTTACCTCATGCCGGAAGGCCAGGGGTTCAATTCCCGCATGGGGACAAGCAACTTCAGGCCGGAGGGACTGGGGTCTCTAGTCCCATGGCCACTCCTTGTAGCCTTGGGCAAGCCACTTAACCCTCCAGTGCCTCAGGTACACTTAGATTGTGAGCCCTTCGGGGACAAGGGAATAAAAAGTATACATGTAAACCGCACTGATTCTAAAAGAGCGCGGTATAAATAAATAAATGAAAGCCCACATAAACAACACCGTCAAGGCAGTCAACCACAAGATACGGACAATCCGGCATCTACGACCCCTACTGGCTCCAGATGATTTCCGGACAGTCTATCAGGCACTTATAATCCCCCACTTCGACTATGCCAACTCAATCCTACAGGGACTCCCGAAGAACACACTGAACCCACTCCAGCTCGCAATGAATGCCGCTGCCAGAATACTACATGGAGCCGCCAGGACGGATCACGTAACACCAATCCTGAAACACCTCCACTGGCTGCCAATTCACTGCAGACTTGCCTTCAAAATACTAGTAATGACCTTCAAGGACATCAGCAAGTGCTCCTTCACCTCCCTCACGGAACTAGTCCATCCCACTCCCTCCAGCAGATCCAGAAGATCCACAGCTGCCAACACACTGGTAATCCCAAGTACAATAACGAAATGCTCCCAGGCAACAATAAACAGAGCCTTTCTGTTCTGTACGCCCAGATGTTGGAATGCCCTTCCTACCACCATACGATCCATTACTGACCTCACCCAATTTAGAAAGGCACTGAAGCACCATCTCTTCATTATTCACTACTCTAACGATGGATCACAAGCAGCCACCTCCCATCACCAGGACTACACCTCCAGCCACCCATCTCACAATGATAGAGCTCTACCCACTGGCTCATCTGCATAACCGGTAAATAAGAGTGTGTATATAACCCACTATTATGGGAAATTGATCCAAGCAACTCCGGTTCTCATCCTGTGCACTAGTTACGTCCAAGTTACATCACCTGTAGATACAGTACAGTGTATATAATCCCCTAGGCTTGTAAATAATCTCTAAGCAATTACGGTGCTACTGTATACCGTGACTTGATTGCTCAACCTGTGTATAGTTACCCTAGTTATGTCCAAGTTGCATTTCCTGTTCTTTATAAATACAGTGCAGACTCTGCTACACTGTATAAGTTATTGTTTCATGTTAACCGCACTGATTCTAAAGAGCGTGGTATAGAAAAGACATTAAATAAAATAAATAAATGGAGGTCTGTATATCACGCCCATGCAAATGGATTTCTCTTTCCCTCTTTCTAGATTAACCCACAGTGCCTCCTCTCTCCCTTTTAAGCCCTGTATTTCCATATCTTTAATATTTTTTACATATAGTGCCACTCCTCTTCCCTCCCATCTTCCTACCCTGTCCTTTCTGAATAACGTATAGTCTGGTATAGTTATATCCCAGTCTTGGTTGTCTGTGAACTATGTTTCTGTAACTGCCACTAAATCCAAGTCAGCCTCTTCCATTAAAGCCTCAAAATTTGGGATCTTATTTCCCATGCTACGGGCATTTATAAACACTGCTTTCCAGATGTCCCTTTTACTATTTCTATAAAGGTATTTAATGTTTCACTTACCTGGAGGCTTTCTTCACCTATCCTCAACAAATCTAGTTTAAAGCCCTCTTCAGTAGGTTAGTCAGTCTGCTACTGAAGACATGTCGACCCTGCTTTGATAGATGGATGCCATCTCTGCTCTGCAGCCCTTGGAATATCATCCCATGGTCCAGGAAACCAAAATGCTCTCGATGACATCATACACACAGTAATACATTTACCTCCAGGATGCAAGCTTCTCTGCCTTGGCCTTTACCCTCAACAGGGAGGATTGAAGAGAACACCACCTGCATCCCTATCTGTTTCACCTGCTGTCCTAGAGCCATGAAATCACTCTTGATATGCTCAGAGAGATACCTGACAGTATTATTTGTGCCGACATGGATGAGCAACATTGGGTAATAGTCAGTAAGCTTGATGAGTCACAGCAAATTCTCCGTAACATCTGGGATTTTGGCAACTGGCAGACAACATACCTCTCTGGACATCAAGTGTGGTTGGCAGATGGACGCCTTAGTACCCCACAGAAGAGTCATCAACTACCACTATCCTTTGCTTCCTAGTGGTCACTGATTCTGCAACTTTTGGATGCTCAAGCTCTGGTTCTTCCCTTTCCTGGGATGCCTCCTGTGGCAAGGAGGCCTATCTGGAGTCCGTGGGAGGACAAAGAGACAGGGAATTCACCCTAATAAAGGGCTCCCTTTCACCAAGTCAGGGTAGGAAAGCCATAAACACCTCCAGGAATCAGAAAACGTCCACGTGGCCCACATTTCATGCTCCCCCTAGTGGAATGAAGGAGAGAGGATAAAGAGCCCAGAACCCCTTAGCCAGGGAATTCTCCAAGCTCTCAGATGCCCGAAGTCAGGCTGATTGCCGTCACCTGAATAGGGAGGGGTTGAAGCTAGAGCCCTGGAAGTATAAACCCATGCCAAAGTATGAGAGAGGGGGAAGAGAAGCAGGAAGCCAGGCTGACATGAGCAGAGGCACAGACACAAGCAAGGGAAGCTTGACTGGTGCTGAGCAGAGCAGAGGAACTGAGCTTCCAGGAGAAGAAAGTGCTAACTGGCATATAGCATATCTGCAGGAGAGTTTGGAGCCAGGAACAAGAGGGACTCCAAGATTCCCCGGGAGGCTGTTAGCTGAGCACTGTGAGCAAGACGGGGAGTCAGAGCCTATGCAGCTGGGAGAGCCCGAGGTAAAACTGAATGATGAGGACACTCCCATGGACTGTTCCTTTTGCCAAGCTTTAAACCTGGGAACGTAGAGAAAGCAAGCCAGTCCTGAAAGAAAGTCTTCCAGGAAAAAGGTACCCATATTCCACAAGCAAGGTGGCCGTGATTCCAATGAGTTTGAAAAGGGGAAGTTTACGGGGACTAAGGAGCAAGCCTGGAACTGTGATAAGCTTGTTAATCACCTGCTGCTGGAATGAGGACACTGGGGTAAGCTAAAGTAGCTATTGGAACAAAGCTTTCTGTTGCCCCTGGATTATATTTGTTACTTGGAAGGTAACCAAGAAAGGTTTGAAGCTGAATAGAAGCTAAACTGCCACAGACTTTAAATGTGATTTTCTTTTTGTGCTTTAGCCAGCAAGGCTAAAAAGGGAATGCAATATCCTTGCTGTTAAAGACTGTGTATCCTGAACTATAGAGAACTTTTAAACAGCATTTTTGTGTTTGGGTTTGGTTTTGGGCAATGCTCTACTTCCAAGAGTCCTGAACAAACAATCCTGTATGTGGTATGATCGAACCATTGTGTACAAAATAAATTTCTGTCATTTGCCTTACCTCTTGAGCCTGACTACAACTTTCTGCCTGATGTACCCATACAGCTAAAGAAAGACTACATTTCCCAGAGGACACTGCAGGGAAATAGTCTGAAAAAGCGGATAGCAGAAAGTTCCTCTAATAACCACACCCCTCTAAGCTAGAGGCGAGTGGTGGTGGCGTGACACTCCTCTTCCAGGGCTGCATAATGGTTCTTCAATTCAAGGGCTTGAGGAGTTGGATTGGTGATTCTGCAGGCCCTGGTGACTCGTGTCCAACCTTCATCATTCTGTAGGCTTCCATCTTCACCTCTGCTGGAGAGCTTGGATATTTCAAGAAGCATCTCATCAATGTACTTATCACTGTCTTGAATGCTCCTCAGCCTTACCACCTCTTCTCTGAGCTCCTCCACCTATTTCCTCTGACATCCTGCACATGGAACTGGTCCTTCAACTGGCAATGGGTTCTCTGTCTGTACAGAGGTAGAAGCTGTAACGGGGGCAACAGCTTTGGCAATATGATTTTTCCCAGCCATTATTCAGTTGGTAAAGCTTTGGTACCTTGCTTGCTTTGAAATGGAAAGAACCTCCATTATATCATCCGCATAAATGATATCCTACATTAAATTTATTGAAGATGTTACAGATGGGCTGAAGGTATAAATTAAACAGAAGGGCTGAGAGAGCAGAACCTTGAGGTATGCCTTGTTCTTGTTTGTAGGACTTGGAGGTCTGCTGGCCAATCTTTTTTTTTTATTATATTTTTATAACATTTTACAAAGTAATCAAGAAGGTACATCAACATTCTTGAAGAAACAGGAAGATATACCAAGAAAATTAAACAAAAAGAAAATAGATTAACAGCAGCTCTAATTCGAGACAAAGGCATCTTCCACACTAGCCCACAAATAAGGGGGACAGAATTCAATCTATTAACTTTAAACCATATATGCAAAGAAATCATATGCTGCTTCTAAACACTGGCAGATAAATTCATGAGAGAACAGGAGAGGCCCCAGTTGAGGACTCCAAACGCCTAGCATTTATGAAAGCAGTGAGTTGGGAGGGTTCGTAAAAAATATAAGAAATTGAATTATACTTAATCAAACATTTACATGGATGCTTGAGAAAAAACATACCACCCAACTGAAGAATACCCGGGCGCAACAAAAGAAACTCTTTCCGACGCTTCTGTGTAGCCCTAGATAAATCGGGATACACTAACTGTTAAACCTTTAAATGGTATATTCCTTTTTCTAAAAAAGAGCTTCAACAGCCACTCTCTATCAGATAGGAGGGCGAAGGTTACCAATAATGTGGAGGGAATAGGAATTTCACATTCAGATTTCTCCAGCAACTCCGTCACATTGAGAATATTATCTTGTTTCTGAGTGCCCCCTAGCATACCCTCGCCCATCGTAATTTTAGCCTTGGGCAGATAATATACTCTAACCAGAGGTGGAATTAACTCAGGGGACACCCCTAAAACTTCCACTAAATATAACCGAAACATTTCTCTTGGGGATACAGACATAATTCTAGGAAAATTGATTATACGAAGGTTATTCATCCGAGAAGAATTATCCAATTGCTCCAACTTGTGTAAATAGAAAATTCTTTCTAAAGGCATCTGCTTGTTCTTCCAAAGACTGCACCTTCCGTTGTAGATCAGTCAATTCTGAATGAAAAACAGAAACTTTTTGTTGCAAGTCTTCCATAGCGTGGGCATGATTATCCACTTTCCTCTCCAAAAAGGACATCCTTGGGACCATCGCTTCTCCCAGAGAGAGAATAGCCTGCCAAATAGCTTCCAATGTAAAGGTTTCAGGACGCTGAAGTATAAATGGTTGCCCGAACACAGTATCCACGATTTCCACATAACCTGCTTCCACAGGCTGGGGGTGGAGTCTTGGTCAAGATGGTGGCAGCTGCTGTGTCGGTGTAAGCGCGTTTTTCTTTCTCCACTCTGATGGGTAAGAAGCGCAAAGGGAAGGGGACAGATGTGTCCTCCCACCCACCTCCTACCTCGACGCCGATTTTTTTCGGGCCCTATGGATCCATTTGTATGTTGCGCTGGCAGGAGAAGGGGATGAGTCCCGGGCTGGAAAGACGCCGGAGTCGGGTGGCTCGGTGTCTCTCTCTCCGGTATATCTCTCTCCCCTGAGAGACCGGCAACGAAGGTGACTCATGGACAGCCCTTGCCAGAGGGGTTCCTGGAGCTCAGCTCCCCTCCGAAGATGGGGGAAGGTAGAGGCTCGGCGGGACCAGGAACGGAGGGACGGCAAGTTCGGGAGAATGACGCCGTTGGGCTACACGAGTCAGAATCATCAGCGTTGCCGTGTGATAAAAGGCCCGTGGGTCAGCAGTTTGTGGCTGATGGCTGAGGACTACCGCGGGAAGCAAGATTGGAAGCAGGTCATGCTGGCCAATCTTAACCTGTTGGGAACCATCAGAGAGATATGACTGGAACCAGTGAAGTACAATGCCATGTATCCCTATTTAATGGAGTCTAGTGAGAAGTAATGAGTTATAAATTCCTCAAATCAGTTTATCAAAGAGAGCTAGTAGGTGAGTTTTCATCCCATGATTTGGTCTGAACTCATATTGAGGTTCTTCTAATGGAGCGTTCAGATCAGTGTTTCTGATGTTATAGTGGGAGATCATTTTGCATCCAGTGATCATCAGATGGTGTGGTTCAGTATTAGGACTAGGGCTGTTAGAATCCATTCAAAAGCGAGGGTCTTAGACTTTAGGAAAACTAACTTTGCCAAGATGGGCCAATACCTCAGGGAGTCATTAGAAAAACAGTGGGCAAAACTGAAAGGGGATATTTTAAGGGCAACCAACCTTTTTGTTAAAATGGTAAATAAAGGTAAAAGGAAAAGGAGACCGCTATGGCTTTCGAAAGAAGTAGCTGAAAAGGTGAAGACAAAGAGGGAGGCCTTTATGAAATACAAGAGATCACAGAGAGAGGAAGACAGGCATTTGTATTTGGAAAAACTTAGAGAAGCTAGCAAAGTACTCAGGAAAGCAAAGATTCAAAAAGAGGATGAAATAGTCAATGCAATAAAATGGGGGGATAAGACATTTTTCAGATATGTTAGTGAGAAGAGGAAGGGCAAAAGTGGTATTGTCAGACTCAAGGGTGAAGGGGAGGAATATGTAGAAGCTGATGAGGATAAAGCGGAATTGCTTAACAAATATTTCTGTTCTGTGTTCACAGATGAAGAACCAGGAGCAGGACCTCAGAAAATACCCACAAACAGGAACAGAAGCGAGGGGCATCTTGAACAATTTTCAGAAGATTGTGTTCGTGGGAAACTAGCTCAACTTAAAGTAGACAAAGCGATGGGACCGGATGGGATGCACCCTAGAATACTGAGGGAACTTGGGGACGTTCTAGCAGCTCCACTGACTGACATTTTCAATGCCTCGTTGTAGTCGGGAGTGGTGCCAAAGGACTGGAGAGAGGCTCATAATGGTGCCTTTACACAAAAGCGGAAGTAAGGATGTGGTTGAAAACTACAGGCTGGTTAGTTTAACTTCGGTTGTGAGTAAATTATTGGAAACGCTGCTGAAAGAGAAAATAGTGAGGTTTCTGGAGTCCAGCAGATTACAATATCCAAGGCAGCATGGATTCACTAGAGGCAGGTCTTGTCAGACAAATCTGATTGATTTCTTTGACTGGGTGACCAGGGAGTTGGACAGAGGGAGAGCCCTAGATGTGGTGTATTTAGATTTCAGTAAAGCCTTTGACACCGTTCCTCACAGGCGACTTATAAACAAACTGAGCACCCTAGGGATGGACCCTAAAGTTATTGCTTGGGTTAGAAATTGGTTGAGTGGGAGGCGACAAAGGGTACAGGTAAATGGAGCTCACTCTGAGGAGAAGGAAGTTACCAGTGGTATGCTTTGGGGATCTGTTATTGGTCCGATTCTTTTTAACATCTTTGTTAGTGCTATAGCGGAAGGGCTGTCGGGTAAGGTTTGCCTCTTTGCGGATGATACCAAAATCTGCAATAGAGTAGAAACCAAGCAAGGTGTAGATAACATGAGGAGGGATTTAGCTAAGCTTGAAGAATTGGTCTAGAATTTGGCAGCTGGGATTTAATGTTAAAAAATGCAAGGTCATGCATTTGGGCTGCAGCAATCCAAGGGAGCGATATAGTATAGGGGGTGAAGTGCTTTTTTCCACTAAAGAAGAGCGGGACCTAGGCGTGGTTGTGTCTGATGATCTTAAAGTAGCTAAACAGGTAGAAAAGGCGACAGCAAAAGCTAGAAGGGTGCTTGGGTGCATACGGACAGAAATGGCTAGCAGAAAAAAAGGAGGCGATAGTGCCTCTATATAAGTCTTTGGTGCGACCTCATTTGGAGTATTGTGTGCAATTCTGGAGAACACACCTTCAAAGGGATATAAACAGGATGGAGTCAGTACAGAGGGTGGCTACTGAAATGGTTAGTGGTCTTCATTATAAAGCATATGAGGGCAGACTTAAGGATATTAATATATACACCTTAGTGGAAAGGCGGGATAGAGGTGATATGCCACGGAGGTATTTAAATGTCTCAATCATAAATGCACAGGAGCAGAGCCTCTTTCAATTGAAAGCAAGTTCTGCTACGAGGGGACATGGGATGAGGATGAAAGGGGATAGATTCAGGAGTGATATGCAGAAATATTTCTTTGCGGAAAGAGTGGTGGATCCGTGGAATAGTCTTAGTGGAGGTGATAGAGATGAGGACATTATCTGAATTCAGAAAAGCATGGGACAAACACAGGATCTCTAAAGGAAAAAAGGAGACTGTTGTAGTTGTTGATATGGAAGGACAGACTAGATAGGCCATGTGGTCTTTTTCTTTCTTCATTTTTCTATGTTTCTATGTAATATAATCTTGAAATTGGATTTGCACGATTTTTATAATAAAGTTGGCCAAGAAGAGGAGGCTGGAAATTGGCCTATAGGAATTAGGGTTTTCTTATCTATAAATTTATGCTTTAATATTGGGCGGATAATAGCATGTTTTAGAGCTGATGGCATGATGCCTTGTTTCAATGATTGCTCTACCACTTTACGGATAGTGGGAGACAATTCTGCATGGGTTACTTTTAGCCAACTGACCGGGCAAGGATCTAGACTGGAAGTTGTATTTTTAATTTTGGATATTATATTAGAGTATTTTAAGCTGACCTGGTGAAAAGTTTGTCATTTTATTGGCAATATCAATTCTAAATTTGGCTGGATGATGGTCTCTTTAGAAAGTTGTTTCAGTTTATTCATATAATGGATAGCCAAGGCTTGCAGTTTGATGATGAGATTACTCATTTCTGTATTGGGTGTCTTGGTGAGCACTTTAACAATTTCAAGGAGCTCCTTAGGGCAATTGAGGGAATTGGTGAGAATCTTAGTATGGTATTCCTCCTTTCTGTTATTGATAGAATCTTTGTAGTATTGGAGTGTGTTCATATGGTGTGTTTGGTCATCTGTAGATTTTGTGGTTTTCCGGCTACGCTCAGTCTTCCTCAATGTTCTTTTTATTTTCCTAAGATCATGTGAGTACCGTTCTTCAGAACTCTTTTGCCTATTTCTGTAGTGTGAGTTAGGAGCAGAAGCGGCATTAGATAACGTGATGATCCAGTTTTCTACTGAGGCATCTAATCTCATCGAAGGGGCATCCATTCAAGGTAGGATTTCATTTTAAAAGGACTCCTTTTCAAATGCCTTATATTGTTTAGTATGAGCAAACCTATCTGGTAAAGACAATGGAATTTGGGATGGGACAGTAAGGTCTATTCAATAATGGTCAGACCACATGACTTGCATTGTTTTTGTTTGGTAATATAGGTAGTGCTGGCAAATATTGTTGGGCAGGAATACTAAATACAAAGTATCTTTATTGTGTGTAGGAACCTATACAACCTGTTTATAGTTCATATCGGACAGAGTTAAGAAACGTCAAAGAAACATAGAAAACTGACGACAGAGAAAGACCACATGACCTATCTAGTCTGTCCTTTCATATCAACAACTACAACAGTCCCCTTTTTTCCTTTAGAGATCCTCTGTGTGTGTTCCATGCTTTTTTGAATTCAGATACTGTCCTCATCTCTACCACCTCCGCTGGGAGACTATTCCACGGATCCACCACTCTTTCCATAAAGAAATATTTCCACATATCACTCCTGAATCTATCCCCTTTCACCCTCATCCCATGTCTCCTCGTAGCAGAACTTGCTTTCAGTTTGTGATTCTGCTACTTGTGTCCAACCTTCGTCATTCTGTAAGTACCCATCTTCTCCTCTGCTGGAGAGCTTGGTTGTTGCAAGAAGCATCTCATCAATGTACTTCTCACAGTCTTGAATGCTCCTCAGCCTCGCCACCTCCTCTCTGAGTTCCTCCACCTGTTTCCTGAAAACATCAGCTTGCAGGCACCCTGCACATGGAACCGGTCCTTCAACTGGCATTAGGACCTCTGTCTGGACAGAGGCAGAAGCTGTAATGGGGGCAACAGCTTTAGCGATACAATTTTTCCCAGCCATTGTTTAGTTCTTGGAGCTTAGGTATCTGTTAATGCAAAAGAGAGAGATCTACCAAACTACCAGCCATTTCCCAGCTGTCCTTTCAGAGAAAAAACAGTTAAATCTCTTTAATTATATTCAAAATGTGCTGTTCCAAGTCCCTGTGTTTTGCTAATTGTGGAGGTGCCCTATAAAGCAAGACTGCTCACTAGGGGGTGGGGAGGGAACTAACTCCTGATTAGGTGTCAGTAGCTCCAAAGAGCTGAGAAAGTTACTAAAGTAGAGTTTTAAACCCACCCCACTAAAGAAAATATTTCTCCTTTTAAACTAAAGCACCAAAAAAAATGTGCCTCGTGTACTGATGCAAGGTTAAAATCACCCAGTAAGATTAGAGGGGGTTTTTTTAAGGAAGAGGTACAGGCAGTTGCTATAATTGTGGCGAGGCTATCTGGGTTAGAGTTTGGTGGTCTGTACAGGAGACAGACAGACATGTTTATTTTCTATGATAAGGATGTCCATACTACCAACATTTTTAGTTAAGAGGAGGAAGGTTTTAAGATCTCCAGGAACAAGCAGGAATGTAGTCTTCACATACGGGCATCATCAGTACCGACAGTCCATGTGGGATTGCTCCCCAGCATCCAATTGGAAAGTTTTTGGGAGCACTCCACTGTGCCTTCGCGCCTTCCTGCCTTCCCAACTCCCTCTCTTCATTTCTTCATTTTCCACAGAGCCAGCAGGAAGCAAATCCTGTCACGGCAGAAAAACGTCTTTTTGTGGCTAGCGCCTTGCCTTCCCGTCGACACCGGCATCGTTTAAGACATTGCTGGTTCCCTTATTCTTTTCTTTAACTTTTTCTTTCTTTTCTTTAACTTTAAAAAAAATCTACTTGGGCATCGATGCTCTTTTTAAGCCTTAAGACTACCATACTTTTCACACTCGAAGGTATGGAGAAACCAACTAGTGGTTTCAAAAAAATGTTCTCATTGTGCCAGCACCATTTCAGCGACTGACACACATGACTGGTGTCTAAAATGCCTCGGCCCAGACCACCAGCCAAAAAACTCTTCCCTCTGTCAGAAAATGACACGGAGAAGCCTACAAAATCAGGCTTCTAAATTTGGAGCACTCTTTGCTTCGGACGTGGTATCGATGGCATCCACTTCGTCAAAGGCCTCATCATCATGGATCTCTGGTATCTTTGAAGTCTACGCATACACCCACAGATGGCATCTCATCATCTCAGAGCAGTAGACACTCACCATAGTTCAGGAAGGGTACAGACCTCATCTGCAAACTCTTCCCCCTTCACATTCACGAGGTAGTATCAAGCGCAACCCCCACTCACTGCTCTCCTATAGGATGAGGTGTCCTCGCTTCTATTTCAGAGCGCCATAGAAGACGTCCCAACATCCGAACAAGGAGTGGGCTTCTACTCTCCCTACTTTCTCATTCCAAAGAAAACCAGATGGTACAGGCCAATTCTGGACCTCAAACCTCAACAAGTTTCTAGCCCATGAAAAGTTCAAGATGATCTCTTTCGGGACTCTTCTTCCCTACTTCCAGAGTCAGGACTGACTCTTCTCTAGATCTAAAAGAAGCGTATACGCATTTCCTCATCTATCCTGGACACAGGAAATATCTATGCTTCGCTTTTCAGGGAAAACATTATTAATACAGAGTCCTTCCCTTCGGACTCACCTCTGCCCCAGTAGTCTTTACAAAGTGCATGGCGGTCATGGCTGCATATCTAAGAACCCTGGGGATATTAGTCTTCCCTTACTTAGATGACTGGCTAATAAAAACAGACACCTCCCCAAGGTGCATTGTACCATCACAGTACTACAACACTTGGGATTTGTCATAAACTTTCCAAAATCCCAGCTCTCTCCCAACTCAGACTAGAGTTTATCGGAGCCCTACTAGACACCCAACAGTCCAGGGCATTTCTGTCCTAGCTCAGTTGTGCCAGTCTAGTTGAGCTAGCATCTCAGACGCTCCTACATGACCATCTGACAGCCCGAGAGATGATGCAGCTCCTTGGGCACATGGCCTGTACAGTACATGTCGTTCCATATGCCCGACTACATATGCCAACAGCCAGTGGACTCTTGCCTCCCAGTGGAAGCAGGCCTCAGGCTGTCTCCGGGACAGGATCCAAGTCACTGCCCATCTAACCACATCCCTTCAGTAGTGGTGGTCTCCAGAAAACCTGCTCATAGGGTTACCTTTGCAGATGCTTCCATGTCAGTGCACCCCGACGACAGATGTCTCCAAACTGGGTTGGGGAGCCCATCTGGGCGACCTGACTACACAGGGGCTCTGGACAACGCAAGAGTCACAACTCCAGATCAATCTCCTGGAACTTCGTTCTATCTCCAATGCCCTCCGGGTGTTTCAACATGTCCTCAGAGCACAAGAAGTCCTAGTCAGGATGGAAAATCAGGTTTCCATGTTCTACGTGAACAAGCAGGGAAGAACAGGCTCATGGGCCCTCTGCAAGGAGGCGATACACCTCTGATCCTTTGCCATTGCTCATCAAATATACCTCCAAGCGGTGTACCTCCTGGGTGAGTCCAATGTCTTGGCAGACAGACTGAGTCGCATCCTTCTTCCCCATGAATAGTTTCCATCTGGACACAGCGTCCTACATTTTCCAGACCTGGGGAACTCCAGACATAGATCTGTTCGTGACTCGGCAAAATGCCAAATTTCCTCATTTCTGCACAAGAACTCGGACATCCACCAACCAACAAGTGGATGCCTTCCACCTACACTGGGGTCAGGGTCTGCTTTATGCGTTCCCTCCTATACCCCTCATTCCCAAAATGCTTTTCAAGCTTTAGTCAGACAGGGGCTCCATGATTGTCATAGCCTCTCACTGGCCGCGGCAACTGTGGTTTCCCCTGCTACTATGTCTGACTCAGACTCATCCTCTGCGATTGGGATATGCGCCGGATCTCCTCTCTCAGGACCACCGCTCACTACTCCATCCCAATCCACAGTCTGTCCGCCTCACAACTTGGCTGCTGAGAGCATAGCTTTATAAGGCTTTGACCTTACTCAAGAGGTTAAGGAGATCCTTTTGGCTTCTTGAAAGTCCTCCTCCAGACGTTCATATGCTTTTAAATGGCATAGATTCTCTGTCTAGTGTTCCCAGAAAGATCTCCGTTCCTTTTCTGCTCCAGTGGAGTCACTCCTCCAGTATCTCCTCCACCTGTCCTCTACAGGTCTAAAGACAAACTGAGAGTTCACCTCAGTGCCATTGTGGCTTGTCACCACCTACTGGATGGACAGCACATCTCCACGCAACCGCTAGTAGCACGTTTTATGAGAGGTCTCCTACTGTCCAAACCGCCCATTAAGCCACCTCCAGTTTGTTTATGTTTATTCAGTTACTTGATAAATCGCACCTTCGTTACACCAGGGTGGTGTACAGTATAATTGGGACCTCAATGTCATTCTAGCGCAGTTTCTCAAGCTGCCCTTTGAACCATTAGCCACGACCTCACTTAAGTAAGGTAATCTTCCTAATTGCCGTCACTTCAGCTACACGCATTAGTGAGCTTCAGGCTTTGGTGGCGGATCCTCCCTATACCCACTTCCACCACCACCTTCGGACTCAAACACACTTAATGCTAAAGGTGTGTCTCCCTTCCATTTAAACCAGTCAATTTTATCTTCCTGTTTTCTTTCCTAAACCACATCTGCCTAGAGAGGAAGCAACTCTGCGCACTTTTGACTGCAAATGTGCCTAGGCTTTCTATCTCCAGAGGGCTCGATCATCGTAAAGCCTCACAGTTGTTTATCGCATTTGACCCAGTCACCTGGGATTGCCTGTTTTTAAGCATACGCTCTCCACATGGATAGCGGACTGCATTTCTTTTGCCTATGACAAAGCAGGACTCTCCCTGGAAGGGCATTTCACTGCTCACAGCATTCATGTTATGGCCACCTTGATGGCAAACCTATGTTCAGTAGCCATCGATGAAATTTGCAAAGCAGCTACTTGGTCTTCAGTCCATATCTTTTCTGCCCATTATTGTCTGGACAAGGACTCCTGTCGGGATGTCATGTTTGATCAGGCTGTACTCCAGCACCTCTTTCAGACTTACATACAACTCCTACCCTCCGTCCCAGACTTTGAAGATACCAGAACTCCATGTGGGATCCATGACCTCATCATGCCTACTCCAAGGTGAACCTCTACCGGTTCTGAGATCACTTCATCTGGTAGCTAGGGAGTCCCATATGTGTAGAATACATTCGTGCTTGTTCCTGGAGATAGCATAGTTACTCACCTGTAACAGGTGATCTCTGGGAACAGCAGGAATTTAGTCTTCACAACCCACCCTCCTCCCGTAGGAGTTATAGTAGGAGTTATAGGGTTTATTTTACTCTCTTTTCTCAGCTCCAAACTCGACTGAAGAGAAGGGAGCTGGGAAGGCAGTTGCGCAATGGAGTGCTCCCAAAAGCTTTCCAATTGGATGCTGGGGAGCATTCCTGCGTGGGCTCCATCAGTACCGACGTCACCCATACATGAAGACTAAATTCCTGCTGTTCCCAGAGATCACTTGTTGCAGGTGAGTAACTACACTGTCTTGTTTTATAATTAGGAGGACACCTCCTCCTTGCTTTGTGATTCTGGGACAATGAAATAGTTTGTAACCAGGAATCTGTAGCTGATTGGTTAACACATTATCTGAATCTATAGCCAGGTTTCAGTAATACACGTGACATTTGGTTTGTTATCCTTAAGGTCTATTATGACTGGTATTTTGTTCCTTATGGATCTTGAATTAAAAAGAGAGCATTTAATCGGTGTAGCGCTGTCTAATTGATGGTGGAGAGGGTGTGAAGCCTTTGAGTCCTTAATACAGATGAGTCTGTCATGGTGGTGCTTAATCCTGTTCACTGTTTTATGAGCAACTATTGTGTGGTTGTTGCGTACATGGCAATGTATGTTGGGAATATTTTGATGGATGAAAACCGTAGGGTATGAGTTGCTCTGGGAAATGAAGCAGAAAATAATTAACAAACCGCAGAAGTACAACAGAATGCTCTTCGTCCCCATAATTTTATTATCTAGTTGGTCAGTAAATGTCTAGTAACTTCTTTTCAGCAAGTATAGACAGGTGCTGAAAACTAATACGCTTTTAGAGGCAAAAGTGTAGCATCAACTATAGATAATAGACCATCAAGTACACCCACAGTATGTCACATGAGTGTGATAGAATAGAGAAGGGAGCGACTATGGGGAGCCCAAATCAAACCTCCAGGGACATTGATAACTTGATAACTTGGATTCTTCTGAGGCATTGGAGGGTTAAGTTACTTGCCCAAGGCCACAAGGATTGCTAGTGGGAATCGAACCCTGGTCTCTTAGATGCCAAGCCAGTGTTCTAAACACTAGGCTGCTATTCAACATGTTCTGCACATTCTTTTGAGAATTTCAAAAGTTTCTCCTCTGAACTTTGTTTCTCCCTTTTACTTGAAGTTGGTAGTTTTAGTTGCTAGAAATCTTTCAATTTTGAAGTGCGTTCTCGTTTAAAGACTGGTTACCTATATTGACTAGTACAGACCTTAATTTTCTTTCTCTTTCGTATTCTACAGTGCTTACTTGGTTGCAGGTGGGGAGATTGATACAAAATTATGGAATTAAGTTGTGGGCAAGTTTCTGGAAGAGATAAGTAATGGTTATTAATTGAATTTTGGCATTATGTTGCAGGCATTTTAAGCATGATCATCATCCGAACGCTTCGGAAAGATATTGCAAACTACAATAAGGAAGATGACATTGTACGTATGATTACATGCTCTACGAGATTCCTTTGCTTCCCTTCTTTGGAAGAAAGTTAGAAATTGTTTACTTCCTCTGCAGAAGGGAATACTGAAATTTGGTTTCAAACTCCTGACTTGCAATGTCAAATTATCCATATACAGCATACCACATATTATGATAGCCTTTTTTTTAGGTCCTCTGATTGACTTTCTTTGTTTAGTGTAGGTAGTGTTCAAGAATAATCAATTAAGTTATCTACAGTTGATTTAAAATTTAAAGCTACCTTGACTTGCACCCCATTTTTGAAGTGCCTTTAGTTTTGGAAAGATCAAAATAAAAACGAGATCTTAAATTCTAAATCGTATTTCCTCAAAACCACATGATATGCAGTTTCATAGAGTTCGACTGACATTTGTTTTAAATTCAGTGCCTATTTCTTATTCACTAAATCTGTTTTCAATCTCCAGGAGCAAGCAGGAATGTAGTCTTCACATATGGGTGATGTCGTTACCAACGGAGCCTGTGCGGGAACGCTCCCCAGCGTCCAATAGGAAAGGTTTTGGGAGCATCCCACTGCACCTGCGCTGCTGCCTTCCCGCCTTTGTGACTCTCCCTCCTCATTTAAGAACATAAGATATGCCATACTGGGTCAGTCCAAGGTCCATCAAGCTCAGTATCCTGTTTCCAAAAGTGGAGCCATCAGGAAGCAAATCCTGTCACCGCAGAAAATTTCTTCTTCATTTTTTGTGGTTGCATCTGCCTTCCTGTTGACGCCGGAACCAATATCGTCAATTCTATTTCTTTCTTTCAAAAAAACAAAACAAAACAAAAACCTACTTCAGTTCTTTCAGGCACGTCGATGCCATCTTAGGCCTAGGCCTTCCATCCAGTCTACTGACATGATGGAAAAACCAACCAGTGGTTTTAAGAAATGTTCCAAGTGTGGTAGCACTATCTCTGCTACTGATACCCATGACTGGTATCTTTAAATGCCTCTGCCGAGATCACCAGCCATCTGAATGTCCCCTATGCAAGAAGATGACAGAGTCCTACAGAATCGGGCTGTGAAACTCTGCTCCCTTTTTGCCTCAGATGTGGTTTCACTCACTTCGACATCATCGAGGGCATCATGGATCTCAGATATCGATATCACATGGATCTCAGATATTGAAACACAAGACAGGCTATCCTCCCTAGGGTAGATCTCTAAACATAGAGATGCCTCGAGCATTGCCCTGGAGTTGGATCGACCAGCCAAAGTACCCCAGCGGGAGGACCTCCCCTCCAAAGCCGCATAAGGAGTCCAGAATGCTTCCGAGGCCTCCATCTCAGGAGAGCTCCTGGTGCCATGCTCTGGAACGGTAGCCCATGCTTCTGGTACCGATACCCAGGCATTGGCAAGCTCTATGGCTCAGTGTATGCTGGCCATTGAACGGAGTCTAGTGGCTCTGTTAGCGGCATCTGTACCGGGCAGGACATTACCGGCAGTATCGTCAGTACCGATATCATCAACAATGTCCATGCAGTCTGCATCGGGCTTCATGCCACTTGACACTCTTCCGCCCATACCAGCTCTCGAGTCCGTTCCTGGTTCTGTTACTGGTATGGCAAGTCTCTCAAGCCAATACCAATCTCGATCGGTACCGGACCTTGCAAGAACAGGAGCATCACTCCTGTCGATACTTTGATTCTACCGATTCCGATTTTTTGGATGATGAATTGATCGGGATTTAATGTTAAAAAATGCAAGGTCATGCATTTGGGCTGCAGCATTCCAAGGGAGCAATATAGTATAGGGGGTGAAGTACTTTTGTCCACTAAAGAGCGGGACCTAGGCGTGGTTGTGTTTGATGATCTTAAAGTAGCTAAACAGAAAAGGCGACAGCAAAAGCTAGAAGGGATGCTTGGGTGCATACAGAGAGGAATGGCTAGCAGATAAAAGGAGGTGATAGTGCCTCTATAAGTCTTTGGTGCAAGATAAAGTTCCTAGATGACATAAATGACTGTTTCTTGGAGCAGCTGGTTCATGAACCGACCAGAGGGGAAGCCATATTAGACCTAGTCCTTAGTGGAACACCAGATCTAGTGCAAGAGATAAGGGTGTTGGGGCCACTTGGCAATAGTGATCATAGCATGATCGCTTTTGATTTAATTAGTGGTGGAGGGATAGTAAGGAAATCCACAGTACTACCTTTTAATTTTCGAAAGGGAGACTATGATATAATGAGGAAAACTGTTAAGAAAAAACTAAAAGGAGCAGTTGCAAAGGTTAAAGATGTACATCAAGCTTGGGTGTTGTTGAAAAATACTATCTTGGAAGCCCAGACCAGCTGTATTCCACGCTTTAAGAAAAGTGGAAGGAAGTCCAAAAAACTGCCAGCATGGTTTAAAGGGGAGGTCAGAGAGGCTGTTGCCAAAAAAAGCATCTTTCAGGAAATGGAAAAAAGAGCCAAATGACGAAACCTGGAAACAGCACAAGCACTGGCAAGTCAAATGCAAGGCATTGATAAAGCAGGCAAAGGGAGAATTTGAGAAGAAGCTTGCTGCGGAAGCAAAAACGCGAAAGAGAGAATTTTTTCAAGTACATTCGTAGCAAAAAACCTGTGAGAGTCAGTTGGTCCATTAGATGATAGAGAAGTTAAAGGGGCACTAAGAGGCTATTAGATAAACTGAAGAGTAGCAAATCACCTGGGCCGGATGGTATACATCCAAGGGTGTTGAAAGAACTGAAATATGAGATTGCAGACCTGCTATTAGTAATCTCTGAATTTTCATTAAAATCATCTTTAATACCTGAAAATTGGAGGATCGCCAATGTAACGCCAATTTTTAAAAAGGGTTCCAGGGGTGATCCGGGAAACTACAGACCATATGTGAAGACTAAATTCCTGCTGCTCCCATTCAGCTTCTTAATTGATTAGAATTTCTATATTTGTATCTATAAGCGTTGTATAAGAGTTTGTTTCTTTGGTGAGGTGTTTTCTTTTTGAGGGGTTTTGTTGTATGTCCTTTTAGAATTGTTTCTTTTCAAGTGATATTTTCTCAGTGTATGCTATTGACAACAAACACACAATGCTGGCAGCCAGCTCTGCCCTCTTACTCACAGTTTTATTACAAAGTAAAGGCCCAGTATGGAGCCTGTGACTGAAGCCCCTGTCCACTGTGGGCATTGAATATCAGGTTTTGCATTTCCGTCAGCAGCGATAGTCCGCCACCAGCTGGATAGCATGACAGCCTATCTGCCTAGTGGGCTGAAAATCACCACTAACTGGATAGCATGACAGCCTATCTGCTCAGTGGGCTGAAAATCACCACTAACTGGATAGCATGACAGCCTATCTGCTCAGTGGGCTGAAAATCACCACTAACTGGATAGCATGACAGCCTATCTGCTCAGTGGGCTGAAAATCACCACTAACTGGATAGCATGACAGCCTATCTGCTCAGTGGGCTGAAAATCACCACTAACTGGATAGCATGACAGCCTATCTGCCCAGTGGGCTGAAAATCACCACTAACTGGATAGGTGCTGGAACCGTGGCCCCCACCCGAGGACTACCCCAGCACTGCCCATGTAGTGCAAAGGCAGTCTGTGGGGATATTCAGTGGCACTAGCTGGTTATTGTCGCTGAATATCTGGCTCAGTTGGGTTAAGCGCTTTGCAGGTCCTGCAAACTGCATAAGCGCCTTTGAATATCGATCCTTAAATGTAAAGGTGTAAAAAGCCTGCTTGGGCTTCCCCTCCATTCTTTCTATATGTTTTTCCTCCACTTTAAACTTACCCAATCCCCATTCATTGATGTCTGGTGCCAGGGGTGGTCCAAGGGTGATGCGGAGCCATGTGCGGAGACTCATTGCGGGCCCTCATTTGCATAAATGTATTTTATTTTAAAATGTATATGTTGCCCATCTAAAATTTTATGCGGCTTTCGAAAGAGCCCTTCACAAGCCTCTTTTTTTCCTGGCAATGACTTAGGGGCATGTTTACTAAATATTAATGTGCGTTAAGTGCCACTGCGCCAATAGAAATGGGTATTGCTGCACTTAGCGCACATTGACATTTGTGAATGTGCATTAACTTTTAGTAGACATGCTTCTTAATGAGTGTCTGAATACTCTTTGCATGGGCAGTGAGGATAAAGACTACCAGATTTCTACATAACTATACTCCAGTGCCAACCGCCAGGCCCATTAGGAAGTACTGTACACCCTTCTCATTTAGAACCCATAGCAAACCCGCCATATCATAACAGCACTACCAGGACTCACAACCCTACCTATCAAAAGGCAACAATATTAAAACCAATATATCTCAGAGAATACCAATACATCTCCTACTTGGGAAAGAGAACAAGAGGGACGTCGCATAGAAACTACATGAACAGAATACTGCAGCCCGGTTACACATGCAAAATATAGTCTGTCATCAAACACAGCACAAGGGATCACAATTTTGAAATAGGCACAATTTATAAACTTCAGCTCATTGTCCACCGCTGCACAAAGCCCTGACCGGCAGCAGGGAGCAGAAGGTAAGCCCCTCCCGCTCCCCACCACCAAGGCTAATCAGAGTCTTTCACCGGATTTTAAACTGCAGCGCGCCCAGGTGCGCCTGCACCTGAGGGCCCTTTGGCATGACCCTTATCCACGGGCCTCGCAAAAGACTGCACTGTGTTCACAACTGAAACCAGCCATCCCACTGACTGTACCGACCTGCTAGCACGAAGACACCTCTGCAGTCAGTGAGCTGCAAGCCTTGTCTCCTTTCTCAGACCCAGTCACACGACAGCCCTCAAACAGCAAACCTAATAACCTACTCAATAGCATGCTACAACTATACAGCCTCATCTACTCTCTGCTTGCTCTAATCCTTTCCTCCACTGCAAACTCCCTCCTACATCCCTACCCAAACCCCACTCCCTGCTCCCTTCCCCGTTCATTATCACCCATCGCCCCCTCTCCCCCTACAACATAATATCTAACTACCCTCCCCCCTGCAACACAGAACACCTCATTACATTCCCAACATATAACACACTACCCTCCCTCATAAACAAACCCCTCACCTCAGTATCCCTCAACTGCGCCCTCATCAACACTTGCTCGGCAAAAATCAAAACCAGAACCATAAGAGATCTCCTCTTCACCCACAACCTGGACATCCTCTGCATCACAGAGTCATGGCTCACAGAAACGGACAGTCTTCCTAAATCAAATGCAACACTCAGACTACAGCCTCTTCCACTCCGCACGCACTCACAAAAAGGAGGCAGCTTTCTCATCCTTTCCAAATCTGACCTACACTTCACCAAGAAAGCTGCCGCATCCACCCTAACCCTGGATATACTCCCCATCTCAAACAAACAACTCACCATATGCCTTGCCTACCGCTCCCCTTCAGCACCAACCAATGACCTCTCTGACTTGATCATACCTCCCTTGAAAATAACACAAAACACAAGGACCTCCTCCTCTTAGGAGACCTCAACCTCCAGTCAGTCCCATCTAAACAAGCAACAGCCTTCATGGAAGCAATGACAGCAGTAGACTTCTCTCAAATAGTGAACTCCCCCACTCACTGCAAAGGCAACATCCTTGACCTCATCTTCATCAACAGCCCCATACACATTGTCTCTCCCCCTCCAGTCCAAACTATCCCAGTACCCTGGACAGACCACAAGGTAGTAATCTTCCAGCTGCCTCTCAATAACCCCCATAAATCTACTTTACTCTCCAAACTGTACAAGAATCGATTCAGACTTTGCCACAAAGAATCCTCCTCCTCACATCTCCTCAATCCTCAACACAGAACCTCAAGATCTAGACTGCTATCAACACCTGGAATGAACTCAGCAGCGAAGCAGCCTCTACATCAACCTCAACCCATCCTTACAACCTTATTCACAAATGGACCCCATGGTACACCTCCAACCTCTGAAAGATCAAATCCCCACTATGGAAACAGGAATGCAGATGGAGAAAATCACAGCTACCTGCAGATCAAACCCAGTACATGACCTTTCCAAGAGAGTACAACCGAACGACCAACCTCTTGAAGCAAAGCTACCACACAAAACTAATTCAAAGATCACTCAGCCGCCCAAGGGAACTATTCTCTCTAGTAAAAGAACTTACGTCAACACCCACTAACAACACAACTAACAGTCCCATCACTCCTCAACAATTAGCAGACTACTTCTCTACCCACCATCCACAACCTGCTTCACTTGCTCAACCTGATTCACATCCATAATGTACCAGACCAATGCACTCATGGACCACCTTCGAAAACATTTTGGCTGAAAACATCCAAAGCATCATCTTGTCACTCAACACCACTACCACCCCCTTTCCCCCGACCCTTGTCCAGTCAGTTGGATTAAAGTCACCATACCTGATCTTGCTCCTTTCTAAGCAAAACTCACTCATTGCTCTCTACTACATGGCTGCCTACCAATTTGCCTAAAAACCTCCTTAATTCGTGCTCTCCTGAAAAAAATTCACTTCAACCCGTCCGACCCCTCTTCTTAAAGACCCATCGCAAGTTTTCCTTAACTATTCAAAATAAAAGAGAGAATTTATTTAACAGGTTTTTTTTTATACCACCCTATCATTAATTCAGAGCAGTTTACATATAACACAAAAACAAAACCGAACTTTTAAATAGAACAAGGGTGTTAAACTTGGATAATTATATGGCGTTTGAAGATGTACTTTTAAGAACAACTATTAACATTAAAGCAGCAGTGTATATACAAGAAGCAGTTGTTTAAGGGGGTTGAGGGTACAGAGCTAGGGAGAGAGAACAACTGAGATGGGAGTGATCTTGAGAGAGCATGGAATAATATAAGAAATTATTATGGGTAGGGATGTGATGTAATGGGAGGGGAGCTAGATAGATGGACGGAAAATGGTCCAAACACAGCTACAGGAATACCTCAACACCCATGTTCCACTCTACCTTTAGCAACACTGTTTCCAACCTCGGCACAGAGTGGAAACCCTCCTAACCTCGCTTCTGAATAATTTCATAAAGGGAACCTAGAACATTCACCAAGTAGTTCTTGTATTCCTCGACATTTCTGCTGCTTTCGACATCATCAACCACATCACCCTCCTACTGCGCCTTCAGTCAGTTGGAATACAGGGCACAGTATTAAGATGGTTCCAAGATTACCTCCACAACAGAACTCAGCAGATAAGAATTGGAGCCCTATCTTCAACTCAATACATTCAAACTTGAGGTGTCCCCCAGGGATCTACTCTCTCAGCTCTCCTCTTCAGTATATATCTGCAACCCCTCTGCAACATCATCCAAACACACAGCATCAACTATCACATATACGCAGATGACATTATGCTCTACACATCACTCAACCTCAACAAACCATCCTACCATGAACTCCAACAATGCTTCTCAGATGTTTCACAATGGCTATCTGCAAATCACTTGTCCATAAACCTTAAGGAAACAGACGCTTTACTCGTCACCAGGAATGATTCCTTCACCCCCCTCCACCATCACTCTCCACGATGCAGAAATCCAAATCAAACCAGAAGTAAAGTATCTGGGAATCACTCTTGACAGCCATCTAACCCTGAAGCAAACACAGCAAAATCAATTTATCACAAAACCTGCACTCTACAACACCTCTGCCCTCTCCTCACCCCATCAGAATTCTGCTTGGCTCTGCAAGCTCTCAACACCCCATGCTGACTACTGCAACTTAATATATCACAGACTCCCAAAATCAACACTCCTTCTTCAAACTGCTCTCCACACAGCAGCAAGGAATATCAAAGTATGAACACATCACCCCCATCTTCAAACACCTCCACTGGCTCCCCCTGCAAAGCAGAATACTCTACAAAATTCTTCTAATGATTCACAAACTCTGAACCATCAATCATTCACCCATCTTCGCTCCCTCATCATACCACAGCAATCAAACAGGCCACAGAGAGCCTCCACCATGAACACTCTGACCACCCCCCAAGCTATAACAAAATGCACCCAACAGGCCCATGTCAGATCCTTGAACTTTATGCCTCATCCATCTGGAACTCCCTCCCTGTCCCCATAAGAAACACCACAGACCTACTAGCCTTCCGCAAACTCCTCAAGACCCATCTCTTCACCCTCCATTTTGGTCCTACCCTCTCTTAACCCCCTCCCTCCTACCCCCCTCCTAATAACTGGACAGCATTCCTGTATCGCATCGAGGACCAAACATTACAAGAACATGTATATAGTTTGTCAACCTGTACATAATTAACCAAAGTTAAATACTCCCGTTCCTTATTTAGTGTACAAAGTTGCCTTTTCAATGTAAACGTTGCTTGTACAATTGAAGTTCTCTGTAAACTGCTTTGATCTTTGTGTGAAAAGGAGTATATAAATATAGCCAAATAAATAAAATAAATGAAGACAATTAAACTGGGAACCCCAAAAACCAAACTTGGAATGTACAACAACATTGGAGAAATAAAACTATAAATTAATTTCCTCTTATACTAAACAAAACGCAAAACATTAGCAATGCACCTTTCCCAGAACTGACACATTCCAGTTAATAAATTCAAAATAAAATATCTTTTTCTACCTTTTGTTTGGGCATTTTATTTTTCATTTGCAATTGCCCCAGCCGCTTTCTTCTACTTTTTGTGTCTTCTGCTAACTCTCCATTGTCTGCTGTCCATTAGTCCTTTTTTCTCTCTTCTAGTTTTTTTCATTCTCCCCTACATTTGCCTCTAACATACTGATCTTTCCCCTTTTGCTCTTTCCTCCATATCTTTCTTTATTCCTTTTTCATCCACTCAAATTTCACCCCTCCTTCCTCATTCCCCACTTATTCTCCCAATACTCAGCCAATCATAGAATTTTTTCTTCCCTCCCACACAAAATATCTGTGTTCTCCATCCTCACCCCACAGCTTCTTTTTTTTTAAACTCCTGCCAGTCCCTGCCCCCCTCCCCCTTCTGGTCCTCCTCCAGCATCAGCTTTCTTCTAGTTCCAGCCCCTCCCAGCATCCACTCCCTTCCAGTCCCATTTGCCCATCCCCCTGCATCAGTATCAGTTCTCTTCCAGTCCCTCCCAGCATCTGTTCCCTTCCTGTTCCAGTCCCCCATCTCCAGGTCATTTACAGTCCTAACCCCTAGTATTAGTCCCCCCTCCCAGCATCAGTTCCCTTCCAGTCCCAGTCTCCCATTCCCAAGCAATTTCCAGTCCTAACACCCCCCCCCCCCCCCGGTATCAGTCCTCCTCCAATCTCTCCCAGCATCAGCTCCCTTCTAGTCCCAGTCCCCCATCCCCAGTCCTAACCCCCCCCCCCCGTATCTGTTCTCTTCCAGTCCCTCCCAGCATCTGCTCCCTTTCAGTCCCAGATCTCCCAACCTCAGCCCATTTCCATTCCTGGCCCCGCCCGTTCCCGTTCTAGCTCCTAGTCGTCCCGTCCCCCCCCTCCGTTCCATTCCAGCCCCTCTCTTCCCATTCCCATTCTAGCCCCCAGTCACACACCAAAAGGGGCTTCTGACTGGATGCAGAGGGAGCCTGGGAGGCCTGAAGCCCCGGCTCACCTCTAAACAGCCATGGGAGTAAAGAGTGATGTATGCCTTCTCTCCTGCAGCTGTGATAAAAAGGAGACCACCGGCGCGCTGAGTGCCGAAAGGTTAAGTGGGCTGGCGGCCTTCTTTTAATCATAGCCACAGCAGAGAAAGCAAACGCTGCTCTTTACTCCTGCGGCTGTACAAAGGTCAGCTGGAGCTTCGGGCCTTCCTGGCTCCTTCTGCAGCTGGTCAGACGCAGGGCCCCCTGAGGTGTGGGGCCATATGTGGGCAACATTCCCTCAAAATGGATGGCCTGGCCCAGCCTGCAGCTGTTTTAGAGTATGACTGTAGTAGGGCAGGAGTGACTGGCGATCACTTCTACCCCACCTGGATTCCAGGGATCTGGTAGGAGGGTGGGAAGGATTGCAGGGAGGCCCGGGTTGATAGACATTTTGTAAAAATTTTCATGTGAGCTTTTATTAAACGAGAGCAAGGAAAATTGTAAACAAAATCAACAGAAAACGAAGAAAATGTCATTTGTTTTTAAAACAAAACAATATAGGAACCATTATTTAAAACTAAAACAAATCCTTAATATCTTTATCTTCATCTGTGTATGGATATAATTTATCTGTACATGTGTGTATATTTACATTTCATTAATCGTCTTACCCAAAATTCCCAAAGCAATATGCAATGTAAAAGTAACTTCTCCAGTAAAATTACTCAGCATGTAGATAGTCATGACCTAATGGGAGACAGCCAACATGGCTTTAGACAAGGAAGATCTTGTCTTACTAATCTGTTATGTTTTTTTGAAGGAGTGAATAATCAGATGGACAAAGGTGAGTCGGTTGATATTGTGTATCTGGACTTTCAGAAAGCCTTTGACAAGGTCCCTCATCAGAGACTTTTGGCAAAACTAAAGAGTCATGGGATAGGAGGCAGTGTACTATTGTGGATCAGGAACTGGTTAAA
The DNA here is from genome assembly GCA_033557465.1 of Ichthyophis bannanicus. Taxonomy (NCBI): domain Eukaryota; kingdom Metazoa; phylum Chordata; class Amphibia; order Gymnophiona; family Ichthyophiidae; genus Ichthyophis; species Ichthyophis bannanicus. The sequence goes on along the minus strand of CM066049.1, from coordinate 145,899,045 downwards.
AGATAGAAAGCAGAGGGTAGGGCTAAATAGCCAATTTTCCCAATGGAGAAAGGTGAATAGTGTACCCCAGGGATCTGTGCTGGGTCCGCTGCTTTTTGACATATTCATAAATGACCTGGAAAGTGGAATAACGAGTGAGGTTATCAAATTTGCAGATGACACAAAACTATTTAAAGTTGTTAAAACCCAAGAGGATTGTGGAAAATTGCAAGAGGATCTTGATAAATTGGAAGGCTGGGCATCAAAATGGCAGATGAAATTTAATGTGGACAAGTGCAAGGTTATGCACCTAGGGAAGAACAACCCAAACTATGGTTACACGATGCAAGGTTCCACATTGGGAACCACTACCCAGGAAAAAGATTTAGGCGTCATTGTGGATACCATGTTAAAACCCTCGGCCCAGTGTGCAGCGGTGGCCAAGAGAGCAAATAGAATGCTAGGTATGATAAGGAAAAGAATGGAAAATAAAACAAAAGATATTATAATGCCTCTATATCGTTCCATGGTGAGACCGTACCTTGAATATTGTGTGCAATTCTGGTCGCCGTATCTTAAAAAGGATATAGCGATTTTAGAAAAGGTTCAGAGAAGAGCCACCAAAATGGTAAAGGGGATGGAAGGATACTCCTATGAAAGGCTAAAAAGGTTGGGGCTCTTTAACCTGGAAAAGAGACGGCTGAGGGGAGATATGATAGAAGTCTATAAATTAATGAATGGAGTGGAACTGGTAAACGTAGATCGATTGTTTACCTTATCAGAATATAGAAAGACTAGGGGACATGCAATGAAGCTACAGGGTAAACTATTTAAAACTAATAAAAGAAAATATTTTTTCACTCAACGTGTAATCAAACTCTGGAATTTGTTACCGGAGGATGTAGCAAAGGCTGTTAGTGTAGCTGGGTTTAAAAAAGGTTTGGACAAGTTCCTGGAGGAAAGGTCCATAAACCATTATTAAGAAGGGACCCAGGATATCAATGCTTGAACCAATACAAGCATTGTGGAACCTGTGTCCCTTGGGGAAACTGCTAGGTACGTATGACCTAGATTGGCCACTGTTGGAAACAGAATACTGGGCTTGATGGACCTTGGTCTGACCCAATATGGCATATCTTATGTTCTTAGTAACAAGCAGGAAGTCAGTCCTCGCATATGGGTGATGTCGGTGCCCACGGAGCCCGCGCGGAGCATTTCACCAGCTTTCAAAGAAAGCCTTTGGGAAATGCTACCATACTTGTATGGTCCCCTTCTCGCCCAAGGGTGCCATTTTGCTCGGTCTCCTTTTTTCCGTGGAGTTCAACTGACATCTGTCCTGTTTCCCCAGAAAACATCCTTGTTAATTATCCTTAAAAGTTCGTTTTCCTGGTTTCCATACTAGTTCAGTGGTTGGGACAGGTTGCCTCAGGCCGGAAGGCCGGGGGTTCAATTCCCACATGGGTACAAGCAACCTCAGGCCGGAGGGACTGGGGTCTCTAGTCCCATGGCCACTCCTTTTGGCCTTGGGCAAGCCACTTAACCCTCCATTGCCTCAGGTACACTTAGATTGTGAGCCCTTCGGGGACAAGGGAATAAAAAGTACCTGTTAGTATACATGTAAACCGCACTGATTCTAAAGAGCGCGGTATAAAAAAAAATAAAATAAAGTAGTTTCTCTTCCTGCCTCGAGCTGGCGCTGTTCTCGGCCTCTCTTTCCTTTTTTGATCGAGGCTTGCCTTGGCCAGCATTCGTGCCTTTTTTCGGCCAGGGGTCGTAGACCTTGTCTGGGTACTCCCCACCATGTCGCCAGGTGGGTTAAAGAAATGTGACCATTGCAGTCAAACCATGTCAGTGACGGACATCCATGACTGCTGCCTGGGACTGGACCATGACAGCACCTCCTGCGACCTTTATCTTTTATCTTTATTTGTTGCTTTATATATCGCCCACACCGAGCAGAGCAGAGCAGTTTACAATAAACAAAACAAATTTTTTTGGCTGCAAAAAAAGAAACAGAACTCCATTGGTATGATAGGAAAAAGATATAGCCGAAGGTAAAGAATAAGCAAAAGATAAGCATTGGACTCAGAGGAACAGACTAACAGGGGAAAACAAACTATGCAGGAGGCTAAGGGGGCTGGAGGAGGGAGGTGACAGGTCAAAGGCAGCACAAAAGAGGCTTGAATCTGGTAAAGGAGGGTTCAAGGCAGAGGGTGGGGGGGGGGTGTATTCCAGACTTGGGGCCAAGGAAAAAAAGGCAGCGGAGCGAGTGGATTCTAGGCAGGCAGAAGGAGGGGAGGAGAGGAACATGCAGTTGTTATGGATGGATCTGAGAGAACATTGGGGTGCATGAAGGTGAACCAAGTTGGAGAGATAGTGGGGGACACCAGTGTGGATGACCTTGTGGACGAAGGTGAGTATTTTAAACTGGATCCGAAAGGATACGGGAAGCCAATGGAGACAGATGAGGGGAGTGATGTGATTGAAACGGGTAGCTGGTGTGAGGCTCCGAGCAGCAGTATTTTGAATGAACTGTAGCCTGCGCAGTTGGTACTGGGGGAGTCCGGCAAAAAAGATGTTGCAATAGTCTGTGGGACAGAATGAGGGAGATGAGCAGAGGAGACAGGGAGAAAAGGACGGACAGCACGGATTTATTTATTTTATTTATTTATTTATTTACAGTTTCTTTTATACCGCGCTATTTGACATCAGTGCGGTTTACAATGAACAGAAACTACACGTCACAAAAATTGATCAGTGCTTACAATGAACTGGGTATACATTAAACAGGTTTCATAAACAGAGAACATAATAAAACTATGTACAAAAAGCAACTATGTACAAAGCAGCTAAATGCAGCTAATGTTTCTTAATGAGAGGAGAAGCAAGGTGAGATTGTTCTTAAGGAGAAAAAAGAACGCTGAACCACAAAAGAAATGTGTTCCCGAAATGACAGAGCAGAATCTAGAGTGACACCGAGGTAGCGAAGGGAGGGGACGACAGGAATGGGGGAGGAGGAAAGCAGGGGAGAAGTGGAGGGAATGGGGCCACCATAAGTAAAACCATATGGCCATAGTTTTGGATAAATTGACATGGAGGAAGTTGGTGGACATCCATGAATCAATGGAGGAAAGACAGGAATTAAGTGGGGAGAGATCTGGTGAGATAGGGCCAGTGTGATGGAGGAGGAAAACGTCATCAGCGTAGTAATAGGCGGAAATACCAAATTGCTGCACCTGGAGAGTGAGGGGGGCTAGAAAAACATTGAACAAGAGGGGAGCTAGGACAGAGCCCTGAGGAACACCACAGGTGAGCGGATGAGCAGGTGAAGATGAGGAACCAGAGAGAACTGAGAAAGATCTGTTGGTCAAGAAAGTGCGGAACCAAAGGAGAACAGAACCCGAGATCCCGACATCACGGAGTCAAGTGAGTAGAGTATGGTGGTCGACAAGGTCAAAAAGTGGAGGACAGGTCAAGTGAGACTGCAATAGAAATGGAACCATGATCGTGTGCAGAGTGCAGTTCATTCAGGATAGAGAGAAGAATAAATTCTGTGCTGTGACAAGGATGGAAACTAGATTGACGGGGGTGAAGGGAGAGGGTGGCATTGAGGTGAGAGGAGAGTTGGGAGAGGACCAGTTTCTCTAGGAGCTTGGAGAGAAAGGGGAGATTAGATATGGGACACCAATTAGCAGTGATAGAGGGATCCAGGGAGGCCGCCTTAAGAATAGGTCAGATTAAAGCATGTTTCCAGAGGGACGGGAATGAGCCAGAGAGAAGACTAGAATTAAACATGGAAAGGATGACGCCTAAGACCAACAAAAAGAGGTTGGGGTTGCAGGAAAAACGATTCCCTAGGTCTGACTTGGCCCCGGCCTCTCCAGCGTCGAGTTCCAAGCCTTGCACTTCCTGTGAGACCCGAGCATCCTCGGTGTCCCGCAGCAGCAGCTCCTCAGAGAAGACCTCTGACCCGGAGAAAAAGTCCTTGAAGTCCGCCGAGGTTGCACTGGAGAAACCCAGTAAAATCGCTCGGAGGGACTTGGGCGGCTCCGAGAAGTGCCCTACCAAGGTCCTCAAGAAAGATTATTCAGCTGGCAGAGACCGTGCGAGGTTCCTTGAGGCCGTAGTCCTTGTCAAGGATGCACTCGCAAGAGTGCCGACCCTGGGCCTGAGATCCTCGGTGCCTGTGCCAAAAGCTGCGGAGCCTTCTGGCTAGGAAACCAAAATGGCGGCCCTGGAGCAGAACATCACTGCTATCCTGGCCCTACAGCAGGCAGTGGTGGCTGGTTCTTTCGTATCATCTTCCCTGACGACTGGGCCCCCGACTGCGGGGTAGTCCCCGGTCGTCGAGCTGAACTCAGAGTGCCATTGGCCTTGGGTAAGCCCTCTGCATCAGTTGAGATCCCAGTCCCGTTCGTCGAGCATCTGATCCTCGCCGGCTAGTTTCTGTGACTCGGACCCCAGGTCCTCCGGAGGCCGCCAACCCCTCGGCACTGGCCTCAAGACAATGAGTCGCAGGGCCTTGGACTTGTCGTCACCACTCAATTCTGACAATGAGGCATCCCCAGAAACTGAATGGCACCAAGATATTTCCTCGGACCCATCTGCCCCAGCGCCACTCTCCTCTGGAGGATGTGGCCTTCCATGACTTTGTCAAGGACATGGCCAGAGCCCCCTCCATGCAGACCAAGGCGGAGGAAGACCCGTGCACAGAGGAGCTGGAGATCTTCCAATATGAGTCTCCACCCAAGGAAACCCTCCCGGTGCCCATGCAGCTGATCCTCGAGCGGTTACTGCTCAGAATGTGGGAGACACTGGCATCGGTACCAGTGGTGAGCTGGCGCCTCGACGCCATGTACAGAGTCTGAAAGGGCCCAGGATTCCACAAACCCCAACTCCCATGTAGCTCCATGGTCGTCAAATCAACCATGCAAAAACGTAAGAGCCAAAAGGCTCACTCCTCCATTTCCCCCCAGAAGGGAGGCCAGAACCCTCGACGCCCTCTGGCGCAAGTGTTAACAGGGCTCGATGCTGGGGTGCTGGATCGAAGCCTATGAATTATACATAGGCGTGTACCTGAAGGCACAAACCCAGGAGCTGTTGGGGTTTCGCTAGTCTTGTCAGGGAACCCCTCAAACTGTTCCAGTTCCTGACCTACCTGAATCAAGGACTGCTCCAAGTTCCTCTCCCAAGCAGCCTATGACGGTTTTGAGTCAGCGGCTCAAGTCGCAACAGCCGGCATCAGCACCCAAAGCCAAGCCTGGCTACAGTCTTCCGACATCGATCAATGGGTCCAAGACAAGCTGCTTGATGTCCCCTGCACCGGGGAGAACCTGTTCGACAAACCCATGGCCAACTAGACAGCTGAGATTGAGGCCGACGTGGTGACCTGCCAGAGGCTCTCTAAAAAGAACCTCATCCCTTCCCCGCAGGAAACCAGCAGGGGAAAAGCCCCTGTTCCTAAGGGAAAAGGGTCCCTTTCCCACAGAGTCACCACTACCAGCCCTTCTCAGGCCAGCAACAAGGTTCCCATCCTAAGAAGCAAGGCCATGGTGCTCAGAAGGCGAAAGCACTGAAGCCTCAGGCCCCAGCTCCCACCCAACCCTGGGGGGTGGAAGCTTTTGGCTCCCAGGGCAGGGCCTCCCCTCATCCAGGAGACCTTTACCAGCCCAAGATGTGCCTTCAGACCCGTCTCCTCCGATGTCCTGATGCCATTCCCTGCTCAAGGATGTCGCCTTCCTTGACTTTGTGCAGGACATGGCTAAGGCTCTCACCATCGAAACAGAGGCTGAGGAGGACCCACGCACGGAGGAACTGGAGATACTCCAGTATGAGGCCCCTCCTAAGAAAACCCTTACAGTACCAGTGCCTCTGATCTTCGAGCACCGCCTCCTCTGGATGTGGGAGACACTGGCCTCTGTACCTATTGTCAGCAGGCACCTCGACGCCATGTATCAAGTGTGCCGAAGCCTGGGGTTCCACAATCCACAAGACCCAACTTCCCCACAACTCGATGGTTATTGAGTCAGCTTTGCGCAGGCTCAAGAGCCAAAAGACTCATTCATCGGTGCCTTCCGACAAGGAGGCCCAAACCCTTGATGCCCTCTGCCGGAAGGCCTTTCAAGGCTCGATGCTGACTTCCCGGATCCAATTCTATCCGCTCTATATCGGCATGTACCTTAAGGAACTGTCGAGGGAGTTTGATGGATTCTCAGCAGGCCTCAATGGGGAACCCCTGCAGAGATTTAAGTCTCTGGCCTCGGCAGTCAGAGTGCTCAAAGTTTTTGTCTCGAGCAGCCTATGATTGCTTCGAGTCTTCGGCCAGGGTGGCTGCCGCAGGCATTGGGGCATGACGCCAAGCATGGCTGCAGTCGCCTGACCTAGAACAATGGGTGCAGGACAGACCTATTGATCCCTGCATCGGAGAGAATCTCTTCAGGAAACCTATGACAGACAATGCTGCAGAGATAGAACGAGTTCCTAACAAGAACCAGGCTCTCAAAGAAGGCCTCTGTACAGCCCTGGAAGAAAGCCCTGGGGAAGAATCCCCCCCTTCCCAGGGAAGACAGGGGGGACTTTGGCAGTACCCTGCATTTTCAGGCCGCCTCAGCCCCTCAACAAGACCAGCAGCACAAAGGTAAGGGGCATGGCCCTTGAATGCAAAGACTTAAGTCCCAGGCGCTAGCCCTGGCCCAGCCTTGGGGGAGCTTTTGACTTCCTGGGCGTGACCTCATGGGGGTCCTTTGCAACCCACAGGGAGTGCCTAGTCCTGTTCGCCCACAGGTGGCCAGCCATCACCACCGACACCTGGGTGCTACAAGTGGTCAGGGGGGCTACCTCCTCCACCTATGGCACGCACCACCCTTGTACTTCACAGGAGAGCCCATCAGACCTCTCCTTCACCACTTCACCAGACCCTGCTCCTCACCAAGCTTGCAGGTCTACTTAAGGACAAAGCAGTGGAGCCAGTGCTGAAACATCTCTGGAACACTAGCTTCTACTCCCGGTATTTCCTCATCCCCCAAGAAGACAGGGGGCCTCAGGTCCATCCTGGACCTGTGGGAGCTGAACAAGTTTCTGAAAAGGGAGAAGTTCAAGATGTTCTCTCTTGGAACATTGTTGCCATTCCTCCAGCAGGGAGATTGGCTATGCTCCTTGGACCTAAAGGATGCCTACACACACATCCTGATCCATCCCAGCCACAGAAAATACCTCCGGTTCATGGTGGGAGGAGTGCACTACCAATACAGGGTGCTGCCCTTCAGACTGGCCTCATCACCAAGGGTCTTCACCAAATGCCTCGTGCTGGTCGCAGCCCCACCTCCGACTCCAAGGGGCCTTTGTCTTCCCTTATCTGGACAACTAGTTCATAACGGGAGGCACAGCTGCAGAGGCACAAGGCGCTACTGGGCATGCCATAAATGCCCTGCAGCACCTGGGGTTTGTCATAAACTACCCCAAGACCCACCTCACCCCGGCTCAACGCCCAGAGTTTATAGAGGCGCAGCTAGATACCCTCCAGGCAAAAGCTTTCCTCCCACAGGAGAGGTCAGAATGCTTCAGGGGGCTAGCCTCAGAGGTACACGGATGCCGGGTGCTACCTGCCCAGCTTCTACTCCATCTGTTGGGACACATGGCCTTCATAGTTTGCGTGACCCCATACGCCAGACTGCACAAGAGAGCAACCCAGAGATGCCTCTGCTCTCTGTGGACACAAGCCACAGGCAGACTCGGAGACACACTGAGAGTGACCTGCCAGCTGACAGACTCCCTCAGCTGGTGGCAGATCCCTCGTTACCTTCAGGCCGGGATGCCCTTCCAGGCACCCACCCCCAGAAAGTCCTCACCACGGACGCCGCCTTACTGGGCTGGGGAGCGCATTGCGAGGGCCTCCAGACGCAAGAAAGCTGGTCCCAGATGGAATTCGGGATGCAAATCAATCTGCTGGAGCTTTTGGTGATATTTCTGGTTCTCCAAGCCTGCACCACTGGCTGCAGCACCAGTTTGCTGATCCAAACCGACAACCAGATCGCAATGTCCTATGTGAACATACAAGGGGGCACGGAGTCATACCCCTTCTGCCAGGAGGCTGTAGCCCTCTTCTCCTATGCGGCATGCATAGGTATATTCCTAAGGGCGGTTTACCTCCTGGGCCAAGACCAAGCTGAGCAGTCCTCCAGCTGCAAAAGTGGTGCCTGAACCCCAAAGTAGCCTCCTGGCTGTTTTGTCTCTGGGGCATCATCCTGGTGGACCTGTTTGCCAGCCCAGAGAACACGCAGTTGCCCCTCTTCTGCTCCTGCCAGACGCACCCATCCCGGATGGCAGCAGATGCGTTCCTCATTCCATGGACGGAAGGGCTCCTGTATGCCTTCCCACAGACACCTCTGGTCGCCAAGACGCTATTCAAGGTCCAGCATGACAGAGCATCACTAATGCTGATAGCTCCCCAGTGGCCAAGGCAACCCTAATTCCCACTGCTCCTCTCCCTATCAGCAGCATCACTGCCGATTCCCCTGGGGCGAGTCCCAGGACTACTCTCACAGGAGCAGAGCTCTCTCCTACACCCCAACCTGGGGTCCCTGTCATTCACAGCTTGACTGCTGAAAGGGTAACGTTAGCTCCCTTCAACCTCCCACGGGACATGGAAGAGGTTCTTCTGGCCTCTTGTAAGGCTTCCACAAGAAGGACGTACGCCTTCAAGTGGCACTGGTTCTTGGTGTGGTGCATTGAAAGATGGGTGAACCCGTTCTCCTGCTAGGTACAAATGGTACTCCAGTGTCTGCTTTACCTGTCACAGGTGGGACTAAAGTCCAGCTTGGTCAGAGTACACATGAGCCTATCACAGCGTATCACCATTCTATTGAGGGAAAGCCCCTCTTGGCTCAGCCCCTTGTGTCTCTGTTCTTGCGCTGCCTCATGCTATCCAAACTCCCTGTCCGCCCTTCAGTGACAGAGTGGGATCTCAGTGTGGTGCTTTCGCAGCTCACTAAGCTGCTGTTTGAGCCTCTGGCTACCTGCCACGAGGTACCTCTCCTGGAAGGTCATCTTCCTTGTAGCACTCACATTAGCTCGCAGAATCAGCAAGCTCCAGGCTCTGATGGCAGAGCCCCCTTATACAAGGTTCTACAAGAACAGGGTGGTGCTCTGCACACACCCCAAGTTTCTGCCGAAGGTGGTGTCCCCATTCCACCTCAGTCAGGAGGTAGTGCTTCCCATATTCTTTCTGAGGCCTCACGCTGGCAGGACAGAGACCGTTCTCCATACTCTGACTTGTAAAAGGGCCCTGACCTTCTATCTGCAGTGGACTCAGGGCCACCACAAAGCACTTCAGTTTTTTGTATCCTATGACCTCCAGCTATCTGGGGCTCCCAGTGACTAAGCGAACTCTGTCCACTTGGGTGGCGGACTGCATTACCCTCGCCTGTGAGCAGGTGGAGATTTCACTAGACCAGAAGGTCACAGCGCACCGCATCAGGGCAATGGCTACTTCCGTGGCAAATCTGCATTCTGTCCCTGTGACGGAAATCTGTCTGTCCACCACCTGGTTTTCAGTCCATACCTTCGCAGCTCACTACTGCCTGGAGAGGAAGTCCTGATGGGATAGCGCCCGACCAGGCCGTATTCCGTAATCTCTTGGGGTGTAGGCAACTCCTGCTCTCTGACCCTTCTGTGTTCAGGCTCCTGGAGTGCTGGTTCTCCGCCGGATACTTGGGTCTTGCGAGAGTCTTCCAGTAGGGACACAACTGCTATTGATCACAGCTCACTCTTTGCAGGTTGGCATGGCGTTTATACAGGTTCTCGGTAGCCTGTAGTTGGGGAGTCCCATGTGTGAGGACTGAGTTCCTGCTTGTTCCCGGAGAAAGCATAGTTGCCTCACCTGTAGCAGGTGTTCTCTGGGTTAAGCAGGAATCAGTCCTCAGAGCCCTCCCTCTTCCCCTTGGAGTTGCTCCCTTACCCTATTTTATTTTTCCTTCTGCCTTCTTAGCTATGTCATTAGACTGAGGCGAGATGGCACCCTTGGGCAGGAAGGGGTGCATCTCCCAAAGGCTTTCTCTGAAAGCTGGGGAGATGCTTCTGCAGGGGTTCTGTCGGCATCAATGTCATCCATATGTGAGGACTGATTCCTGCTGTCCCCAGAGAACACCTGTTACAGGTGAGTAACTACGCTTTGCAGAAGGCCCAGGAGAACAATGTTGCAATAGTCAAGTCTAGGCATGACGAGGGTTAATACAGTAATCAGAGAAGAAGGGGAGAGAAAGGGGTGAACAGCATGGATCTGACAAAGGGAGGGGAATGAACGATGGACAAAAGAAGACAGGTGAGTCTGGAAGGTTAGGAAGGAATTCAAGGTCACACCCAGGAAGCAGATGGAGTCAACTAGGGGAACAGCAGTGTTGGGGAGTGTGATGGCCACGAAGGGGGGGGGACCACTGGAAGGGAATCAGATAGCTGCAGTTTTCACAGGGTTGAATTGGAGGTACAAGCATTGTGGAACCTGTGTCTTTTGGGGAAACTGCTAGGTACTTGTGACCTAGATTAGCCACTGTTGGAAACAGGATACTGGGCTTGATGGACCTTGGTCTGACCCAGTTTGGCATATCTTATGTTCTTAGGTAATTGTCAGACTTCCAGGTGAAAATATGAGAGAGACAAGTGTTCAGAAGCAGAAGGTCAGGGGGAGATGTCGATGTGGTCGTGGAGAATGATGTCATCAGCATAGTAGTATGCTGAGACACCATGCTGCTGAATCAAAAGGGTGAGAAGGGACCAGAAAGATATTGAAAAGGAAGAGGTGCCAGAATTGAACCCTGGGGAATGCTGCAGGGGAGTGGAAGAGGGGGGGATAAAGAGGAGCCTGAGAGGTCAGAGAATGACCTATGAGAAAGGAAAGAACGATATCAGTGAAAAACAGTGTCACAAACACCATAGTTGTGAAGGCGGGAGAGAAGAGTGGAGTGATCAAGGTCAAAAGCAGATGAAAAATCCAGAGAAACCGCTAGAGAAATGTTACCCTGATCGTGTGATTCATAGATTTCATTCAGAAAAGAGAGAATAGTCTCTGTGCTGTGGCTGGCGCAAAGTCCATACTGACTGGGGTGGAGGGTGTGTGTAGCATCAAGATTAGTCTGAACCTCATTTTAGTAGGAATGACTAAATTAGCTTTAGAGGATCTTAAAATGCATTGTGAAGAATAGGGGACCAGAATAGAACCAAGATAAATAGGAAGCGTTGTATAATATGCTTGGTGAGTCAACATTAGAATTTTATACCGAACTGCTTGCCACCGGGAGCCAGTGCTGCTCCTTAAGCAAAGCTGTTACATGATTGTTTTTGGGCTATTTTCTGTAATTGATTTTGTAAATTATTAATAAGCTGGATTTTCCAAGCATCACGAGTCGCCAAAAGCTTTGTCATCAGCATAAATGTAGGAACTAATCCCTAAGTTCTGAATCAGTGCAATGAAAATATTAAATAGAATAGCAGCCGAGATGGGGATTCTTGAGGGTCCACCATAAGACAGTGGTACAACTGAAGATGATGTTACCCATGGTAACATGGAAACCCCTTGAGAAAGGTAAGAATGGAACCAGGTCCCATATTGCTTGACTGGTTGGTTTCTCAGGAACATTCTAAGCATTTCAGAAGAAAGGAATAGTCAATAACATCAAAAGATGCAGTGAGATCTAACTGTATCAGGAGAGTGTCTTTTGAGATTGTCTTGATATGTCAGTGTTTTGTTCAGGAAAGCTAATAAGGCAGTTTCTGTACTATGTTCATTTTGAAAACTGGATTGTCCAGCTTGAAAAGTGGTGTTAGCATTATGAAAGCTGGTTATTTGTTCTGCCATGGCTTTCTCAAACAGTTTGGCAGTAATGCAATGTTAGAAACAGGGTGACAGATTTTGGGAAGAGGGTCTAAATTTTTTTAAAATGGATGGACGGAGATCCCACGTGATGCGTGAGTGAGCAAGACGTGTTCCTGCTCGCTCCGGGGCTGCCCTGAGCAATAACGCAAATTATATCTGTTAATACCCACAGATAAACAAGTTGCTGGCATAGGACGTGAGTGCAACAACAGGTGGCATGAAGCGGGGCTCCAAAGTCGACGGCTCGATGGCCACGCCGCAGAAAAAAGACCGGGAACATGCGGGAAGGTCTGGGGCCTTGCAGACCGCGACATCACAGCCACCCTCGCCGAGTGCAGAGAGCACGGAATTGGGGTCAGAGGACCTGGCCGGAGAGGTGGCGAAACTGCTGGAAACTAAATTTGACCAAGTAATAAAAAAGTTGGAAACTCTGGGGGACTCGCTAACAGAGATTGGCAGAAAGGTGGAGGAATTAGAGCAGCGCGTCTCTAATATTTAAGATGAGGAAGGGCAGCATGACCGGGAGTGAAGAGAACAGCAGAAACAGCTTAACCTCCTACAAGCTAAAGTAGACTATCTGGAAAACCGCTCGGGGAGAAAGAGTAGTTACTCACCTGTAACAGGTGTTCTCCAGGAGCAGCAGGAATCAGTCCTTACTTATGGGTGACATCGGCGCCAATGGAGCCCCCGTGCGGAGCATTTCCCCAGCTTTCTATGAAAGCCTTTGGGAATACTACACGCATGCGCGGTCCCCTTCCCGCCTAAAGGTGCCATCTTGCTCAGTCAAATGACATAGCTAAAAAACAGCACACAAAAATGAAAAAATAAACTATGTACAACTGCAACTCCCAGGGGAGGAGGGAGGGTTGTGAGGACTGATTCCTGCTGCTCCTGGAGAACACCTGTTACAGGTGAGTAACTACTCTTTCTCCAGGACCAAGCAGGAAGTCAGTCCTCACTTATGGGACTCCCCAGCTTCAGGCTGCCGGGGACCCAGAGCTGAAAAATGAGCTCCCTCTAGCCTCAGCATCAGAGAGAGGATTTCACTGAAACATACCTCCACCGGTAGCCCAACCAGAGGGCTGGAGGGTAGGAGTTGCCTAAACCTCCAAGAGATTCCGGAGCACTGCCTGACCGAAAGCACTGTCCCTGTGGGACTCCCTCTCCAGGCAGTAATGGGCCGCAAAGGTCTGGCTTGAGGACCAAGTTGCAGCCCTGCAGATGTCTGCCAACGGTACAGAGTGGAGATGAGCCACTGAGGCAGCCATTGCCCTGACACGGTGGGCCGTGACCCGACCCTGCAAAGGAAGGTCAGCTGCCCTGTAAGCCCAGGTGATAGTCAGCCATCCAGATGGACAAGGTACGCTTGGACACAGGTACCCCCAAGTTATTGGGGTCAAAAGATACGAAGAGCTGAATAGCCCTCCTATGCCCCTGCGTACGCTCAAGGTAGAAGGATAAGGCCCTCCTACAGTCCAGGGTATGTAGGACTGTCTCAGCCCGGCTGGCATGGGGCCTAGGGAAGAATGTTGGAAGAACCACCTCCTGGTTGAGATGGAAAGTGGAGACAACCTTGGGGAGGAACTTAGGATGAGTCCTAAGGACTACCCTGTTCTTATAGAAGCGAGTGTATGGCCTGTCACAGACCAGGGCTTGAGGTTTACTCACTCGCCTGGCCGAGGTCAAGGCCACTAGAAATAGAGTCTTCCAGGAAAGGAAGCGTAGAGGGCATGTGGCCATGGGTTCAAAAGGTGGGCGAGTAAGCTGCTGCAAGACCACATTCAACTCCCACTCAGGGGCCAGTGGACGGAGAGGAGGCTTGAGCAATAGTAAGCCTCTGAGAAACCTGGACACCAAGGGATGAACCGACAGAGTGTCCCTCCACCAGTGAGTGGTGAGCTGCCAGAGCAGAGAGGTAGACCCGAACAGAATTGGACTTAAGGCCCTGATTGGACAAGTGCAGAAGGTACTGGAATACTACTGGCACATTGCAGCCGAAAGGATCTTCCTTGCGTTGTTGACACCACAAGGAGAACCTCTTCCACTTCAGGGCATACGTTTTCCTGGTGGATTGCTTTCTAGAGGCCAAGACCACCTCTTCCACTTCCTGAGGTAGGCCCCAGGGAGCCAAGACTACCCTTGCAGCCTCCATGCCATCAGATGGAGAGATTTGAGATTGGGATGCAGAAGGGAACCCTGATCCTGAGAGAGAAGGTCAGGTTGGAATCCCAGAGGCATGGGTGTCTCCACTGCCAGTTGAAGTAGCAAGGGGAACTAGGGCTGCCTCGGCCACCTGGGAGCAACCAGAAGTACTGAGGCCTTGTCCCTGAGAATCTTGAACAAGGTTCGGGCCACCAGAGGCGTGGGAGGAAACGCATAGAGCAGGCCCTGGGACCAAGAAATCAGGAAGGCATCCGCCGCCACCCTTAGGGGATGTGGTTGCCTGGAACAAAACCTGGGCAGTTGGTGATTCAGGGGACTGGCAAAGAGATCCATGGATGGAAGTCCCCATTTCAGGAAAATCTGTTGAACCACCAAAGGGTGCAGCTGCCATTCGTGGGGCTGCAGAATTCTGCTTAAGCGGTCTGCCAGAAAGTTCTCCTGGCCAGGAAGATAAACAGCCCTCAGCAATATCTGGTGCCTGAGGGCAAAAGAGCAAAGGGCCTGTGCTTCCAGGCATAGAGGCCTGGACCCAGTGCCGCCCTGTTTGTTCACATAGAACATGGCTACTTGGTTGTCCGTCTGAACTAGAACAGACTGGTGGGCCAAGGTGTGAGAAAAAGTCTTGAGGGCTAAACGAATAGCCCGCAGTTCCAGTAGGTTGATCTGTTGCGTGGCTTCCCATGGGGACCAGAGGCCTTGGGTGCAGCTCTTTTGACAGTGTGCACCCCAGCCCTGTAAGGAGGCATCGGTTGTCAACACCACCGTGGGGGCAGGCACCTGAAAAGGCACCCCCTGCAGCAAGTTGGGGGGGGGGTGTAGCCACCACTGAAGAGACTTCAGGAGAGGTTTTGATACCCTTACTTTGTCTGCTAGGCTCCCTGTGGCCTGCTTCCACTGAGTTCTGAGGCACCACTGTGCAGGCCTCATGTGGAGGCGGGCATTGGGGGTCACATGCACAGTTGATGCCATGTGTCCCAGGAGCTGCAGACAGAACCTGGCAGGAACCCATGGCAGACTGAGAAACCGGGATGCCAACTCCATGAGCCTTTGAGCTCTGTCCTCTGGCAAGTACGCCCTTGCTTGCAGAGAGTCCAGCCGTGCTCCTATGAACTCGAAGTTTTGGGAGGGGAGCAAAGTGGACTTTGCGAAGTTTATGACAAAGCCTAGGTCTTGAAGGAGTGTGACAGTCCTGAAGGTGGCCTGCCTGGCCTCCTGGTAAGTCTGACCTCGGATGAGCCAGTCGTCCAGATAGGGGAAGACAAAACCCCCTTGAGTCCTCAAGTAGGCTGCCACCACAGCTAGGCACTTTGTAAAGACCCGTGGGGCAGAAGTTAGGCCAAAAGGCAGCACCCTGTACTGGTAATGGTTTCCTCCCACCACAAACCTGAGGTACTTTCTGTGGTCTGGATGAATGAGGATGTGAGTGTACGCATCCTTTAGATCTAAGGAGCATAGCCAATCTCCCTGCTGGAGGTAGGGCAGAAGTGTTTGAAGAGTAAGCATCTTGAACTTCTTTCTCCAAGAACTTGTTGAGGTTCCTGAGGTCTAGGATAGGCCTTAGGCCTCCTGTTCTTTTTGGCACCAGAAAATACCTGGATTAGAACCCGCGCCCCTGTAGGCGAGGAGGTACAGGCTCCACCACCCTGTCCAGAAGCAGACACTGAAGTTTTTGGAGGAGGAGGTTGGTGTGCAGGAGAGGCCTCAGAGGTTCTCCTGGAAAATAGACAGGAGGTAGCTGTTGGAAATGAAGCATATAGCCCTGGTGAATGATGCTTAAGACCCAAGCATCCCCTGTAATGGGTGGCCACCTGTGGGCAAACAGGGCTAAGCGATCTCCTGTGCAGGGATGGGGCAGCAGGGGCGGAGAGGCTATGCCTTGGGAGTCAAAAATCCCCTCCCTGCTGGGTAGGAGCAGGAGCCGGAGGCTTTGGGGCCTTCTGCTTACGGGGCCCATGTCCCTGCCCCTTGGCCTGCTGCCCCTGAGGGGGAGCTGGGGTGGCCTGGTACTGAGGGAAAGGTTTGTAGGCAGACACCTTTCTCGGGTAGAAGGACTTTTTACCCGAGCCCTTTTTTTTGTGAGAAGGGGCAGAAGTCTTTCTGGACAGCCTTGTCCTGGTTTCGAGCTCAGCCGCCTTCTCGGCCATGGGTTTGCCAAAAAGGTTTTCACCTCGGCAAGGGACATCGACCAACTTGTCCTGTACCCAAGGCTCGAGGTCCGATGACTGCAGCCATGCCTGGCGTCAGGCCGCAATGCCGGTGGCCACCACATGAGTCGAAGCCATCGTAGGCCGCTCGGGACATGAATTTGGAACAGTCCCGGATTCCTGAAGATAAAGACTGGAACCTCTGCAAAGGTTCCCCGGAAAGGCCAGCAGAGAACCCGGCAAGCTCCTTTGCCAGGTCTCAGAGGTACATGCCCATGTACAGCTGGTATGACTGGACACGGCAAGCAAGCATTGAGCCCTGGAAGCACTTTCTGCCGAAAGCATCCAGGTTCCGGGCCTCCCTTGCGCGGAGTGCATCTTCTGGCTCTTCAGGCGATGCATGGCCGATTCCACCACCATAGAGTGGTGCGGTAGCTGCGCCTTTTGGAAGCCAGGGCTCTTACGGAGTCGATAGATGGAATCGACTCGCTTGCTCAAGACCGGCGCTGAGGCCGGTGCCTCACACATTCGGAAGAGGAGCCATTCCAGCATCGGAGGAACCGGAACAGTAAAAACCTCCTTCGGAGGAGAGTCATACTGGAGGGCCTCGAGCTCCTCGGCTCGAGGCTCCTCCTCGGGGTCCACAGGAATCGCCAAGGCCTTGGCCATGTCCCGCACGAACTCTGAGAACCGGGTGTCCTCCGGTGGGGACCTACTCTGGGGCTCGAACTGCGGTGAGTCCGACGGGACGCACCGAGTCCGGAAGGTATCAGGGGACTCCTCATCCTCCGTCTCCCATGCTGACTCATCCGAAGAGGAGTTGAGGGGCTCCGACCGCGCGGGTCGAGGTGGCACCCGCCCCGACGCCGAAGGCACCGGCGTCGATGCCCTCGGTTCCGAGCGGGAGGTTGAGGGAGACCTTGACCAAGGACGACTTCAAGCCTTCATGGTCTCGAGTATCGGCTCGGTCTCCGGTGTTGACTTCGACGTCGATGTCCCGGTGGTCGGGGCCGATGCACCAGCTAGGCTGGCCATCAGTACCCGCTGCTGCTCCATGAAGGCAGACAATCTGCACTCCAAGGCTGTCAGCCTGAGTCCAAGCTCAGGAGACTCAGCAGCCACCGACTTGGGCCCGGCGGCGGCTCCCTCGGAGGAGAGTTCACAAGGACTACAGGACTTACGTGTTCGACAGTCTCCAGCTCTACATGAGGTACTTTCGGCAGCTTCTCCTGCTCCAAAGGTCTGGGACGGCGGTCAGGGGTCTTAGACCTGGCCCTTGAGGAACCAGGGACCTCTTCCAACACTGCCCTCGCGAGCCTTTTCTTCCTCTTGCGTTCCCGGTCGGGGGACCCCCTGTCCGAGGACTCCCGGCGATGCTCAGGATCGGACTCCCGAGATGTCGAGGCCTCAGACGAGGTCCGGGCCCGGCCGGAGGCAGAATCCAAAATAATCCTTTCCTTCTGGTGTTGACGGCTTCGAAGTGCCTTGGTGGACATTTTGCCACACGAGCCACAGATCATGGGATCATGATCTGGGCTGAGGCACCGAAGGCAGCAGTCGTGCGTGTCGGTGAGAGACATTAGTTTCTTGCACCGATCACACTTCTTGAAACCACTGGAAGCCATCAGGGAAAAAGAGGCCCCCGCGAGGTCAAAAGACAGGCCTTCCAGGGAAAAACAGAAAAAAGGGCGCGAACGCCAGCCACGGAGGGCAAAAACCGAAAAATAGAAAACAGGCTCGATACCGGTGTACCGAACCTGGCGGGAAGGGGAACTGGCGTCGAACTCGGAGAAAAAGGCAAAGAAATCTTCGAAAAAACGTCAACTTTTCCGGGTGACTAGGACAAACGTCCGAAGGGCTCCACGGAACAAGAGAGACTGAGCAAGATGGCACCTTTAGGCGGGAAGGGGACCGCGCATGCGTGTAGTATTCCCAAAGGCTTTCATAGAAAGCTGGGGAAATGCTCCGCACGGGGGCTCCATCGGCGCCGATGTCACCCATAAGTGAGGACTGACTTCCTGCTTGGTCCTGGAGAAACAATTTAAGAGTGGTGGGGATACCAGAAGGCCAGACGGAGAGCATGCTGCTACCGCTGTTGGGAGAATGGCTGCCTAAAGAGTTGGGCCTCTCTTCACTAGTTGGGAAACTGGACATTGAGCGTGCGCACCGTCTGGGGCCACAGAGGACAGATCAGCAGACGCCGAGGGTGGTAATAATGAAATTGCTTAATTTCCAGCATAAAGTCCAATTGATACAGGCTTATCGGCAGAAGGGAGAGCTCAAGTTCGAGAATCATAGACTGTTAATCTTCCAGGACTATTCCGCGATCGTCACGCAGAAACGGAAGGAGTTCGGCCATGTTTGTGCAGCTGTATATGCGAGGATACTACGCTTCACTTTGGCGTTCCCGGCGACTCTCAGAGTCACAGATCATGATCAGAACTACGTGTTTGCCACGGTGAATGCGGCAACGCAGTTTTTGGCAAGACTACCGGCTGCAGGCAATGGCGAAAGCGAGGAGGGAGCAGAGACCTGACTGGATTTCTGCGCGCAGATTACTTTGGAGGCAGCACGGAACATGTTGAGCAGCAGATGGACACTGTGCTAACTTTGGACTGAGGTGCGGGTGGGATGCCCCCGAGAGAGGAGGAGGGAAAGAAGCGATGCAGATGTATAAAAAGCTTTTTCTGGCAGAGTGTCTTATGGTAGTCGGGGAAAATCATTGAGAAGCCCGGGGCAGCCCTGCGGCATCTTTTCGGGATCGGACCTCAGCGATTAGGCTGAGGGTATAACTGTTCTTTGATGGGTTGTGGAAAGGGGATAGGGTGGGGTGGGGGGAGGGAGGGAGGGAGGTGATCAGGGGGGAGTGGGTGTGTGTTTGGGGGTGTGTATGGGGAAAGTGTGCTAGGTTTATTTGGGTAGAGACTTTGAGGGATCCACGATCAGGGGGCAGTAAAGACAAACACACCATGGGGGAGAAGGCTTTAGGGCAACGAGAGGTCAGTGTGAATGTGCTTAGTGCTTGGCAGCTCGGGGTTGAGGCTGGGCAACCCGGGGCTGGAGATGATGGGGAGGTGGTGTCATGAGGTGTATACTCAAACTGGATGAGACATGATCTGCGGATAACCACCTGGAATGTGTGTGTGGGGGGCAGGGGGGTGGTTAGCACTCCATTCAAAAGGACAAAAATATTACAGGCCCTAAAAAGAGGGAAAACGCAAATAGCAATGCTGCAGGAAACTCATTTAGGGGAAAAGGAGCATGAGAAATTAAAAAAAAAGATTGGGTGGGCCAGATACACTCGGCTTCTTTAGGGGGTAGGAAGCGTGGTGTGGCAATTTTGATCAAGAAAGGCCTCAAGGTAGAGGTTATAAGCGAAGAATCAGACCCATAAGGGAGATTCGTGTTCCTACATGCTAAAATTCAAGGGGAAGAACTGTTCTTGGGAAATATCTATGCACCGAACAGCTATGATCATCAGTTCTTTAAAACACTGCTGGGAAAGATAGCGGGGGCACCAAAGATACTGCTGATACTGGCGGGAGGCTTTAATTGCCCGCATGATCCTGTACTAGATAAGTCATTGGGGGGTAGGGGGAGTGGGAGATTTGAGTGGGCCACCAAAGGCGTGGGATACCTATGTAAAATGGGAGGTTTGATTGATACGTGGAGAATGTTGCACGAAGAGGAAAGGGATTACACCCATCTGTCGAGAGCACACCAGACATGGTCCAGGATTAATTATATCCTCATTTCTAAAGAGAGTTTTGGGAAAGTGGTTAAAGTAGAGATTGAGCCGATTGTGATATCGGATCATGCGAGAGTTACTATGGATCTTAGAGGCAGACCATCCAATGTGTCGCGATGGTCCTTTCCCAGGCATTTATTTATTTTATTTATTTATTTAAACAGATTTATATCCCGCTTTTTCATTCAATCAAAGCGGTAACAAAACAAACAATACAATACAAGGTTAAACAGAGGTGAGTGCAACATATACCACTTTTCATAAAATCAAAGCGGTAATAAAAGGGAATACATGACACAGGGAATATATTACAGTACATACAAAACATAACTATACAACATAAGTTGCAACGTTCCGACAATATCTGGTCCAGCATTGGGAGGACTATCTGCGCTATAATGACACTCCTGAGGTGAGTGTGGCGACCCTCTGGGAGGCGGGGAAGGCAGTCCTACGGGGCCACATAATAGCCTATATAGCAAAGGAAAGGAAACGAGTTAATGCAACGATAATGGAGCTGGCACAGCAGCTTCAGGATGCGAAGAAAGGAGCCTTGGAGGAACCCCACCGACTCCAGGCTTATTTGGGACTGCGGAGAGCTTTAAATAACGCCTTACATGAGAGGGCGATCCATTCGATGCATTACTATCAGCACCAGCTCTTTAGATTTGGTGACCGTACGGGGAGGCTTCTAGCACGTCTGGTAAAGGAGAGAGGCGGCATTCAGGGGGTAACTAGCATTAGGGATAAATATGGAACGAAGCAGAAGGAGTTGAAAAAGATAGTGCAGGTTTTCAGGCAATATTATCAAGACCTGTATACGCCAGAGGCGGAGGATAGGGTGAAAGAGCGAAAATTCCTAGATGTGATCCGGCTTCCGCAGCTGACGGCTGCGGAATTGCAGGAGCTTAACAAGCCTATTGCAGGGGATGAGATTACGAGAGCAATTAAAGCGGGTAAGCCACACAAAGCTCCGGGTCCCGATGGATATGGAACCGAGTTTTACAAAATATTGCTGACCCAGATCACACCTACACTGATGGTCCTGTATCAGGATGTGCTGGAGAAGGGTTTTTTTCCGAGGGATATGCGTATGGCGGCGATTACTATAATACCTAAGCAGGGTAGGGATCTGGAAGACCCCGCTTCATATCGGCCGATATCGTTAATAAACTACAATATGAAGATAGTGGCGTCGATCCTTGCAGCCAGGCTGCAGAAGGTAGTCCCACGAGTGTTAGGCAGCCATCAGTCAGGGTTTGTAAGGGGACGTGATGCCTTTGCTAATATTAGTAGAGTACTCTTGGGAATGGAGAAGTGCCTGCTGCATGATACACCCCTGATTTTGGTAAGCCTAGACGCAGAGAAGGCCTTCAATCGGGTCTCTTGGCCTTATATGCTGGAGGTGTTAGCGAGATTTGGATTTGAAGGGGCTTTTCTGGATTGGGTGAAAGCCCTTTA
The DNA here is from genome assembly GCA_033557465.1 of Ichthyophis bannanicus. Classification (NCBI taxonomy): domain Eukaryota; kingdom Metazoa; phylum Chordata; class Amphibia; order Gymnophiona; family Ichthyophiidae; genus Ichthyophis; species Ichthyophis bannanicus. The sequence continues at coordinate 145,877,684 of CM066049.1, read as the reverse complement.
CATGGATCCGTTGGCCTGCGTAACTAGTGGAGGGGCATGCTCTCAGACTTTCTCTTTGAAGAGAGGTACACGGCAAGGCTGCCCACTATCTCCTCTTCTGTTCATGTTGCAGCTTGAACCCTTGCTGGTGTCCCTCATTGACGCGGAGAGAGTGAAAGGTATCGAATGGAGAGGTGGAAATATTAAAGTGAGCGCGTTTGCAGATGACATGCTGCTATGTATGTGTGACCCACAAAGGTCGTTGGAGTATGCCCTGGAAATAATTGAGAATTTTGGAGGTTTCTCAAGGCTGCACATAAATAGAAATAAATCCCTAGTACTGGATGTAGGAGGTAGAGCAAAAAAGAATTGGCAGGGGACATTTCCGCTGCTCTGGGCACCTGGGCAGTTCCGTTATCTTGGCATTCAAATACCAGATCACGCTGCAAAATTATATGAGGTTAACATCAAGCCAGTGTTAGCTGAAATGGCATCTCGTCTGCGGCAGTGGAGGGATCTTCCTATCTCGACTATAGGTCCCATAGCACTGCTTCAGATGACTGAGATGCCACGATGGGTATACTTATTGCGGCACTTGCCTCTGTGGCTCTTGCGGCGTGATCTCTTAGCACTTCAGAAGCATATGGCTAAGTTTATTTGGCGGGGGAAAAGATCTTGTATAGCTCTGGCAGTGTTGATGAGGCCTAGAGAGGAGGGGGGAGTGGGTTTGCTGTCACTGCGGCATTACAACCTTGTTTGTATGCTTAGGCTTCTGAAGAAGTTAGTTGGAGGCGTGTCGGATATATTGCCGTTGGGGCTAATTGATCAGATGTCAGAGCCGTATCATAGAGCGTACCTTTTACATGTGGCTGATAAAGACCTTCCTCCAGCCTGGAAGCTAGCAGGCTACACTAGGGCTTTAAGGCAGGTGTGGAAAGTGTTATGTCACCATAAGGGAATAAATTGGCAGGCTACAGACTGCCTCCCTTTAGTGGGCAATGGAGACTTTGAGCCAGGGCAGCAAGCTGGTACCCCTAGGAGATGGATGCAAAAGGGAATAGAGTATGTCGGGCAGTTGAGAATGCCGATGTCGGGGGAGCTGGATTCTTTTCAAGCCCTGGTCAGTAAGTTTGATATGGAACAAAATACATTCTATTTTTACTTGCAAATCCGACATTACCTAGGGGGCCTAAAAAGGAGGCATGGACCAGTGTTGTGTGACAGGGGTATGTGGGAAATTTTGACCGAGTGGGAGGGGAAAACCTCAGTAAGACTTCTGCGCGAGGAGCTGTACCCAGGGGGGGGAGCTGGGAGCTTTGGAGACGTTAACTCAAAGGTGGGCGCGGGATGGAGCCCAAGGAGTAAAGGTGACTATGCTACAAGAGGCCTTCCAACGTGTAAAAGTTATCGCAGAGTTGGTTCGATTGCAAGAAACTCACTATAAATTTTTGTGGAGGGCATATGTATCCAATGTCTGGGCCGGCAAAATGGGATTGCTCTCGACAGATGTATGTCAGCTCTGTGGAGACGGAAAGGGGATCTTGCTCCACCAGTTTTGGATATGTCCACAGATCCAAACCTTTTGGGAAGAAGTGCAGGTAGGCTCGACCGTTGGAGGCCCCTGGGAAGGACTTTCTCGATGGAGTGGTGTTTGTTTGGTGCCCTCGGGGAGGAGGAGAGCTCGTTGGCCAGCCACTGTAGGAAATTATATGACAAGGGCTTTCTGATAGCGAAGCAATGTATCTTAAGGCACTGGTTATCTGCTAAACCTCCGGAGATTGGAGAGTGGCAATGAGAGATGCTAGACCTAAAGGATATGGAGCATAGAACTGGCCTGATGTTGGGGGGGTAACAAAATGGAGGAGTGTGCCCGAATATGGCATGTGATACTGCCCATAGCTGCAACTAGTAGAGGATGCTCTGAGGAAATGTGAAGGAATACATGGGGTGAGTGTGCGTGTGTGTGTGAGTGAGAGCGAGGGAGAGGCGGAGAGGAGGGGGGGTACGGGCAGGGATTGGGGAGAGGGGGGGAGGGGGGAAACTGGGTGAGACTAAGGGGGGGCAGAGATAGCCATGTATAACTGAGGGGGTTATAAGCAGGTTACGTTTACAATCAGTATGGACAGGCAAAGGAAGACTGGTAGTTGATACTGTTATAGAGCTTCTGGAACTGTTGTCCTTTGAGCATTTCAGTTTTTATACTACGGGGGAGGGGGGTTGGGGGGGGAGGGAAGGAGGAGGTCCTGCTGTTGTCACCCGTCACAGACATGTCTGTTTATGCTGATGTTATGTTCACAATGGTTACCTTAATAATGGACTGAGATTTTGATGTAGAACGGATTGTTTTCTGATGTGTCTGAGGTTTGATGTTTGACCTTATATTGTACAAGATGTTGATTGGCAGTGGCAATGAGGAATAATAATAAATTGATGTTTCTTAAATGGATGGACGGATAACAGTATGTTTCCAATCATTTGGGATAGTTTCTGAGGATAAGCTACAGCACTGGATGTCAGAATTCAGCCTGATCTGGGGTGTCCCATTTGCATCACTAGAGCACCACCCTGTCCTCTGAACAGATGCTTCCAGTACTAGTTGGGAGCTCACCTGGGCTCTTAGTTTATTCAGAATCTGGTTTCAACCTAAAGGATTTCTCCAGAACAGTCATGTGATATTTTACTCTCTGGGTGTTTATACATCATCTTCAAGATTGTTCAGATGCACATCAAGTTAAGAGTATAAGAATTATTATACTGGGTAGGTCCATCAGGCCTACTTTCCTTTTTCCAGCAATGGCCAATCCAGATCACAAGTAGTTGGCAGACTTCAAAAAAAGTGGCCAAATACCGTGCTGCTTCCCTCTCAGGGATAAGCAGTAGATTTCCCCAAGTATACCTTAATAATGATTTATGAACTTTTCCTCCAGGAACGCGTCCAAACTTTTTTAAACGAATCTACACTAACTGTTTATACCACATCCTCTAGCAAGAAATTCCTGACTTTAATTATGCATTGAGTGAAAAAAAAATATATTTTTTAAAAATATACTACTAATAATAATTTATTTCCTATTTGTCCCTCCAGTCCAGATGCGTGGGTTATGCCCTTTCACCAGCAGATGGAGACTGAAAACTACTGGCTTTGATGTCACTATGTAAGAGTTCTGTGCAGACTAACTCAAAGCCAGCATTTCTCAGTCTCCAGCAGATGATGATGGAGCTTCTCTGCAGCCTGGACTCTACTGTAGACAGACACAAAAAAAAAGAGAGGGAAACCATCAGAATTTGGTGTTCTGCTCTGCAGGAAGCCTGGCGCTGGGGGTCCAGCGCTCTTGTGCTTTGGATTGAGTAACTCAGTGGTTTGGGTCTTTCCCCCTCTGTTCCTCCGCCTCTCTTCCTAGGATTCCCACTTAGTATCCATGGTGGTGCCATGTCCTTTCTCTCCAATGTTTGGGGGGGGGGCCCATAGGTTCCGCGGCAGGGCCTGGCCCTTTAAGGCAGTGCTCCGTGTTTAAAAAAAAAAAAAAGAGAGTGCTGCCAGTAACTGTAGCTACAAGGAAGCACTGGTGAGACAGCTTGTTCGGCTGAGATGTTGGCATAACAGGCCTAGTGAAGTGAGAGAGAGCCAGTGACTCTTTTGTGGAGCATGCGTTGCCGCGGCTGTCTGCAATTGCCTACAAGCTGCATGGCCTGTGGCAGCCGTCGCAGTCAGATCTTTGAGTTGGAGTTTTGCCACAGCTGCAAGGCAGAGGGCCACACCACAGAGGATTTTCTATGGGGGCAGAGGTCTGCTAGAAACGAGGCCCACTGTTCCACAGGAACTGAATTTGAGTGACAGCGGAGTTCCCCTCAGTGCAGTTTTGGCGGGAAGCATGGTCATCTTGCAGTTGGGCAAGCCAGGTTCGGGGGAGTCCTTGGGAGACCCAATCCTGATTCCTGGACGCCCGGGCAGATAATGTTGCAGATCGGACATCCCTGTGGGGAGGGGGGGACTGCATCTCAAAAGGTTCCTTTCTCTCCAGAATTTGTGCTGCTTCTGCATCAGGCCTTTTGCATGAAGCAGGGTCGTGCAAAAGTCTCCTCAGAAAATTAGTCCCCGGGAAAGAGCAGAGGTCCCTGAATCCCGGGCCATAGGGCCCTTGGAGTCCCTTTCCAAGCACTGTAGAATTGAGGAAGTTGCTTGGGAAGATCATTGTTCAGATCTTTAGGAGGATTTTGAAGACCCCCTAGAGGGGCCATCAGGGCTCTGGGGGAGATCCCTTGGGGAGGAAGGAGAGATCCTACCGGGAGAAGATCCAACCGTAATTAGGGTTTTTTATCGAGAAGAATTAGTAGCCCTTATCTTACACTCCTTAGCAGCCCTTAACATCACAATGAGTTCCCCAGTGAAGGAAGAATTCTAGAGGATCCCTTGCTACAAGAGATCCCTTGCTACAGGGGATGTAGAAGCCCGCAAAATCATTCCTGCTTCATAGTGCCATAAAGGATTTGATAGCAGCAGAATGGGAGGTTCCAGAAGCTGGGCTGAGGGTTGGCAGCTCTTTGGCGTGCTTGTATCCTATTCCACCAAAGGAAAAAAACCTCTTACGGCTTCCAAAGGTGGTTGCTCTTGTCTCAGCAGTCATCAAAAAGACGACCATTCCAGTAGAGAGGGTGGAGCAGCATTTAAGGATGCCCATGACCACAAGTTAGAGACTGTTTTAAAGCAGTCTTTTGCCGTCTCCACTCTCGCATTACAAGCATCTATTTGTAGGGCTTGTGTGGCTCGGGCATGGTTGAGGTGGACTCAGTCTGCCCGACTCTACCCCAGACACTCCTGAGACACACTCGGATGCAGCCAAGCTGGAGTCTGGTGGATGCGCTGTATGATTTAGTAAGGGCCTCGACTAAGAACATGGCCTCAGTAGTGACAGCATGATGTTTGTTATGGCTGCATAATTGGGCAGCGGATGTAGCCTCAAAAATCTGTCTTGGTAAGCTTCTCTTTGGAGAAGCACTGGAAAACGTAGTGAAGGATTTGGGGGATTCTTAGGTCCCAAGATTGCCTGAGAATAAGCCACTTGGTGGAAAGTCTGCAACTCCTTCAAGAGAGCATTTCAGAGACTTTTGGAATGTTGGTCCTCTCACTTCAATGTATTTCAGTGCGCTCACTTCCAAGGGGAAAGCCCTTTCACGGAGGTCATGGAGGAAGTAGAAAATATTCATCAGGAAGCTCCGGAGATTATCAAAAGTCCTAATGAAGGGATATGGGCCCAGGCAGAGCAGATTTTGGTAGGTGATCGACTGCAGGCCTTTTACTCCGCTTGAGTCTAGATTACGTCCAATCAATGGGTACTGGAAGTCATTCGCGAGAGCTATACTCTCGAGTTGGCACGGCTCCATTCTGACATCTTTATTCTGTCACTTTACAAGGCATCCGCCAAGGCAAGGGCGGTCGCGGAGATGCTCGAGAGGCTACAGTAACTCATATCTGTCATTGAGGTGCTCGCGGAGGAGCAGAAACACGGTTGATACTCCATTTATTTTGTGGTGCCCAAGAAGGAGGGCACATTTCAGCCTGTTCTGGATCTGAAAAATGTGAATCAGGCCTTGCAAGTTTCACATTTTTGCATGGAAACCTTGCTGTCATCATTGTGGCAGTGCAAAAAGACGGGTTTTTGACCTCTGGACTTTTCAGTCTTATTTACACATTACGATTCGGCCGGAACACCAGAGTTATCTGTGTTTTGCAGTTCCCATAGGGCATTTTCAGTTTTGGGCCCTGCATTCAACCTTGCCATGATGCCTTGGACATTTACAAAGGTGATGGTGGTGGCAGCGACCACTCTCCAGCATGAAGGACTGTTGGTTCATCGGTATCTAGACTGGCTAATCAGAGCAAAGTCAGTCCAGGAGAGCTGGATAGCGATGAAGCAGGTACCGATCTTCCTCCAAAAGTTGGGATGGGTCATCAATTTTGCCAAGAGCAGCTTGGAGCCGACTCGTGATCTGACTGACTAGAGAACATGTTTCAAAACCAGGTCGGACTTAGTATCCCTGCTGCCAGAATGCATCAAGAAAGGTGTAGGGCAAGTTCAAAAGTTCAGTCGGATATGCTCTTCTCATAGGCGGGCCTTCCTGTAGCTGCTCGGATCCATGGTAACAACGTTAGATTTGATGCCATGTGCCAGAGTACACATGTGACCTCTCCAGCGGGTGCTGTTTTCCTGGTGGTTTCCACACAAACATTAGTTGTGGAAGAGGTTGCATTTTCCAGAGGAGGCACGAAGGCGTTTGAGTTGGTGGCTGGACTCCTCCAAGTTATCAGCCGGAGTGACTCTAGAGCCACTCAAATGGGTGATAGTGACCACAGATGCCAGTATACTCAGCTGGGGAGCACACTGTCAATTCCAAATGGCTCAGAGTCCGTGGTCTCTGGAAGAGCAGAACTGGTTAGTCAACTGCTTAGAGATGCGGGCGATCTTTCTGGCTCTTCAGACCTTTTGCCCCCTGATTCAGCACAAAGGTGGTGAAGATTTTATGCGATGACAGTGGCAAGGCAGCAGAGGAAGTGTGGTTATGGCAGTGGAGATAGACCCTCTACTTCTGTGGTCAGAGAATCATCTTCTGGCTTTCGCAGCAGCTCATGTAACAGGAAAAGAAAATAGGCAGGCCAATTATCTCAGCCGTCATCGTTTGAATCCAGGGGAATGGTCCCTGGAGAACTCTGTATTTCAGCAGATTGTGAACCGATGGGGAGTGCCAGTCATGTTCTTGATAGCTTGATGAAATACCAAGGACAGGAACATAATATATCAATGAAACTTTATTAAAAATCAGGGCACATAAGTGCCAACCCACCTGGGTTTTTAATAAAGTTTCATTGATATATATTCCTGTCCTTGGTATTTCATCACGTTGTCTGACTGTGTGCCTAGCTTGACGTGGTTTCCTGCTTTCTGGTTGGCCTATGTTCTTGATAGCTTCCATAGACAATGCCAAGGCAGCCAGATTTTTCAGCCGCAGGTGGGAAAGGATGTCTGAAAGCTTGGATGCTCCGGCTTACTGTTGGCCAAGCGGCAGCGTCTTGTACGTGTCCCCTCCTCCCCTCTCCCCCCTATCTGCTGATAGGCCGGGTGATTCAGAAGATAGAATCTCATCAGGGACTGATGATCTTGATAGCACCAAATTGGCCTCAGAGATGCGGATCTGGTTCGGCTAGCAGTAGACAGTCCTTAGCACTTTCTGGTATGGATCAATCTTCTCTCGCAGGGTCCAGTTCTCATGCTGGATGTGGGTCGATTCTTGCTTATGACTTGGTTCTTGAGAGGGCTAGATTGAGGAAAAGGGGATACCCTACTCTGGTCATAGCAGCCTTATTGTGGGCAAGAAAGCATTCAGCCTCCTTGGTCTGTGTATGTGTTTGGCGTGTCTTTGAGCATTGGTGTGAAGGGAGAAGTCTCCGCTCGCTTCTTCCATACTGGACATCTTGGCCCTTTTTGAAGGCAGGATTGGATAAGGGATTTGCCTCGCATTCCCTGTGTGTTCAGGTAGCAGTCAGCCTGTTTTTGAGGCTGGATTCAGGGGATCTCTCTGGTTTCTCACCCGGATGTGGTTTGTTTTTTCAGAGGGGTGAAACATGTTTGTCCGCCAGTGAGGCAATATGTTCCTCCATGGGATTTGAATTTGGTATTATCTGTGCTTATGAAAGCCCCCTTCGAACCTCTCGGACATGCTTCTATGAAAGGTCTTACCTTGGCCATATGCTCAGCACATAGGATTTTGGAGCTACAAGCATTGTGCAGAGGACCTTTTCTGCTAATGTCCAAGGAGAAGGTGGTTCTTTGTCTAGTAACAACACGGCCCCAATCCCATTAAGCAAACTAATTAGCATGGAATCTCAAAAAACCACGCACAGAAAAGGATACTCAAATAAACTAAATACTCCTAATGATTTCATAAAAGCAAATAAATTAACTAACAAAAGAGCTTTTTCTCATGCTGCCCCATCTATGTGGAATTCCCTTCCGGAGGACCTAAGATCCATAACTGAAATCATGGAACTCCGAAAAAAACTAAAAACCTATTTATTCTCCATGCACTACGGCAACATAGATAACCCCTGGATACACTCAGATAAAGGTTAAAAATTATGACAGAGTAATACTAATCCCAACAATTTAACAGACAATACACTATTATAAAAACACTATGATCCAATTCCAAAGTACCCCCAACATGTATTTGTATATAGTTTTTTGTACATAGTTTACAAGCCAGTTTGCTGTTTTGCACTAGTTCATACTGTTAACCATTACTTTTATTGTTACAAAATGTTCGATGTAAAACTAAGCTTATGCTTTGTAGATTGTTGTTTTATTGTGAACCGCAACTGAACTCTGGAAGTTGCGGGTTATAAATATATGTTAAATAAATAAAATAAATAAATAAATAGTACCATCCTTTCTGCCTAAGGTTATCTCAACGTTTCACCTTAATCAAACAGTCACCCTATCAGTGTTATCCGGTTTGGGCGAAGACTGAGTTTCGTAAGTTACATCTGTTGATATTCGGCGTGTCCTTCAACAATATGTCAATAGGACAAAGGATTTTCGGAGATCTGATCATCTTTTTGTACTCTTTGGAGGGCCATGCAAAGGGGAAGTGGCATCAAAGGCACCAATTGCACAATGGCTCAAGGAGGCTATAGCTTCCGCTTATTTGCTTAAGTGTAGGTCAGTTCCAGAGGGTCTTCAGACCCACTCAACTATAGCTCAGGCAACTTTGTGGTCAGAGTATGGCCTAGGTCCTCTGAGCAACATTTGCAAATGACGTGATCTTCACTCCACTCCTTTGTGCATCATTACCATTGGGATGTTCAGGCACATGGAGATGTGCAGTTTGCAGACTGGGTTCTCGCACCCCTCCCATTGTTAGGTAGTGCTCTGATAAATCCCATGCATCTGGACTGGACTGGAGGGATGATTAGGAAGGTGAAATTAGGCCTTACATGCTAATTTTCTTTCCTTGTGTTCCTCCAGTCCAATCCAGAACCTGCCTAGTCTGTTCTTTTTGTGAGCCCGAATGTGTGAAGACTGTAGATCCATAGTCTTGTCCATCCAGTGCCTTCTCTACAGTGCTTCCTTCTGACTCAATAGGGCAGAAGGTTCTAATTCATGCGAGGGGGGGCAGCTGCTGTTCCGGGATCCTCCTGGAGCAGAGGTTCTTCATTTCTGTGATTTCCTTATGTAAATAATTGTTCATGTTTACTTAATGAGTTGGTTAATGCCTTTTCATGTGGAGTCTGTTTTGTTATAGAAATATTGGTGTGAGCTAGTCTGCACAGAGCCCTTATAGAGTGATATCATCAAAGCTAGTGGTTCTCCGTTTCCATCTGCTGGTAATAGGGCATAACCCATATGTCGGAACTGAACTGGAGGGATTCAAGGAAAGAAAATTAGCAGGTAAGGCCTTATTTCACCATAGTGCAACAAGGCATATGCTGTGCAGTAGAGAGACATGTAAGAGACTGTCCCTGCTCATCAGAGCTTACAATCTAGTCAAGACAGATAACGCAACAGCTGAGGATTAGGATATATTTAGGGGACTGGTAAGGAAACACATATTTATTTATTTATTAAACAGGTTGTATATACTGCCTTTTCATAGATTCAAAGCGGTTTACATATAACAACAAGCTTTACATAGAACAGGGAGGAATAACTTATTGGGTTACATGGAGTATATAACATTTAACTTCTTAAACTATGTACATCTGCATTCTTGCATGAAAGTGGGTCTTCTGGTTGCATTTTATAGTTTTATGTTTGTTTATTCAGGCATTTGATATACCGCCCCCCATTACACCGGTGCGGTTTACAATACAATAAAGTACATAGTGAAAAGGAAAAGAAATTACAATCAATGTAGAGGAAAGGGGAGAGGAGAAAACTTCAGACATGAAATTCAGCAGAGGTAGGAAATTGGGAATGAGGAAGTCGGGGGGAAGGTTAAAGGCAGAGGAAAAGAGGTGGGTTTTCAGAAGAGAGCAGAACTTGGGGTAACATTGTTGCAGTATGGATTAAGTCCATGAATTTTTGTTGCAGGAGAGGTCAGTGAGATTTAAAGTCATTATAGTGATTAGCAGGTTATTAGGTTGAAGAACAGGAGACTAAGCAAATCAGAATCTAAAAGTAGCCTTGAAGAGGTGAGTTTTTAGCCTGGATTTGAAAAGGGCCAGAGATGAAACCTGACATACCGACTTAAGTAGTTTGTTCCAGGCATAAGGAGCAGCAAGGTTGAAAGATTGAATTCTGGAGTTGGCAATGGAAGAGAAGGGCACAGACAGAGGTGATCTGCCAGAAGAGCGGAGTGGAGTGTCTGAGGAAGGGTGTAGGGAAAGGTAGCGAGGAGCAGCAGAATGAATTTATTTATTTATTTTATTTAGTATACATTTGTATACCGCTACTTCCAGCGATCAGCAGCGGTTTGATTACAGATTGGAAATTGTCAAATCATGACAGATAATTTTTGAGGTATAAACACATTGATTAGACAGGAAAGCACAGCACACAGAGAACTATTTTACATTTATAGGTCAGTTGAAGCTTGAACTAGATGTGGAAATGGATAGGGAGCCAATGAAGCGACTTTAGAAGAGGGGTTACATGAGCATAAACTAGTGGAAGATTAGCCATGCAGCTGAATTTTGAACAGATTGAAGGGGAGAGAGATGATTCAGAGGGAGACCAGCAATGAGGAGATTGTAATAGTCTAGACGGGAGTCAACTAAAGAATGGATAAGAGTCTTAGTAGTGTGTTCAGAAAGCCTACTTGGTAACTTTATGGTGTGTATTTGTATTTTTTTTTAAAGGTTTGAAGTTCATAGAAATATAGAAACTGATGGCCAATAAAGAGTGTATAGCTATACCGTTTGCCCATCCATTGTGGAACCTATATACTTTTTTGGGAACCTGACAGGTACTTGTGACCTGGATTGGCCACTGTTAGAAACAGGATACTGGGCTTAATGGACCTTGGTCTGACCCAGTATGACATTTCTTATGTTCTTATGAGAACTATTAAGTTCTGTAATCCCTTCCTCAAAGATCCTATGTATTTGTCCCATGCTTTTTGAATACAGATGCAATTCTTGTCTCTACCAGCTTCACTGGGAGACCATCCCACACATCCACCACCCTATTCGTGAAGAAATATTTCCTTAGATTATTCCTGATTATACTTGATTAACCTCCTCCTTTCATACGCTAAATAGTAAAATGGCTTACAATAATAAATCTGAATTCACCTCGGAGGTCAGACAAGACAGGATACAAAAGGGGTCTAAAACATTGTGCTTTCCCACCTAACGCCCACTCCCTCACCAAACATATAGGGCCCAATATTCAAAGGCATTTACACGGTTTGCAGACCTGTAGCTCATGTAATTGCCGCCTAGAGGGATATTTAGTGCCGCTGCATATCAGCGGCTGCTGCTGCTGCTCCTTGTTCCGGTGCTAACCGTGTAGTATTGCAGCATGTCGTGGGTGTTCTGAGGCAGAGCACAGGCAGCACCCGTCACTAACTGGGTGATGTCGATAAGTTGGCCTATCTTTACCCTTGGGAGCTAACTGGGCAGCGGCTCAATATCGCCTCTGCCTACTTAGCTTCCGTGATGTGCGGCGATCCGGATGTCCAATGCCAGCACTGAATATCTGGGGTTAAGGTTCAGCGGTGACAGCTATGCACTTTAGAAGCACTGGCCACCGCCTCTGCTCAATATCGGGCCCATAAGTACACAGAGGATCTCCAAGGCAGAGTAAACTAAGTGATTCACGTTTACCTGTTCCAGTTTATTCATGATTTTATAGACTTCTATCATGTAAGTTGTCTTGTTTGATCAACAAACAAGGAGGAATTTGTTCCCTATGTTTATGTTTATGTTTATTACATTTGATATACCGCTCAAGCCAAAGCATCAGAGCAGTTTACAATATTACATAAAAGTTACAGAAAATATGAAAAGAACGCCATTAATTAGATAGGACAGAATAAGAGATACCGTGATAGTTAAAGGAATAGAGGAGACAAGAAGAAATGCTCCACATAGCATCTGAAGAGGTAGATATCATACCACCAGGTGTTTAAGCTCCCACTCACAACCTACTAGATAGCATGAAGAATCATCTAAAACAAAAAAAATGATCTCTATTGTTCAATTATAGGTGGCTGAGGTGCTCATAATTTAGGGTAACCTTTCTGGCTTCAAAGCTCAGAGAAAAATACTCATGCAACGTCAGAATCATTGCCTGGATTGATCTTCAATCCTCTCTGCATCCAACTCAATTAAAACTATCCCTTTACTGGGATTATGGCACCTATGCTTCTATGCCAGCAAACAGCAAGAATTTGTGACTTTTGATTTCCATTCACAAACAAATTCAGGTTGCTTATATCCCGGGTGTCCAGAATCACATAGCCAGACTAAGCAGAGTTCAACCTCACAAGCGGTACCTGTACCAGCAAACCCAACAGAACATTTTTCAAGCTTGGGCTCCTCCCCATAGCTCCAAATAGACCTGTTCACGTGCAGCAAAAACAGAAATCTTATCTCTCTGTTGTTCAGTACTGGCAAAGGATGCAGCAGCCATAAACTGATCTTGTCCTCTCCTCTGTATTTATCCCCCATCCCTCTCACAGGAAAGACCTTGCACAATAATTCTCATAGTTCTCCAGGACCAAGCAGGAAGTCAGTCCTCACTTATGGGTGACGTCGGCGCCGACGGAGCCCTCGCGGAGCAATAGTATCCTACTGGTCTTGTCCTCTCCTCTGTATTTATCCCCATCCCTCTCACAGGAAAGACCTTGCACAATGATTCTCATAGTTCTCCAGGACCAAGCAGGAATCAGTCCTCACTTATGGGTGACGTCGGCGCCGACGGAGCCCTCGCGGAGCAATAGTATCCTACTGGTCTTCTTAGAACCGGTTTCCTTTTCTTAAAAAATTCTTAGTTTTTCCTCCCTGCAGCTTTCCAGTATTTCCATTAGGAATTGCCTAGAACAAAGGCTCCCTTCTGTATCCAAATCTTGAATCACTGGCCCTAACAGGCTGGAAATTGAGAAGTGTTTATTCTCCCCTTGATTTTCCATTCCCTTTACAGTTTGCTGCAAGAAAACCATCTAGGCATACCTGCGCTTTTTAAGGAGGTCCTTCATCTGATGTTTCACAAATCATCACAACCCTGTTTGGTGTTCTTTAGCTATCACACTATACCTGTACTGTCTCCAACTAGGCCTAGAGTAAAGGGCAGCAGGTTCACCCCGACGCATTTCAGCATGCTCCTTCCTCAGGGGGTGAAGCCTCATAAAAGCATAAATATAAGCATAAATGAAAATTAAAACAATAGTAACACTGATATCTATAAAAAGGCAAAATAAAACAGCTTAAGGAACAATGTATAAATAAATAAATAGAACTCACATAAGATAAACCATATATAAATAAATAAGTAAATCAAACTGACTAAAACCTTAAAAATACAAGTGTAATGAAATAAAAACTATTTTCCAAAAGGGGAACGAGTCCATTAAAACAGAATGGATGTTGAGAAGCACCAATATGATGGAATGGTGCAAAAAAACCCATAGTAGACATAGTAATGTAGTGGCCAAAACTCTCTTGCTTGCATGCAATATTCAGCAGTGTCGCAGCGAGGACTACAGTGTGGGTGAGGAGGACAGCAGGATAGAAATTACATAAATATATACACCATGACTGTGAACTAATTCTATACCCCCCTTTTTAAAAAAAATATAGCTCAAAACAGTGTTCTCTCATATGATAATAAAGAGCACTTACTATTATGGAACTAAGAGTACTCCCGTTTTAAACACATGTAAAAACCGAATCTTTGGCATAGAGATTGTGCTTGACAATAGAGAAATAAACCTGTCACAAAAAGACATCTCTGAGGATTGTAAATCACCATGGTCTGGCAATAAGAACTGCAGAATGTCCGCCGTTAACTCTAAGCCCGCAACACAACAAAATGAGAAGTAATATAGTCTTGATAACAAACGGTTGTCACAAAATGAACGTTCTTAGAGCAAATACAAACAAATAAGAATGCAGCAAAGGGGATAGAAACGGTAAACTTGCCTAATCGCGCAGCAACTGACAGCCTACACAATAGTAAGATGAGTGAGCGGGCTCACCCAAAGTGGGCTTTTTAAAAGACGCCGGTATTCGTGCCAGATTGAGAAGGTCAAGGGTCAAATGAAAGCCACAATCAGAAGAAATACAAATAAAAAATTATTTAACCCTGTGTTTATATTGAAATGTGTACAGTGTGAAAATCTGGTGTTCTGATTGAACGGAATATCCTAACATAATGGAATAATCTTTAGCATGAGTGATGGATAATATCTTCAAGTTTATATTAGCGACCTTCTCTTTAATACCATCTAGTATGAGGAAGAAATCATTACAGTTACATGTTCAAAAAGTCCGCACAAATTTAAATCGGCAGTGTGGGTGACACGAGTTAAACGATGGCTCAATCTCAATACCATCAAAAGTACAATCTGCATTGTGTGCCAAGGATATTAGGAGAATGGACAATAATTGAATGAGTAAAATAGTGGGACAATGCCATCTTTTGAACCAAAAATGATCATAGGTCCTAAAGGTAGTAACAGACTACTTTCAAATTGTACCAGAAAGAAGGTCACTGATAAGAGTCTAGTGTGGGGAAGAGATCATCACAGTTACATAATCAAAACACACCAGTAAGTCTAAATCAGCAGTATGAAAAACATGATTTAAACGATGGTTCAGTCGCAAACGACATCAAAGATAAAGCAATGATAAAAGAAGTACAATCTGTATTATATAACAAAAGTATTAGGGAATTGGATAACAAATTGATGGGTAAAATTGAGGGGCCTAAGTCCCATAGGTAAGAGTCTAAACTGGATTACCAGATATAGAGAAGCAAATCAAATAGCTACAAGAGTATATCAAGATAAGACATACTTTCCAGACTAAATTGACTTGGGAAGTGAAGATTACCATCAAGAATTAAGCCACTGAAAAAATTGCTGAAGGTGGTCCACCTCCCCATCCAGATCATGAACACATCATCAGTGTTATACTTTTGCTAGAGGCAGGTTATTTGACATCAAAAGAATTTGACTTTCTTACTGTGGACCATCTGGTCACGCCTACAATTTATGGACTTCCAAAAATTCATAAGTCATTGCAGAACCCTCCTGGTAGGCCTATTATCTTTGCCATAGGTTCTCTTTTGGAACAGATTTCAAAATTTTTGGATACTTTTTAAAGGCGTTTTGTCTCGCAAACCCCTTCTTATGTAAGTGATTCATCTAATATGATTCAGTTACTCGAGGATTTTACAGATTACAATGAACAATTGATATTAGTAACTCTTGACATAGAGTCCCTCTATACGAACATCTCGTTTTTGCCTCTCTGTCCTTTGGGAAGAGCAGTGCCCTCCTAAGAGCTCTGCTAGAAAGGTGAATTTTACCTCCTATGAGTAAATTTGCTGGATTGCTGTGAGGTCCGTCTGTCTGTTTCTCTCTACATATATATATGTATATATTTTTTGTCATTGTTGGTTTGCTCCCTTGCCTCACTGCCCCCTTTATTTTGCACTTTTGTTCAGCTTTTCTCAGCTGAATAACTTATACCCCATCCCCCTCCCCTCTACCCACCCACCCTGTGGCTCGCTGTCTCTTATAGCTGTCATCTGCTCATTACCTACTTCACGCACAAGTGCACCTAATCCCTTTGACACTCCCCCACCTTCTATTTCCTCTGGCCTTTGTTCTCTTCTCTATTGCTCTTCTATGGCTCCTCATCACATTGTCTTCCTTTTCGTCATACTCCCTAAATGTCTCCCTTCCTACCAGCACCATCACTCCTCCCCTCCTTATCTCCCTTTTACCATCCTCACTACCCCCTCCATTCTGTCTTCTACCCTATCATCAGCTCTTGAGCTTCACCGCTTTCTCCCTCTCATTCAACCATCTCCTCTCTCTAAGACATCCTCACCCTAGTTTCCGCTGTACCGTCTCCTCTCTACCCCGTATGCTACTCCTTCTCCTTCTCTCATCTGGAGATATCAACCCCAACCCTGGCCCCCCTAGACATCTGTCACACTCTGAGAAGAGTTCTTCATGTAACACGTCTAATCTTATTCATATCCCTCTCCTTTCCCCTTCCACTCTCCCTTTCTCATGTGCCTTGTGGAACGCACACTCTGTCTCTAATAAACTTACTTTTTCTCATGATCTCTTTATCTCTAATGCTTTATATCTTCTTGCTCTAACTGAGACCTGGCTCCTCCCAGATGATACTGCATCTATTGCTGCTCTCTGTCATGGGGGCTATCAGTTCTCTCACATGCCTCGTCCCACTGGCTGTGGTGGTTCTGGTGTTGGGCTTCTACTTTCTCCCTCCTGCCAATTCCAAGCCCTCCTGTTTCCTCAGTCTCACTCAGTCTCACTCCTTTCCCTCTTTTGAAGTCCACGCCATCCGCCTTTTCACTCCACTACCTCTCCGGGTAGCTGTTATTTATCGACAAGTCTACTTCTACCTTTCTCACTGACTTTGACATGTGGCTTTCCTTCTCTCTGGATTCCTCTTCCCCCCACTCTTATTCTCAGGAATTTTAACATTCATGTTGATAACCCTTCTGATCCTTATGCTTTAAAGCTCCTCTCCCGTACCTCCTCGTTTGACCTCCAGCTTTGCTCTACTGCCCCCACTCACCAGCATGGCCACTGCCTTGACCTGGTATTTTTCTCTAGTTGCTTACCCTCAAACTTCTGTAGCTCAGTTCTTCCCTTATCTGACCATCACCTTTTAAGCTTCAATCTTCATCACCCACTGCCTGAACCTCCTGTCTCCTCCAGCCTATTTAGAAATCTTTCCTTATCGTTCCTCCAGCTTCTGGGTAGTGCACCTCCTCCTGCAGCTTGGAGACTGGCATCACTTGGAGACTGGCAAAATCTGGCATCACTGGAAGTAGCCTGCTGGCATTCCCTTACAGCTCCAGTGTGTCCAGTCTCCAAGCAGCAGGAGGACTTAGTGAGCCTAGGTGCTGGGCTCACTAGAGAAACAGATAAGGAGCAAGATAGCTTTCTTTTTTAAATTTTCCTTTCTTAAATTTTCTAATTGGCTTGAATTTGGCATCACTCTGTCTCCCCTGAGTGAGTGGGTCCCTTTCTGGGGACTGTTCCTTTAATAACAAAAACAAAGAAAAAATAACCAAAGCCATAAATCAATAAGGCAAACCGGGGAACTAGAGCTTCTCTCCTGCCAAGGCACAGCCCAGTTTGAGAAAGGCTGATTTCCTTTGGATCTCTGGCCCCAGGACTGTTTGGGGCAGAGCTCCTGCTTGGCACGCCGCCGGTCTGCCTCGGTTCCCGGGCAGCCCACGGCTTCGTTGATAGCGTCCCTTTCCTGCCGGGGGGGGGGCCTTACAATTTGGCTCGCTACTGTGCTAGCGTGTGCGTCTCTTCCTCTCCCTTCTTTTTCGGGACCGGAGAGCAGGTTTGGAGTGCTGGCCTTCCAGGAGCCGCCGGGAACTGTTCTTCGCTGCACAGAGGGACTGTTCTTCGCTGCACAAAGGGCCACCGGCGCAGCGCACCAAAACCCCATGTGGAGACGTGGCCATTTTGAGCTCATGTCTCCCGCGGCCTTCGCAAGCCGAGCGGTTCTTTAGCCGCGGGCGCTGGGGTTTCCTGCTCTTCCGGGCAGCAGTCCGGTCAGTCCCGCACAGGTAGTTGATGGTTTTGCATCGTTTCTGTTTGTTTTGACTTTTTCTTTTTTTCCTTTATCTTTGGCGCTTTTCTTTGGGTCCCGGCTTCGGCGCGCCTAGTGTGGGTTCAGAGGGGTCTCCATTTTTCTTCTTTCTGGGCTGCTTTCTCAGCATAAAAAAAAAAAAAAAAAAAAACTGAAAAAGGCCACGAGCTAGCTAGAAGGGACCTCTCAGTTCAATACATTGCCTTACTGATTTCAGGGGCCTGGGCCTAAGCGGCCGGCCGGGAAGGGCAGCGTTTTCCCTTGGGACTAGTGCCTTATGCACTCTGCGCATCCTCGCATTCCCCGCAGCTGAAGTCCATGTCGGGTAGCGCCCAGTGTGTTTGTGGCACTCGTAGGGGTGCCAGCGCAGAGACAGGTGTTTGTCATCGCTGCGCCTCTGTCTCTCTCACTATGGAGCAGCAGTTGGAGAGTTCTACGTCCGCCTCTGCCCCTGGGGTGCTCGGAGTTGCGGAGGAGGATGGGGCAGTAGCAGGCTCCTCAACTTCTCCTCCAGAGCCAAGGTCTGCGGCTCAAGGTCCACGGTTGGATCTTGGAGGCCTGTCACAGATGGACAGTTTTTCTCCAGACTTTGTTCTGCTGATGCATGAGGCGTTTTGTCGCAGGCGGCAGGGACTAGGGGGTTCCCCCCTGCCTTTTTCTTCCTCTAGCGTGCGGTCTGGTATGGCGGAGCGTGACTCCTTGGGTTTGAAGGTATCCAAGAGGCCGCGGCTAGCTGAGTCTCTCCTGGCTGACGTGGACTGGCAGGAGGATGAGGAAGCTGAGTTTGATGTGGATGCGGATATCGATGAGTTAGAGGAAGGAGAGAGATTCCTGAGCCGGAGGACCAGGCCAGAATCATCCGCGTGTTTTGGAAGGAAGAGTTGCCGGCTCTTATTACAGAAGCTCTTCAGACGCTCAGACTGGCGGCTGAGCCACCGGTTGAAGAGGAGGATGATGCGGATCCCATTATTCAAGTGGTACATCGGACGCAGGTGGTCTTCCCTATCCATAAGGTGATCGCGCAGATGATCCAAACAGAGTGGGATACTCCTGAATCCGGACTTAAAGGGATACGGATCATGAATCAGTTGTATCCTATCGCGGACAAGGACAAAGAGAAATTCCGCTCCCCGAAGGTTGATGCGGCGGTCACTAAAAAGACCACTATTCCGGTTGAAGGCGGTGCGGCCTTGAAAGAGGCGCAAGACCGGAAAATGGACAGGTTGTTGAAGCAGTCCTTTGTGGCGGATGCAGTGGCGTTGCAGGCGTCCATATGTGGCGCTTGGGTCGCCCGGGCCTGCCTTCGCTGGGTTCAACGTTTAAGGCAGTCTGCATCCTTGGAGTTAGAGGAAGTACGGGAGATGCGCTTAGAGTCTGGCTCGGCGTACTTGGCGGATGTGCACTATGACCTCATCCGAGCTTTATCAAATAGTATGGCCTCTTTAGTGGCGGCGCACAGAGCACTCTGGCTAAAAAATTGGGTGGCGGATGGCTCTTCTAAGGCACGCCTTGGCAAGCTTCCCTTTAAGGGACAGTTGTTATTTGGTGAAGATTTGGATAAGTTGGTTAAGGAGTTGGGCGAGTCCAAGGGGGGCCGACTGCCGGAAGATAAGCCCAGGCGGGGAAAATCGGCGGTGGCCTTTCGGGGGCAGTTTCGAGATTTTCGGAGGTTTCGGTCGCCCCGCTTTGCGGGGTCTCAAAGAGGAAGATTTGCGTCTAGAGCCCAGGGCTTTCGGGGGTTTTGAGGTGCAAGTAGAGGATTCGCTTCGTCGGCCTCTGCAGTTTCTCGAAAGCCGCAATGAAGGGCAGCGGGTCCAGGCAGGAATTCAGCCGATCGGTGGTCGTCTTCAGGAGTTTCTTTCTGCCTGGACCCACATTATGTCCGACCAGTGGGTCCTAGAGATTATCCGCTACGGTTATGCCTTAGATCTCGCGAGGCCGGTGTTGGACTCGTTCGTACTCTCTCCCTGCAGAAGCCCCCAAAAGGCATTGCTGGTGCGTCAAACCTTTGACCATCTTCCTCAGCTGGGAGCAGTCGTTCCTGTCCTGCCAGCAGAATATGGCATGGGTCGCTATTCTATCTATTTCGTGGTGCCAAAGAAGGATGGCTCTCTTCGCCCCATTCTAGATCTCAAGGGAGTAAATCGCTTCCTTCGGGTACCGCATTTTCGCATGGAAACGCTTCGGTCAGTTATTGTCGCGGTTTGGCGCGGGGAGTTTTTGACGTCTCTTGACCTCACCGAGGCTTATCTCCATATTCCCATCAGAGCGTCCCATCAGAGATTTCTGCGCTTCGCCCTCCTTTGGGGACATTTCCAATTTCAGGCTCTGCCTTTCGGGTTGGCGACGGTGCCGCGTGTGTTCACCAAGATAATGGTGGTCGTGGCGGCAGCGTTACGGAAAGAAGGAATATTGGAACATCCCTACCTGGACAATTGGTTGATTCGAGCGAAGTCCCGAACCGAGAGCCTGGCGGCCACGGAGAAGGTGGTAACTCTGCTACAGTCTCTGGGCTGGGTGGTCAATGTAGCCAAGAGCCATCTAGTTCTGACACAGGTTCTCGAGTACTTGGGGGTGCAGTTCAATACTCAGAGGGGCTCGGTGTTCCTGACAGAGCGCAGGGCTCTGGCCTTACGGAGCCTGGTGCAGGACTTCCGCAAGCTCACGGCGCCGTCGGCCTGGAAATACCTACAGGTGCTGGGCACAATGGCGGCGATGTTGGAAGTCGTACCTTGGGTCAGGTTTCACATGAAGTCGTTGCAGCGGGCTCTACTTCGACGCTGGTCCAATCAGTCTGACTCGTTGAACAAATGACTTCCCTGCCCGCTACGAGTCCGGCAAGATCTACAGTGGTGGCTGCGACCGGCGTGTTTATGAGCAGGAATGCCTTTGGAACAGCCGGAATGGATTCCACTATTAACGGATGCGAGTTTGATGGGCTGGGGAGCTCATTGTGGAGTAGACTTTGCGCAGGGTCTCTGGTCTCCGGAGGAGAGCGGTGGTCGATCAACCGATTGGAACTCAGAGCGGTGTTCCATGCCCTGCAGAGCTTCGAGGCCCAAGTAACGCAGCGAGCGGTACGGATTCTTTCAGACAATGCGGTGACGGTAGCTTACATAAATCGCCAGGGCGGCACCGGGAGCTCAGCCATGGAGGAAGAGACCCAGAGGCTGTTCGCGTGGATAGAACCGCGCTTACAGGCAATTTCGGCAGCACACATCGCCGGAAGAGACAACGTGATGGCGGATTTTCTCAGCAGGGTGTGAGTGGATGCAGGGGAGTGGGAGCTGCATCCCGATGTCTTCGCGCAGCTGGTACATCGCTGGGAAATGCCTGTCATGGACCTCATGGCCATATTCCATTCAGCAAAAGTGGGTCGGTTCTTCAGCAGAAGGTGGGAGCCCATGTCGGAAGGACTCGACACCCTCCTGCGACCGTGGCCCCCGATGGGTCTTCTCTATGTATTTCCTCCGTGGGTGCTTCTCGGTCGGGTGATTCAGCGCATCGAAGCGCATCATGGAAGAGTGCTGTTGATAGCGCCGGATTGGCCCAGACGCCCGTGGTATGCCGATCTGGTGAGATTGCTCGACGGAACCCCGTGGCGCCTTCCGTTGTTTACGGAGTTGATTCAGTGTCCGCTCCTGATGCCGCGCGTGGAGAGATTCTCGCTTACGGCTTGGCCATTGAAAGGGCGCGGCTGAAGAAGAAGGGTTACTCCAAGTCTGTTGTGGCGACTTTGCTTCAGGCGCGTAAACGTTTCACTTCGCTTGCGTATGTGCGCGTCTGGTGAATTTTTGAGGACTGGTGTTCGAGGCGTAAAGTCCACGCTGCCACGGCTTCGGTTCCGGTGGTGTTGAATTTTTTACAAGATGGCTTCGATAAGGGCTTGGTCGCCAGTTCTTTGAGAGTGCAGTTGGCGGCCCTAGCCTGTTACAGAGGTAAGGTGCAAGGCGTTGCTCTGGGGGCTCACGTCGATGTTGGACGTTTTCTTAAAGCCGTCTCCAGGTTGCGGCCAGCTCGTTGGATTGCTGTCCCTCCATGGGATCTCAACTTGGTGCTGCGGGCACTGTCTGGAACGCCATTTGAGCCTTTGTCGCAAGTCTCGGTGAAAGACTTGACCCTGAAGGTGGTATTTTTGGTGGCTATTTGTTCAGCTAGGCGTATTTCGGAGCTTCAGGCGCTTTCCTGCCGGGAAACCTTTCTGTCCTTTTCTTCGCAAAAGGTGGTGCTCAGGCCGGTGCCTTCCTTTCTTCCTAAGGTATCTTCTTCCTTTCATGTCAATCAGGTGGTTTTGCTTCCCGTCCTGCGGATGGCAGGGGGGCAGCCTTCGGATCGGGGCCTTAGTCGCTTGGATATCAAGAGAGTGTTATTTATTTATTTATTTATTTAACAGTTCTTCTATACCGCTCTATTTTAGATCAGAGCGGTTTACATTTAACATCAACTATACAACACAAGGAAATTTGAGTTGTATTTACAATAAACAGGGAGATCAACTTGGCAGTAACTGGGGGAACTATGTACATTGTATAACTATATACATTGTATTACACTGGTACCTGATTTCAGGTAGGACATATCTACATCTTATTTACACTGGGGGTCTTAATTCTATTTCAGTGGGTACTTCTGAGCGATCAGTTGATTATCCTTTTTCATGCTGAGTCTGATTGTTTAATTGTAATGAGTGATTGTCTGAGGGGCCATATGCATGGTTATTAAGGCTGGATTCCGGGTAGTAGTATGTAGTGAACAGGTGCTGCTTTAATGCCTTCCTGAAGTGGGTTAGGTAAGTGATGTTTCGAATAGAGGTGGGGAGAGCATTCCATGCTCTGGGCGCGTAAATCGTAAAGGCCCTATTTGTTGTTGCTTTTGTGCATTTTGTTATTACTTTTGGGACCTCTAGGGTGTTTTGCATCATGGGTCTTCTGTTTCTGTTCTGTGGTACTTTATGTATCATCTTGCTGAGGGCTGTGGGGGTCATAGTGTTTGAGGCTTTGAAGGTTAAGGTTAGAGCTTTGTGGAGGGTTCTTGCTTGAACCGGTAACCAATGGAGGTTCATCAGCACTGGCGTTATGTGCTCTCTCCGTGAGGCCCCTGTTAGTACTCTTGCAGCAGTGTTCATTGCAAGCTGGAGAGGAGCTAGCGTTGCTTGAGGGAGACCATGTAGAATTACGTTGGCATAGTCGAAATGTGGTAATATCAATGCCTGATAGATCGATCGGTAGTCGCTGAAGTCAAGTAGCGGTCGGAGATGTTTTAAGGTCCTTATTTTCATGTATACTGTTTTTACTGTGTTTTTTATGTGGGTTTTCAGATCCAGTTGTTGATCCAGTGTAACGCCAAGGTAGCGTATTGTAGGTTTAGTTTTCAGTTCTGTGTTGCCGATTTTTAAAGAGAGTGGAGGGGTGAAGTCCTGGTTCCTTGAGATGAAAAGGACATCTGTTTTACTGTAGTTGATTCTCATGTTTTGTGTGCTGAACCATTCTGCTGTTGCCTCAAAACATCTTGTTAGAGGGGAGAGGTCTGGTTGGTTGGTCCTGAATGGGATGTATAGGAGGATGTCATCTGCGTAGGCTAGACAGTTGACCTTGAATGAACGTGCTAGTGCACATATGGGCTGCATGTAGATGTTAAACATCAATGCAGATAGTGACGAGCCCTGTGGTACACCCTGGTTTTGTAAAAATGGTTCGGAGGTTGTGGAGCCTGACCTTACATGTTGCCATCTATTAGTCAGGTATGACTTGCACCACTTTAGAGCTGTTCCCTGAATTCCTTTCTCGCTGAGGCGTTGTATGAGGATCTCGTGACTCACCGAGTCGAAAGCCGCTGCAATGTCGAGGAATATGAGGGCGAATCCTTGATTAATTTTGTCAGTTCCAGAGACTAGATGGTCAAATAGGTTGGTGAGAAGGGTTTCAACCCCATGTGCTTCTCTGAACTCATGCTGGGAAGGATCCAGTGGGGCTTCAGTATCAATATGCTGTTGAATTTGGCGCTGTACTAGCTTTTCAATTACTTTGGCAAGCATGGGGATACTTGAAATTGGTCTGTAAGATTCCACTTTCGTTGGGTCCAGCTTGTTATTTTTTAGCAGTGGTCTGATTGATGTTTGTTTCAGACTTTGTGGAAACGATCCGGTTGTAAGAGATTGGTTTATTAATTCGCTCAGATATTGGCTTAAGTCACATCGTAACTCCTTTATCCATAAAGCAGGGCATGGGTCATTGGGTGCGGTAGTGGGGTTGATTGCAGCGATAGTGTCTTCAATCTCTCTGCGTGATATTTTTTCAAATTTGGATAGTGGTGATGGTTGGGGCAAGTTATGCTGAGAGCTGTTTTCCGCGGAGCTCGAGGTTGCACCAGCCTGGGTCACTTCAGGTTGTAGGTAGTTGGTTGCAGATGTAGTAGTCTGGATCATTTTTGACTGTAAGTAGTTGGAGTATGCTTGGGGGTGTGGCATCTGTGACTGGTCTGCTGGAGGTTCTCTTATGAGAGATTTCACTATATTGAAGAGGTCGTGGGGCTTGTTTAGTGACCGCTTCAAGATGTCGGAATGATATTGTTTCCGCTTTTTTGTTAGTTCATCACAGTGTGCTCTTAGGTGATTGATGTAATTACCTTGATCTTCAGTAGAGCGAGATCGACGCCATCTTCTCTCGAGCCTACGCAGGCACTTGAGTGAATCTCGGAGGTCTTTGGTATACCATGGTGCGTGCTCTCGTTTCTTTGTTGTTTTATTAGTGGCTGGTATGCATGCGATGGTCTTAAGGCTCTCGTCCCATGTGGACACCAATGCATCTAGGTCGTGTGGTATGTTGTTGAGGAGTGGGAGGATCTTCTCTCGAAGCTCTTCTTTATTAAAGGGGCGGAAGCGCTTCAAAGAGGTTTCGTGGACAGTGTTGATTTTGTTGGAGTTTTTATTGTGTGTGTTAATAGGTATCTGGAATTGGATCAGGCTGTGATCTGACCATGGCACAGGAGTTATGGTTGGTGGCATTGGTTGGGTGGTATCCGTATCTGTCTGTGGGGCAAAGATCAGGTCAAGTTTGTTTCCCTTGACGTGGGTGGGATTATTGACCAGCTGATCGTAGCCTAGTTCCTGTAACGCTTCTATGAAAGCCGAGGCTTGAGATTCCGGTAGCGTAGGCAGGTTGAAATCACCTAGGATCCAGTTCTGGGATCGTGGTCTGTTTGAGTTGCAGGCGAGGCCCATTATCGTTGCAAGATCCTCTGAGCATGGTGTTGGTGCTCGGTACAGTAGGTTGATCGTGCAGGTGTTATTTGTTATGGTGAGTGAGTCCAGGTGGGCTGTGCTGGTTGAGTTGCACATCTGGAAGCCTAGGCAAGTTTTGACAAGGATGAGTGTTCCTCCTCCTCTCTGATTGGTTCTATGGCATGTGTGGACTGAGAAACCTGTGGGTAACATCTGGTTGATGATTGCGTTGTCACATTCTGATAGCCAGGTTTCTGTGATCATGATGATATCAAGATCATGGGTCGTGACCAGATCGGTAATTATTGGCCATTTTGTACGTATTGACCTTGCGTTGATGAGTGCACACTTCAGGGCTTGATGGTGTTGCGCCATTATTTGTCAGTTACCGAGTCCTTCCGCAGATGGGATCGGTTATTTGTCTTGTTTGGGGGTCCCAGGAAAGGAGAGGCTGCGGCGAAAGCTTCGATTTCCAGGTGGATCAAGGAGGCCATTGTGTCAGCATACATGCTGCAAGGGCGCTCTGCTCCGATGGGTTTGAGAGCACATTCGACTAGAGCGCAGGCGGCGTCCTGGGTGGAGCACGGTCTGGTTCCGCCGGTGGAGATTTGTAAGGCGGCAACGTGGTCGTCCCTGCATACGTTCAGCAAGCACTATCGGCTGGATGTTTTGGCGGCTAGGGATGCCTGTTTTGGTTCAGCGGTGTTGCGTGCCGGCTGGCAGGGTCCTGCCCGTTAGTACTACTCTGTTACATCCCAGAAGTGGAGGACTAAGCTGGAGGAATGATAAGGAAATAGTAATTATACTTACCTGGTAATTGTAGTTCCTTGAGTGACGACAGCTTAGTCCTCATGCCCGCCCTCAGGTTTATGGCTTATCTCGGCACACGGTTCATTCTCAGTGGTGCCTATACAGGTGAGTGTTTCCGTTCGGTAACCAGCTTTTAGTTCAGTTGAGCTAGGTTGTCTCTTCCTTCCTTTTGCTGGCTGTCTGTGGCTCGGCAGAGGGGTGGGCGGACTTCCCCTATGGCTAATTCCATTAAATTTGGGGGGAAGCTTCAAATTTGTTACACTTTGGTTAAACGTTTATCATAGTTCTAAGTGTTCAGCTACTTGTTTGTTGCTCTTTTGAGTCTGCTTTGTCAATAGTTCACTGGAGCTGTAAGGGAATGCCAGCAGGGTACTTCCAGTGATGCCAGATTTTGATTGGTCCAGTCTCCAAGCTGCAGGAGGAGGTGCATTACCCAGAAGTGGAGGACTAAGCTGTCATCACTCAAGGAACTACAATTACCAGGTAAGTGTAATTACTATTTATGCTATTGATCCTTTGGTTCTGTCTTCCACTATTTCTTCATCTCTTTCCTCCACTATCTCATCCAAGTCTGTTGACAAGGTAGTAGCTTCCTATAATGCTGCACTCTCCTCTGCTCTGGATACTCTCTCTCCGCCCATGCTAAGTCCTGTAAGGCATTCTGCACCCCACCCTGGCTTTCATCCACAACCCGTTATCTACGTTCCTGTGCCCGTTCTGCTGAGCATGCTTGGCTCAAACCTCGCTCCCTTGCAGACTTTCTACACTTCAAATTCATGCTTGTCTCTTTCCAGTCAGCCATAGCTCTTGCCAAACAAGACTATTATGTCCATCTGACTAACTCTCTTGCCTCTGACCCTCGCCATCTCTTTAGTACTCTCATCTCTCTCCTCAAAGTGCCTCTGCCTCTGACCCCTCCTCTGCCTCTGACCCCTCCCTCCCTCCCTTTCTGCCCAAACCCTGGCTGACTATTTCCATGACAAAATCCACAAGATCACCCTCCAGTTCCCCACAAATTCAGCTACTTCCCCTCCTGCCCCTCTTCACTCCCCAACTTCCCCCCTACCTCTGTTACCCTCTCTTCCTTTCCTGTGATCTCTGAAGAGGAAACTGCACACCTTCTTTCTTCCTCCAAACTCACCACCTGCTCCTCTGATCCTATCCCCATCCATCTTCTACACCCCATCTCATCTACTGTTGTCCCTTCCATCTCACATATTCTCAACCAATCGCTCTCCACTGCAACTGTCCCTGCAGCCTTCAAGCATACTGTGGTCACACCTCTCCTCAAGAAACCCTCACTTGATTCCACCTGTCCTTCTAATTATCGACCCATCTCTCTCCGTCCCTTCCTTTCTAAACTACTTGAACGTGCGGTTCATCGCCGCTGCCTCGACTTCCTCTCCTGTCATGCCCTCCTGGATCCTTTACAGTCTGGCTTTCGTCCTTTACACTCTACTGAAACGGCTCTTGCCAAAGTCTCCAGTGACTTTTTCCTGGCAAAATCCAAGGGCCTTTTCTCTGTTCTTATCCTTCTTGACTTTTCTGCTGCTTTTGACACTGGGGACTGGAAGGCAATGGACACAAGTGGCAGTCATGGGAATGCAAGTTGACATTGGAAGGTACTGAGAGTGAAGACTGGAAAGGGGCTGATACTGGGGATGGTTACTGGGACTAGAAATAGGCTGATGGAAAGAAGTGAAGAAAACGAAAGAAGAGATAAGAAATGGCAGATGGACCATAGACCACAGAAAGAGAGCTAAGAGAAGACAGGAAAGCAGAAGCCTCAGATCTGGACCAGCATGATCAGAGAATAAATTGGTCAGACAACAAAGGTAGAAAAAATAATTTTATTTCATATTAGTGATTTGACTACAAAATCATCATAATTATGAAATCAAATATTGTTGCTTGTTGTGATTAATTATTGTGGTTTAAATAAGTAAATTTTATGAATAAAACATATTGCAAAGGCCTATAATAATTCAACAAATGATTACAGCAACAATGTGTTAACGGTAAAGGAAGAGACACGCATTTGATTTTTCATTGGGGGTCACCACAAGTTGACCAATGGTAAAAGGGATCATGGTACAAAAAAGGTTGAGAACCACTGCCCTAGTGGTTGGGTTCTCCCCATTTACAGATCATAGACACTGCGTTTTTTTCATATATCCAATTTATTCCCTTTTTACCTTTCCTGTTTTATTATTTTTAACTAGTGTTTTAGGGTGTTTAAGCTATTTATTTATTTTTTATCTTTGGTTGGTGCCCCCTCGCAGCATCCCTCTGATCTTCATTGCGCATCCTGGTGCCCCCTATTCCTACTCTTTTCCTCCCCACTGTCCCCTTCCCCTTTCTCTTCTCTTCCCCCTCCCTTCCTCCTTCTCCCCTCCCGCTGCCCTTTACTCTCCGCTGTCTGCTTGCTGTGTGTTTTGTGAGAGAGGTTCACTGTCTTTTGGACTCCAACTAGGCCTATAAATGTCTTTTCTCAGAGTACATATCGGAACACTCTCTGCCTATCATGTTTATGTTTAATAAAATTTGATTGACCGCCCTTCACAATAAAATCAGAGCGGTTTACAATGCATAAAAACCAATAAAAACAGTAGGGCGCAAGGCCAGTAAAAGGAAAGGAAGTTACACTTTAAAAAAGAGAAAGACAAGGGGGTAAGAGAAGGTAGGAGGAGAAGAGTAGAATCATAGAGGGGGGGGGGGGAGGTGGGGAGGTTAAAGGCTAGGGAGGTGGGTTTTTAGCTGCTGTTTAAATGCTGAGTGGGAGGGTTCTAATCGGATAGAAGAGGGCAGGGAATTCCACAGTGCGGGACCAATGAAGAAAAAAGCTGAAGATCGGGTGGATTGCAAGTGGGCGGCAGAAGGGGGGGGAAGGATGAGCCGGTTTAGGTGAAATGAACGGGGGGTATATCTGGGAGTGTGGAAATGAATTAGATCAGCTAGATATTGTGGGGAATTGGTGTGGAGGGCCTTGTGAACCAGAGTAAGTAATTTGTATTGGGAGCGGAAGGGAACAGGTAACCAGTGTAAGTGGATAAGAAGAGGGGTTATATGGTGAGAATGAGATGAGTGAGAGAGAAGACGGGCTGCAGTATTTTGGATTCTTTGAAGACGGTGTAAATGAGAGGAGGCCAAACCAATAAGGATAGAATTAGCAAAATCAACCCTGGACATAACAAGAGAGAGAAGTAGAGTAGATAAGGCAGAAGGAGAAAGAAAAGGGCGGATAGCACGGATTTGACGCAGAAAATAAAAGGAAGTTTTAGTAATGTGTGAGATATGGGCGTGAAAGGAAAGATCTGAATCAAAGAGAACACCAAGATAGCGGAAAGTAGTGACTAAGGATATAGGAGTGTTGGAAAGGGATGGAGCTAGCGAGGGGGGGGGGCGACCGTAGGGGAACCAGATAGCAGTGGTTTTGGCCAGATTAAGGTGAAGGCAGTTTTGGGTTAACCAGTGGGTGACAGCAGTAAGGCAGTCATTGAGAGGAATAAGGTCGGGAGAAAGTGGGGAGGTGTGATGGAGGAGAAGAATGTCATCCGCATAGTAAAAAGCAGAAATCCCGAATTGTTGGATGACAAGTGTGAGGGGTACCAGGAAAAGATTAAAGAGAAGGGGGGCCAAGACAGAACCCTGGGGAACCCCACATGGTAAAGGGAAGGGGGCAGAGGGTGGGGAAGAGGGTGACGTGGCTAGTACAGAAGCAGACCGGGCGTGAAGAAAAGAGTGGAACCATTTGAAAACAGTGCCGTGAACACCAGCTTCACGGAGACGGGCTAAGAGAAGGGAGTGATCAACCAGATCAAAAGCCGCAGAAAGATCAAGTGCTACCGCAACCGAGATATCACCCCGATCGTGCGCTACATGCAAAGAGTTAGTGAAGGCGAGAAGGATAGTTTCGACGCTGTGACCGGGCCGTAAACCTGATTGGCGGGGGTGAAGATAGTTGGTGGTCTAGATGGTGCGAAAGTTGTGCGAATACGATTTTTTCCAGAAGCTTGGAGAGAAATGGAAGGTGTGAGACAGGACGGTAGTTTACTGGATCGAGAGGGTCAAGGGAAGATTTCTTGAGAATTGGGCGGATTAGGGCGTGCTTCCAGGGGTTGGGAAAGATACCCGAGGATAGACTATTGTTTAAAATGGAAAGAATAGGGGGAAGAGACGAGAGAGAGGGTGTGAGAAGCCAGGAGGATGGGATGGGGTCAAGGGAGCAGAAAGTCTTATTAGAAGTGGAGATGAGTTTATGGAGTTCGGCTGAGGAGGTAAGGGCAAATGTAGACCAGGTATGAGAGTGAAGGGATGAAGGAGGGGGGGAAGCTGTAGGGGGTGGGGAGGAGATGGGTGGGGGGCAGAAAGGCAAGGAAGCTCTAAGAGAGCTGACTTTGGAGCTGAAGGTAGAAGCTAACATAGAGGGGGGTGGAGCGGAAGGAACGGGCGCGGAGGTGTGGTTAGGGTGAAGGGAAGTGAGAGACCGGAGTGTGGAGTAGAGGTGCCGGGTTTGATTTGGGGCGTTGGCGATAGCATTGGAGATAAAGGTACGCTTAGCTAGAAGGGTTTGGGAACGGTAAAAGGCGTGATGAGTTCTGAAGGAAGACAAGGTAACTGGGGATGGGTTTTTGCGCCAGGAACGTTCAGCTTTGCGGAGTTGGGATCGAAGGAGGCGGAGGCCGGAATGAAACCAGGGTTGTGAGAAACGCTGCTTTACTGGACAGGGACAAAGGGGGGCGACAGAGTCAAGGGCAGAAGAGAGGGAAGAGAACCATGTGGATGCTTGAGCATTAGGGGATAAGGAAAGGAAATCAGAAGGAAGAAGGGTGGTAACTGGGGGAAAGTTATGAACTGTGTCAGGAGTAAGTAGTCTGGAAAGTCGGGGGGGCAGGGAATTCGAGGAGGTAGAAAAGGAGTACGGAGGGGGTGGAAGGGAACAAGAGACTGTGAGACAGAGATGGTCTGTCCAAGGAAGAGGAGAGGCTACTAGATTAGAGAAGGAGAGCTGGAATGCAGCAGGAGTGATGAGAAGATCAAGGGTGTGGCCAGCCGAGTGTGTAGGGATGGGAATATGTTGAGTAAGGGAAAGATCTTGAAGAAGAGCAAGAAAAGCTTGGTCTCTTGAAGAGGAGGGAGAGTCAAGGTGGAGATTGAAATCCCCAGCGATGAGAAGGTGTGGGAAGGCCAAGGAAAGATCGGAGAGAGTTTTGAGAAGAGATTCCCAGAGGTCATGACGGAGGGCGGGGGGGGAGTAGATGAGAAGAATATATAGAGGGGGTGAAGTGTGAAGGTGGAGCAGAAGGGATTCTGGATAATAGAGCAGGGGGGAGGAGACTCGGGAGGCGGGGAGAGCAGGGGAGAAGATGGCTGCTACTCCACCGCCAGAGCGTCCTAGACGGGGGACCAAGAATGCAGAGCAGCCCGGAGGGAGACATCGGGCAAGGAGGGCATCCTCACCGTCCTTCAACCAGGTTTCGGTGAGGAGGGCAACATCAAGATCGGAGAAGGAGGTCCTGGACGAGAAGAGTCTTGGATCGCAAGGAGCGGCAGTTCAAAAGACCTAGTTGGAAAGAGGAGAGGGGGGGGGGTAGAGTGAGTGGGGATGGGAGAGAGAGCTAAGCAGGAACGAAGATTTGCTACACAGCGAGAGCGTTTAAAAAGGGCTTTAGGCGGGCGGCGACCCCATAGAATGGGTATGGAAGCCATAGTATCGTGAGGTGAGAGAAAAGAATGGGAGAGGTTAAAAGCAGCAGACTGTACCTGAGGCGGCTGAGGGTAAACACAAGTAGTAAATCCCAAAGTGGAGCCCGGGGAGGAAATGAAACCGTCCAGTCGAATCAAGTAGTACAGGGAGAGAGCTAGAGTGGAGACAAAGAGTAAGGTAAAGTTAACGACGTGGCTTCCGCTGCTGGAGCGGCCCCAAGGAGCGCACCTAAGGAGCACGCCGTGCTCCTTAGGTGCGCTCCTTCGGCGCGCTGCGGCGACGAGCGCCACAGGCGCTCGTCTTTTGTAGGCTGGAATCAGAGTACCTCGTTCCAGGGGGAGGAGCTTGTGAGAATCAGCTGGTTTTGGTCATGTCTCTATCCATAGGTTTCTTTATGTCAAACCATCATTGCAAAAACCTCTTGTGCCATGGGAGCTTAATGCCATGCTTAACTTTCTCATGAAGCTGCCTTTGAGCCAGTGAAGTCTGCTTCATTCAAATGTGTCACCTAAAAAGTGCTTTCTTGTAGCCATTTCTTCGGCTAAAAGAATAAATGAACTTCAAGTATTGCACGCACGGAACTGAACTCTGGGAGAGCTGCTCCATCCTGATGGCATTTGTCTACAGAAAAAAAACCTGTTACAAACCAGGAACAATTTTGTCCATTGTTTTCTGTGTGAGATGATGAAAGACAAAACTGACATGGCAGATGGCCTTAGTTCACCCTAATCTCCAGGAACAAGCAGGAATGTAGTCTCCACATATGGGTGATGTCTGTACCGACTGAGCCCACGCGGGAACGAAGCAAATCCTGTCACTGCAGAAAATTTCTGTTGTTCGTATTTTTGTGTTTCGCGTCTGCCTTTCCGTCGACGCTGGTACAGACCTCCGTCGGTACTTTCTGTTTTTCTTCCTTCTTTCTTTCTTCTTTAAAAAAAACAAAACAAAACCGTGAAGAGGAAGGTTTTTCCTTTCTTCAGGCGCATCGACGCCATCTTATGCCTAGGACTTCCATTTGTCTCTGATAAAATGGAGACACCGTCCAGTGGTTTTAAGAAGTGTTCTAAGTGTGGCGGTACCATCTCGGCCACAGACACCCATGACTGGTGTCTAAAATGCCTAGGGCCTGGTCATCAACCATCAGAATGTCCTCTCTGTAGAAAGATGATGAAGCGAGACCTACAGAATTGAGCTGCAAAGCTGCACACCCTCTTTGCCTCTGATGCCGTCTCTTTAGCATCAACGTCATCAACAGCCTCATCTTCCTCCCAAGGATCTCAGGTATCGAAACTTAAGCCTTCATTGAAGGTTGCCCCCCCCTCAAAGGTAGATCTAAGCATCAAGATGCCTTGGGCATTGCCCTGGAAGGGGGACACACTGGCCAAACAACCCCAGCGGGAGGACCTTCCCTCCAGAGCCTTAGTGGGGTCCCAGGATGCTCCCCAGGGCTTCCACCTCTGGAGAGCTCCTGGTGCCATGCTCAGGGACCGTGACCCGCAATTCCAGTACCAATATCCAAGCATTGGCAAGCTCCATGGATCAATGTATCTTTTCCATAGAGCGGATCATAGCGGCCTTACTGGCAACCTCGGTTCCAGTGAAACCTTTACAACCGGTTCCACAGGCGTCTGTACCGACACAGGCTGCATAGACTTTCTTGCCGCTTTCCACGATACTGCCCATGCCGGCCCTCGAATCCATTTCCAGTACCGAGGTTCCAACTACACAGATTCCAGGTACCGGTTTCAACCGGTACAGAATTCGTACGGAGCAGGAACAACCCTGTCTGACGATACTTCGAGTTTTCGAATTCCGATTCCTCAGATGATGAATTGGCTGATACTTGAAGCATGCAAACTCTCCCGGAGGACCCGTCTCCAAAATGCCGTTTGTCTCCCACTAGAGGATATGTCTTTCCAAAACTTTATTTGCGATGTTGCTCGGGGTCTGTCCATAACAGAAACATTGGAGAAAGAGCCTAGGACCGAAGAATTGGAAACTCTTCAGTACCCAACGACTCCAAAAGAGGCGGCTATGCTCCCTATCCATCGGATACTCCATGGGTTAAATCTTACTTAGAAGACAGATGGCAACAAGTCCGGATTGGCTCAAACACATCTGAACCATTTCTGCAAAAGCAAGGAGTTCCCCAAGGCTCCTCCCTTTCTGCGCTGCTCTTTAATATATATATGCAGCCGATCTGCGAAATCACCAGCTCCTTCGGTATATCCTGCTTAATCTACGCAGATGATGTGCTGATGTACACACCGATCAATTTTGTTACACCTGATTACTCAACCCTAATCGAATGCTTCAATGCTATAACGGACTGGCTCCTTGGGCAGAACCCGAGAATCAACTTCAAAAAACCCGAAGTCCTAATTATCACAAAAAACAAAGGATTTGCACCCCCCCCCCGCTACTTTAAACGTATGAGATGCAGAGCTTCCAATAAAGTCCACCATAAAATACTTAGGTGTAATATTAGACCAAAGGCTGGAATTCAAGGAGCACATAAACCGCACTGTGAAAACAATATACTATAAGATCAAGACCCTCAGGCACCTAAGACCTATGCTTGACCCCGGTAACTTCAGAACTATTTTCCAAGCGATAGTCACACCCCACTTTGACTTTGCAAACATCATACTCCATGGCCTCCCAAAGAATACCCTAAAACCACTACAATTAGCCATGAATGCCGCCGCCCGCATTTTATATGGAGCAACAAGGAGTGAACACACAACCCCCATTTTAAGGGAATTACATTGGCTTCCGATAAACTGCAGGATCTTATATAAAGTCCTACTTATCACCTTCAAGGCCATTAACAAAATAGCTCCCTCCTCAATCTCGACTCTACTCGACCACCCACCCAACAACAGACCCAGGAGATCAGCAGCCACCAATACGCTAACCATTCCGAGAGAAACTTCAAAATGTGCACTTTCAACTAACAAAGCATTCGCATTCTATGCACCCAGATGCTGGAACAACCTCCCACCTCCCATCAGAGTATCCAGAGACCTCATGCAATTTAGAAAAACCCTAAAGCACTACCTTTTCATTACACACTTCTCACAACCTGGAAACACCTCTCCATCTCTGCAACACAGTTCAAGCTTGTAATATGAATCAGCAGAGGTCCTATATCATGATGCACATCACTGATATAGAATCCATCCACTGTAAATAATCTACCTCACAATCTGTAAATAAGTTTCCCAAAGTTGAAATCCCAGTTGCCTTCCCTGTTCTATGTAAACTCAGGACAGCTTATTTGTCCGAGAGTCATTTTGTTTCATTGTAAACCGCACTGATAACAAAGAGCGCGGTATAAAAGAACTATCAAATAAATAAATAAATGACCTCATGCTTCATATGTGGAAGACACTTCTGATTATTTCTCCCCATATCTGTCGGCTCGATACCATGTACCGGGTACCGGAGTGTCCTGGTTTTCAAAAGAGACAATTGCCGCACCATTCCATGGTAGTGGAATCAGCAATGTGTCAAATCAAGAGTGCGAAAACACATTCCTCAAACCCTCCAGCTTGGGAATCGAGAACCCTTGACGCTTTTGGTCGACATTGCTTTTAAGTCTCCATGCTATCGGCCAGAATTAGTTCCTACATACTCTACATGGGTATGTTCCTCAGAGAGGTGGCTAAAGATTTGGAGTTAATGGCTCTTCTTCACGATGACAAGAGGGCGGATTATCTCACCCTTGTAAAGCATGCTCAGAATGTCTCAAAATTTTGTTAATAGAGCAACTTTTGATTGCTTTAAGTGCATCAGCAGAACTTCATCCATCTGCAATGGTGCATGCAAGATTGCTTGGCTCCAAGCATCAGATCTTGAACAATGGGTTCAAGATAAGCTATGTAATATCCCTTATACCAGTGAAAACCTTTTTGGCAAGGATTGGCAAGATGAGGCCTCTCAGTTGGAGTCTGAGAACACAGCCCTAAATATGCTCTCTAGATCTACTGCCAACCCAGCTAAGAAGAAAGCAGCAAAAAAAAAGTTGCCTTCACTAAAAAGATATATTATCCTTCTTATACCCCTGCTGTTTGTCAGCATCATGCTCCCCAGAAGGGACAACAACCTCCAAAACTGCAAAAGAAGGCTCAGACTTCCAAGTCTCAGCTGGCTCAACAGACTCAGGCTGCTCCAGGTTTTTGGCTCCTTTCTAGAGAACATAGCTGTCCTACCTTTGGAGAATCCTGACCCTATCCACATTCCCGGCAGACTCTGCCATTATGCCCACAGATGGCATCTTATCACCTTGGAGCAGTGGACATTAACAATAGTACGAGAGGTTACCGGAGGATGTAGTAAAGGCTGTTAGTGTAGCTGGGTTTAAAAAAGGTTTGGACAAGTTCCTGGAGGAAAGGTCCATAAACCATTATTAAGAAGGGACCCAGGATATCAATGCTTGACGCAGTACAAGCATTGTGGAACCTGTGTCTTTTGGGGAAATTTTTAGGTACGTATGACCTAGATTGGCCACTGTTGGAAACAGGATACTGGGCTTGATGGACCTTGGTCTGACCCAGTATGGCATATCTTATGTTCTTAGGTATACAGACTTCATCTACGAAGCCTAGGCCCCCCCCCCCCCCGACTTCACCGTTCCATTCTCAGCCCCCTCTCACTGCTCTGTTACAACAAGAGGTCACTTCCCTTCTACTGCAGAGCGCAATAGAGGAAGTTCCAGCATTCCAGCAAGGAATGGGCTTCTATTCTTCCTACTTTCTTATTCCAAAGAAAACTGGGGATATAGGCCAATTCAGGACCTCAGGAACCTAAACAAGCATCTCCTGCGGGAGTTCAAGATGGTCTCCTTGGGGACCCTTCTTCCCTATCTCCAGAGTCAGGACTGGCTCTGTTCTATAGATCTAAAGGAAGCACATACTCATATTCGTATCCATCTAGAACACAGAAAGTTCTTGCACTTCATGTTTCAGGGAAGACACTATCAATACAGAGTCCTCTCTTTCGGCCTCACCTCTGCCCCAAGAGTCTTCACAAAATGTATGGCAATAGTAGCCTTATTTCTAAGGACTCTAGGGATATTTGTCTTCCCTTACTTAGATGACTGGCTCATAAGAGCAAGTACCTCTCACGCGGCCAGTCTGTCCCTCTCACACACCAATCTCAAAAATATGTGCGTTAAATACAACAAAATGGGAAATACATCCAACAATAAAAAATCGCTTGTTTGTTCGATTATATGGTTATATAATCTATATTTAACTGCTACTGGATGGTCTCAGAATAACATTAGCTTCTATCCCATAGACTAAAAAGTCTAACTTAGGGAGAGAAAAGCTAGATAACATCAGCGACCTCCTTAGTAGCCAGCAGCAATATAGTTATATGCCCTGCCCCATACAAAATCGTGTAACTCTTCTCCTAATCATAACAAAGGAGCTGTCATATAACTTTCTTCTTGTTGCTGCTGTGAACACACAAACAAACTCTTGAATAGATCCAAACTCTCAAGTCATCCCATGTTTGTGTGTTCACAGCGGCAACAAGAAGAAAGTTATATGACAGCTCCTTTGTTATGATTAGGAGAAGAGTTACACGATTTTGTATGGGGCAGGGCATATAACTATATTGCTGCTGGCTACTAAGGAGGTCGTTGATGTTATCTAGCTTTTCTCTCCCTAAGTTAGACTTTTTAGTCTATGGGATAGAAGCTAATGTTATTCTGAGACCATCCAGTAGCAGTTAAATATAAATTATATAACCATATAATCGAACAAACAAGCGATTTTTTTATTGTTGGATGTATTTCCCATTTTGTTGTATTTAACGCACATATTTTTGAGATTGAGTTCAGCGTTTACGAGTTGACCATTTTTTACGTGTCCTCTCACGCACCATGCAGGTGTTACAACACTTGGGATTTGTCATAAATCTTCCAAAGTTCCAACTTGTCCCCTCTCAAGTTCTAGAGTTCATAGGGGCCCTCTTAAATACTCAGCAGTCAAGGGCATTTCTGCCCCAACTCCGCTGTGCTCGTCTCAATGAGTTAGCATCTCAGACATGTCTCAAGAAATTTCTGCTGCTTGAGAAATGCTACAACTCCTGGATCATATAGCATCAACGGTGCATGTAGTTCCATATGCCCATTTACATATGCACACAGCCCCATGGACACTAGCATCCCAATGATCTCAGACATCAGGTTGTCTAGGGGACAAGATAAAAGTCTCTACTCTTCTGATCTCATCACTCCAGTGGTGGCGATCCCCAGAAAATCTTCTTGTAGGGTCACCTTTTCAGATGCCTGCACATCAATGTACCCTGATGATGGACGCATCCAGACTGGGCTGGGGAGCCCATCTGGGGTGTCTCTCCACTCAAGGTCTCTAGTCTCATCAGGAGCCACAGCTCCACATAAATCTGCTGGAGCTCAGAGCTATTCTCAATGCTCTCAAAGTGTTCTAGGGCCATCTTCGTTGCCGCAGAGTCCTAATCCAAACCAACAATTTAGTAGCCATGTTCTTCATGAACAAGCAAGGCAGAACAGGTTCTTGGACCCTCTTCAGCAAGGCTCTACATCTCTGGTCCTTTGCCATACATCATCGCATTCACTTCCAAGCAGTGTATCTCTCAGGCAAACAATGTTTTAGCAGACAGACTAAGTCTAATTCTTCTCCCCCATGAGTGGTCTTGTCACGTAAACAGTGTCTCCTACATCTTTCAGATCTGGGGTACTCCAGAGATAGACCTTTTCACAAGTCCTCAGAATGCCAAACTCCCTTGCTTCTGTTCCAGTCCTCCTGTGCTGGACAGCCAACAAGTGGATGCTTTTCACCTCCACTGGGGACATGGCTTCCTATATGCCTTCCCTCCCATTCCCCTAATTTCCAAGACTCTTTTCAAACTCCAGATAGACAGGGGCTTCATAATACTCATAGCCCCATGCTGGTCACATCAACCAAGGTACCCTCTCCTGCGTCTGTCTCAGGCTCCACCCATAGATCTGGGATCTGCTCCAGATCTCCTCTCAGGAGGGGAGGATGCTGCTCCATTCTAATCTGCAGTCTCTCCATCTCACAGCATGGCTGCTGAAGGCATTGCCTTCAAAGGTTTTAACCTTCCCCAGGAGTCCCCTGGGTCCGCTGCTTTTTGACATATTCATAAATGACCTGGAAAAGGGAATAACTAGTGAGGATATCAAATTTGCAGATGACACAAAACTGTTTAAAGTTGTTAAAACCCAAGAGGATTGTGGAAAACTGCAAGAGGATCTGGATAAATTGGAAGACTGGGCATCCAAATGGCAGATGAAATTTAATGTGGACAAGTGCAAAGTTATGCACCTAGGAAAGAACAACCCACACTATAGTTACACGATGCAAGGCTCCACATTAGAAACCACCACCCAGGAAAGAGATTTAGGAGTCATCGTGGATAACATGTTAAAACCCTCCGCCCAGTGTGCAGCGGCGGCCAAGAAAGCAAATAGAATGCTAGGTATCATAAGGAAAGGGATGGAGAATAAAACAAAGGATGTTATAATGCCTCTGTATCGCTCCATGGTACGACCGCACCTTGAATATTGTGTGCAATTCTGGTCACCGTATCTTAAAAAGGACATAGCGTTATTAGAAAAAGTACAGAGAAGAGCCACCAAATTAGTGAAGGGGATGGAAGGCTACTCCTATGAAGAGAGGCTAAGAAGGTTAGGGCTCTTTAGCCTGGAGAAGAGACGGCTGAGGGGAGATATGATAGAGGTCTATAAATTAATGAATGGAGTGGAACGGATAAATGTGGATCAATTGTTTACGCTATCAGAGTATAGAAAGACTAGGGGACATGTAATGAAGCTACAGGGTAAACTATTTAAGACAAATAAGAGAAAATATTTTTTCACTCAACGTGTAATCAAACTCTGGAATCTGTTACCGGAGGATGTAGTAAGGGCTGTTAGTATAGCTGGGTTTAAAGAAGGTTTGGACAAGTTCCTGGAGGAAAGGTCCATAAACCACTATTAAAAAGGGACCCAGGATATCAATGCTTGACCCAGTACAAGCATTGTGGAACCAGTGTCTTTTGGGGATATTGCTAGGTACGTATGACCTAGATTGGCCACTGTTGGAAACAGGATACTGGGCTTGATGGACCTCGGTCTGACCCAGTATGGCATGTCTTATGTTCTTATGTTAAGGACATCCTCTTGGCT
The DNA here is from genome assembly GCA_033557465.1 of Ichthyophis bannanicus. NCBI lineage: Eukaryota > Metazoa > Chordata > Amphibia > Gymnophiona > Ichthyophiidae > Ichthyophis > Ichthyophis bannanicus. Next base: position 145,837,957 of record CM066049.1, on the reverse strand, counting down.
TCTAGAAAGCCATCCACTAGACGGTCCTATGCTTTCAAGTGGCGTAGGTGTTCTTTCTGATGATCTCAGAAGAATCTTAATTCCTTCTCAGTTCAGGTGGAGGCGCTCCTTGAGTATCTCCTCCTTCTGGACTTGACACCAATTCAGTAAGAGTACACCTAAGTTCAGTTGCGACCTCTCACATGCCCTTAGATGGCCAACCCATCTCCTCTCAGCCACTAGTAGCACACTTCATGAGGGGTCTTCTGTTAACCAAGCCTCCCATTAAGCCACCACCAGTGGCATGGGACCTCCAGTGTTGTTCTAGGACAGCTTCTCAAGCCGCCATTTGAACCTCTAGTCACTACATCACTTAGGTTTCTCACATGGAAGGTCGTCTTCCTCATTGCCCTCACTTCAGCAAGGCGCATTAGTGAGCTTCAGGCCTTAGTGGCTGACCCACCTTACACACGATTCCACCATGATAAGGTAGTCCTTAGGACTCATCCTCACTTCATGCCAAAGGTGGTCTCGCCCTTCCATTTGAACCAGTCGGTCTAACTCCCTGTGTTTTTCCCTAGACCACACTCATCTAGGGCAGAAGCAACCCTCCACACTCTGGATTGTAAACATGCCTTGGCTTTATCTCCAGGAACAAGCAGGAATGTAGTCTTCAGATATGGGTATTGTTGGTACTGACGGAGCCTGCGCGGGAACGCTCCCCAGCGTCCAATTAGCTTTTGGGAACATCCCACAGCGCCTGCGTGCTGCCTTCCCACCTTTCCCAACTGCCTCTCTCCAGTTCTTCGTTTTCCGCAGAGCCAGCAGGTCGTTTTCCTGTCACTGCAGAAATTATCCCATATTTTTCATTCTTTTTTGTGTAGCGTCTGCCTTCCTCGACGCTATACCGGTACCGCTGGTTCTTTCTTTCTTTCTTCAAAAAAAAAATAAAAAATTTGTAATCTTTTTTTCTGGATTTTCCAGCCTTTTTTCTCTCGGGTGCCATGCACCATTTTGGGCACTAGGCCCAATTATTCCTCAACATGGAAAAACCCGCTTCGGGTTTTAAAATGTGTTACAAGTGTGGCGGTACCATCTCCGTCACCGACACTCACGAGTGGTGCCTCAAATGTTTAGGTCCTGATCACTCCATCTCGGAGTATGTTGCCTGTGGGATGATGTCGAAGAGGGGTTGGCAAAACCGAGCTGCTAAGCTTAGCACCCTTTTTCCCTCTAATGCAGCATCCGTGGCATTGATGTCTTCCAGGGCTTCGTCTTCCTCCCATAGATCTCAGGTAACCAAACATAAATCTGGCCGGTCCTCAAAGGGTAGATCTCCTTCCAAGCATCGAGATGCCTCTGGTGTTGCCCTTGAGGGACTTGTACCAGCAAAATTGCCCCGGCGGGAGGCTTCGGCTTCCAAAGCACTATCGGGGCTCCAGGATGTTCTCAAGGCCTCAACCTCGGCAGAACTATTGGTGCCATGTTCTGGGGTACCGGCTGCTTCGTCCAGTACTGACACCCAGGCATGGGCAGCGTCAATTGACCAGAGATTCCTGGCTATTGAGCGCAGTCTGGCGGCTCTCCTTGCGGCATCAGTGCCTTCGGGACCGCTTCAGACAGTTCAACTGGTATCGACACCGGTTCCGGCACCGATATCGATACCGGCACCGATACCGACAGCATCAACATCAGCGAGTGTTACCAACACCGAGTCATGCTATTTCCTCCGGTACCGACTTAGATCGGTACTGGTATCGTGCTTTACAAGAGCACCCGGACAGAAGATATTTTGAATCCTCCGATGACTCTGAGGACTCTGACAGCTCTGTCGATGCAGGAGTACTTCTTTCTGAGGAGCCGCCTTCTCCTAAATGTAGGATGTCCCCTCCAGAGGATATATCCTTTCAGGATTTCATCAGGGAGGTGGCTAGAGGTCTTTCCATCACAGTGGCGCCTGAAACAGAGCCCAGAGCAAAGGAGTTGGAGATTTTACAATATCCTAAAGCTCCCAAGGAGGCAGCTACTTTGCCTATTCATGAGATCTTGCATGATCTCATGTTAAGAATGTGGGAAACACCTCTTACCACCTCTTCTCATTCCCGTAGGCTGGATACCATGTATCGAGTGCCTCCTTGTCCTGGATTTCAGAAAACTCAGTTGCCACACCACTCCATAGTGGTGGAGTCAGCTATGAGAAAGATCAAGAGTGCAAAAAAACATGCATCTAATCCTCCAGGACATGAATGTAGGACTCTTGATGCCTTTGGGTGTTGAACTTTCCAGGCCTCTATGCTTTCTGCCAGGATTAGTTCCTACATCTTATACTTGGGAATGTTCCTTAAGGAGGTTGCAGGAGATCTAGAGCTTATGAGCTCTCTCCTTCCTGATGATAAGAGGCAGGATTATCTTACACTTGTCAAACATGCCCAGGATGTTTCCAAGTTTGTTAATCGTGCAGCTTTTGACTGCTTTGAGTGCATAAGCAGAACCTCTGCCATTGCCATAGGTGCTCATAGGATTGCCTGGCTCCAGGCATCTGACTTAGAAATCTGGGTACAGGACAAACTGGGGAATATCCCTTGCACAGGCGAAAATCTCTTTGGCAAAAATTGGCAAGAGAAAGCTAATGAGCTGGATGCTGATAACACCACTTTGGATAGACTATCCAAGGCTACAGCTGATCCTGCAAAGAGAAAATCCTACAAGAAACCATTCTTCTCTAAAAAGAAGAGGTTTTACCCCTCCTATACCCAGCAGGTGCATTCTGCAGGTCAGTCTGCCCGAAAGGGACAGCAGCCCCCAAAGCAAATGAAAACAAAGACTGCTAAGCCTCAACCGGCCCAGCAGACTCAGCCTCCACAGGGGCTTTGACTCCCATCTAGAGAACTTGGTCTTCCTAGCCCTGAACGGGCCAGAGCCTTCCACCATCCCAGGAAGGTTGTGTCATTTTGGCCCCAGATGGGGGCAGATAACAGCAGAAGAATGGACTCTTTCCATTGTAACAGAGGGGTACAAGCTTCATTTTTTCAACATGCCCCCTCCTACAGTGGTAAGACAGTTCAATTCTCAGACTTCACCCAACACTCAGTTGGGTCAAGAGGTCAGTTTACTTCTTGCCCAGGGGGCAATAGAAGACGTACCCATTTCCCAACAGGGTACAGGGTTTTACTCCCCCTATTTCCTTATTCCAAAGAAAACAGGGGGACACAGACCCATTTTAGACCTCAGAGAATTGAACAAATTCCTGTTCAAAGAGAAATTCAAGATGATTTCTCTGGGAACTCTGCTGCCATATCTTCAGAGTCAGGATTGGCCTTGTTCTCTAGATCTCAAGGATGCGTACACTCATGTTCTCATCCATCCAACTCACCGAAGATTCCTTCGTTTTCTTTTTCAAGGAAAGCACTACCAATACAGGGTGCTTCCTTTTGGCCTGGCCTCAGCACCAAGGGTGTTTACGAAATGCATGGCTGTGGTAGCAGCATTTCTTCGCACTCTAGTAATTTTCGTCTTCCCCTACTTAGACGACTGGCTCATTCGAGCTCCATCAGTCAGAGGCCAGAATTTCTCTATCTTGCACAATGCGTATCCTTCAGTATTTGGGCCTGGTCATAAACATCCCAAAATCCAGCCTAACTCCCACTCAGTCTCTAGAGTTTATGGGAGCTTTGCTGGATACCAGAAAAGCAAGGGCCTATCTTCCACAGGCCCGCTGCCTTCGCATGGTGCAGTTAGCCTCCCAGGCAGTGTTAAAAACTCATCTCACTGCTTGGGAAATGTTACAACTACTAGGCCACATGGCATCTACCATGCATGTGGTTCCCTATGCTCGCCTCCATATGATAGCAGCCCAATGGACTCTATCCACTCAGTGGACTCAGGCATCAGGCTGCCTATCAGACAAAATAGCAAACACAAGTCGCCTTATTTTGTCGCTACAATGGTGGCAGTCAACCCAAAACCTGTTGGTGGGGTCCCCTTTCCAGCAATCCCTACCCCAGGTCACTCTAACAGACGCCTCACAAGTCGGTTGGGGAGCTCATCTGCAAGATCTCTCCACCCAAGGCACCTGGACTCCACAGGACACCCACTTACATATCAATCTCCTAGAACTCAGAGCAATCTTCCTTGCTCTTCGAGTGTTCCACACCCAGCTGAGCTACAAAGTCCTAATTCAGACAGACAATCAAGTAGCTATGTTCTATCTGAACAAGCAGGGAGGAACATGCTCTCTGTCGCTTTGCAACGAAGCTTTGCGACTATGGGCCCTCGCCAGAGAGCATCAGATTCATCTCCTTTCGGTGTATCTGCCAGGCATTCAAAACTCTTGGGCAGACAGACTCAGTCGAGTTCTGCTTCCACACGAATGGTCTCTCCATGCAGATCAGGTAGCAAAATGTTTTCAAATTTGGGGAACTCTGGATATAGACCTCTTTGCAAGTCCATTGAATGCCAAACTTCCCCGGTTCTGTTCCAGAATTCCGACTCAGGGTTCTCAGGCCAGGGATGCTTTCCTCCTCCATTGGGGTCAGGACTTCCTATATGCCTTTCCACCCATTCCCCTAATTCCCAAAACCCTATTCAAGCTTCAGAGAGACAAAGGCCATATATGATTCTCATAGCTCCACATTGGCCACGGCAGGTGTGGTACCCTCTGCTCCTACATCTCTCTCAAGCTCCATCTCTGGAGTTAGGATCTGCTCAAGATCTCCTGTCTCAGGAGGATGGGATGTTGTGGCATCCCAATCCCCCACTCTATGCATCTCAGGGCCTGGTTGCTGAGAGCCTAGAGCTTCATGGTCTTAGCCTTTCTCAACAAGTAAAGGATGTCCTTTGTGCTTCCAGGAAACCTTCCACAAGACGCTCTTATGCTTTCAAGTGGAAAAGGTTTTCCATATGGTGTTCGCAAAAGGGTCTTCACCCCCTTGCGATACCTCTGGAATCATTACTGGAGTATCTCCTTCATTTATCTAATGCAGGACTTAAGACTAACTCAGTAAGAGTCCATTTAAGTGCTATTTTAGCTTCTTTAAAGCCTTTAAATGGACAGCCTATTTCCTCTCATCCTCTCGTAGCGAGAATTGAGGGGTCTTCTAACTAAGCCTCCCATTAGGCCACCTCCAGTGGCATGGGACCTGAATCTGGTTCTGGGGCAGCTCATGAAGCCACCTTTTGAACATTTAGCTACTACCTCCTTGAAATTCCTTTCCTGGAAAGTTATCTTTCTCATTGCAATCACATCAGCACGTCGCATCAGTGAATTGCAAGCATTAGTTGCTGATCCTCCTTACTCGAGGTTCCATCATGATAAGGTAGTCCTTAGGACTCATCCACATTTTATGCCAAAGGTGGTCTTACCTTTTCATTTAAACCAGGCGGTTTACCTGCCTGTGTTTTTTCCAAGGCCTCATGCTTCAAATGCAGAAAGGAATCTTCATACTTTGGACTGTAAAAGAGCACTTGACTTTTAATTGCAAAGGACACAGCAACATAGAAAGTCCTCCCAACTCTTTGTTGCTTTTGATTCTTCTCATTTGGGACTTCCAGTCTCCAAGAGAACATTGTCCAACTGGATTGCACAGTGTATTTCTTTTACCTATCAGAGTAAGAACCTTCCTCTGGAAGGCCATGTCACAGCTCACAACGTGAGAGCCATGGCAGCCTCAATGGCTCATCTACACTCTGTGTCTATTGACGACATCTGTCGAGCAACTACTTGGGCCTCGGTTCATACCTTCACAGCCCATTACCGCTTGGACAAGGACTCCCACCGGGATGCCTTGTTTGGTCAGGCTGTTCTACAACACCTGTTCCATACTTAATCAACTCCTACCCACCATTCCCGGTAGGATGCCAGAGATCCATGGGGGGAAGTGGAGCCCTTTCACAGGGGCACACAACTTCTGGTGTCTCTCCCTGGCATCTGTAGCTAGGGAGTCCCCATATGTGAAGACTACATTCCTGCTTGTTCCTGGAGATAGCATAGTTACTCACCTGTAACAGGTGATCTCCGGGAACAGCAGGAATTTAGTCTTCACAACCCACCCACCTCCCCTAGGAGTTGTATCTCTCTTTTTTTCTTTTCTTTCCCTCTCTCTCTCTTTGTCTCAGCTTTAAAACTCAACTGGAGAGAGGCAGTTGGGAAAGGCGGGAAGGCAGCACGCAGGCGCTGTGGGATGCTCCCAAAAGCTTTCTAATTGGACTCTGGGGAGCGTTACTGCGCAGACTCCGTCGGTACCGACAATACCCATATGTGAGGACTAAATTCCTGCTGTTCCTGGAGATCACCTGTTACAGGTGAGTAACTATGCTTTATCTTCAGAGGACTCAAGAGCACTGGAAAGCTTCTCAGCTGTTCATCTTCTTTGACTCTAGTCACCTCAGGTTGCCATTCTCCAAATGTACTCTCTCCAAGTGGATAGCTGACTGCATCACCTTTGCTTATGAGAAGGCAGGACTCTCCCTTGATGGTCATGTCACTGACCATAATGTTTGAGCCATGGCTACCTCGATGAAAAATCTACGATCTGTAGCTATTGACTAGATCTGCAAAGCAGCAATTTGGTCTTCGGTCCATACTTTTGCTGCTCACTACTGTCTGGACAAGGACTCCTGCTGGGGTGCCATGTTTGGCCAGGCTGTTCTCTAGCATCTCTTTCAGACTTAGAACAGCTCCTACACTCCGTCCCGGATTTCGATACCAGACATCCCTGGAGGATACATGACCTCTTTAGGCATGCCTGCGACAAACCACAGCGGATTCTGAGGTCATATCTCTGGCATCTTCTAGCTAGAGAGTCCCATATGTGAAGACTACATTCCTGTTTGTTCCTGGAGATAGCATCGTTACTCACCTGTAACGGGTGATTTCCGGGAACAGCATAAATTGTGTTCACAACCCACCCTCTTCCCCTAGGAGTTGTAGGATTTATTTTTTATTTCTTTTTATTTCTTTTTCTCTCCTTTTATCTTGGCTACAAACTCAACTGAGGAGGGAGAACTAGAAAGGTGGGAAGGCAGCTACGCAGGCGCAGTGGGATGCTCCCAAAAGCTTTCCTATTGGACGCTGAGGAGCGTTCCCACATGGGCTCTGTCGGTAACGATGTCACCCATATGCGAAGACTAAATTCCTGCTGTTCCTGGAGATCACCTGTTACAAGTGAATAACTATGCTTTCTCTCTGAACAAACAGAATAAATCCTCAGATATGGGTGACGACATGGACGGAGCCCCGCACAGATCGCTCCCCAGCTTCCAAAGGAAGCTTTTGAGGAGGTACACCAGGCATGCGTGCCTGCTTTCCCACCCGCCACGGCACCATACCCTTCAGTCTTCTTTTTTCCACGAAGCCCCTAGGACATGTTCCTGCAATCCAGAAAAAAGTTTATCTGGCTTCGTGGCAGAGTTTTTTTCTCTTTATTACTTTTCCGGGGTTGTACCTCCTGTGCTGGGAGGTTGTTCACCTCTGGAAGTTTGCCCCGCTCCACAGCATGGACCTCAGGGTGACTTTTCTGCCCACTGAACTCAATGGCCTAGCGGATCGCCTCAGCGGGTGCTTCAACCAGATGAGTGGACCCTCAAGAGGGAGGTAGTGGACCAGATCTTCCAGGAGTGGATCTTTTCTCCACAGTGCAAAATGCCTAGGTACCTCTGTTCTGCTCTTGGATGCCGGTCAGCAATTGCATGGCCTTGGATGCCTTCCTGCCCCACTGGGGAGAGGGCCTGCTGTATGCCGATCCCCCTGATCCCACTTGTGGCAAAATCTCTCCTAAGCTCCAGGCCAGGAAGGGCTCCATGATCTTTGTTGCCCCTTACTGGCCTGGTTCTCTATACTGCTGCTGCTTTCACTGAGGAAGTCTCTTTGCCTGGGCTCTGACCCGGACTTCATCTCGCAGGACAGCTCCTTGCTACACCCCAACGTCCACTCCTTGGCGCTCACAGCATGGATGCTGAGAGGGTAGTCCTTATGGAGCTTGACCTTCCCAAGGGCATTACCAACATCCTGCTGACATCCCACAAGGATTCAGCACACAAGGCCTACACGCTCAAGTGGCAGAGGTTTGCTGCCTGGTGTGTGGGTCGGGCTCTGTACCCCTTCTCCTGCGCTGTGGACCAGCTGTGGATTATCTTCTGAACCTCTCAGACTCCAGCCTGAAGTCTAACTCTGTGTAGGTTCATCTCAGCACAATTGGGGCTTACCATCATTGCTGTGGGGGAAAGCCCATTTTGGCCCATCCTCTGGTGGCCTGGTTCATGAGGGGCCTGCTCCTCTCAAAGTCCCCTTTGGTTGCTTACGACCTCAATGTGGTCCTCTGTCAGCTGAAGCAGGCTCCTTTTGAGCCACCAGACTTGTGCCCACTGAAATTCTTGACCTGGAAGGTCCTCCTCATGGTGACTGTCACGTCGGCATGACATGTCAATGAACTCCAAGCTCTGGTCATTCACCCTCTGTATACTGGTTTTCACTAGAACCGGGTGGTGCTGCGCACACATTCCTGCTTTCTGCCGAAAGTGTTCTCTGTGTTCCACCTCAAACAGTCCATTGTCCTTCCGATGTTCTTTCCCTGACCTCACACGAACCGTGGTGAGGTGGACTTGCACATGCTGGACTGTAAGCATGCATTGGTCTTCTATCTGGAGTGCACGAAGGTGCACGGTCTATCAACCCAGCTGTTCATCTCCTTTGACCCCAGTAGGCCGGGCATCACTGTCTCAAAACGTATGCTGTTCCTCTGGCTAGCAGATTGCATCGTTCTGCATATTCTTTGGCTGGGTTGAGCCTTGAGGTTCATGTCATGGCACACAACGTCATTTTGGTCTTAGTCCATACTTTGGCAGCACACTACTGTCTGGATGGGGATTCCCGACGGAACAGCAATTTTGGCCAGGCTGTGCTCCAGCATCTCTTTGGGTCTTAGAGTCTTAGTGGTCTTCATTATAAAGCATATGAGGACAGACTTAAGGATCTTAATATGTACACCTTAGAGGAAAGGCGGGATAGAGGTGATATGATTGAGATGTTTAAATACCTCCGTGGCATAAATGTTCAGGGGGAGAGCCTCTTTCAATTGAAAGCAAGTTCTGCTACGAGGGGACATGGGATGAGGGTGAAGGGGGATAGATTCAGGAGTGATATGTGGAAATATTTCTTTACGAAAAGAGTGGTGGATCTACGGAATAGTCTCCCAGTGGAGGTGGTAGAGATGAGGCTAGTAACTGAATTCAAAAAAGCATGGGACAAACACAGAGGATCTCTAAAGGAAAAAAGGGGACTCTTGTAGTTGTTGATATGGAAGGACAGACTAGATAGGCCATGTGATTGTTTTCTGTTGTCATATTTCTATCCACTGGCCCTTCTGTACGTTCAGGCTACCTGCTCAAAATCCCCTCAGATGGATATCTGCTGATGATGCGGAATCAGATGAGTCCCTCGGTGGGGCTACTTCTCTGGTCTTCCTGACTTCTCCAGTTCTAGTTGCCCGGTTGGGCTGTTTATCTCCTCTGGTTCTGGTAGCTTGTAGCTTGGGAGTCCCATATGTGAGGACGCATTTCTTGCTTGTTCACGGAGAAAGTGTAGTTACTCACCTGTAGCAGGTGTTCTCTGTGAACAGAAGCAATAAGTCCTCACAGCCCTCCCACCTCCCCGAGGAGTTGCCTTGTTGGCTTCTGCTATGTTATTGTACTGGAGAATATGGTGCTGCGGCAGGTGGGAAGGCAGGCACACATACACGGTGTACCTCCCAAAAGCTTCCTTCAGAAGCGGGGAACATCCTGTGCAAGCTTCGTCGGTCACCTCATCCATAAACGAGGACTCATTCCTGCTGTTCACGAAGAACAGTTGCTATAGGTGAGTAATTGCCATGTAGAATGGCAGAGATTAAAGTTGGAGGTGGTAGTTTTATGGTTTATTAGCCGTTTCTATGCCTCCTTTCTAGACTACTTTTATACTTTAGGGGATAATTATAAAATGCATACACAGTTTGTGCTATGTGGATTTTCAGAGCAAATCAAATTTTCAGATTTGAAGTACACACATACTTTTGGGAAATGACCACAGGAAAACTGTGCATGCACAATTATAGCTGCTATTAGGATGTACTTTTTTAGGTTAAAAAATGTACACATTTGAATTTTGAGAAATATGAATGTCAGTGCAAATATTTTCTCAAGCCTAGGCCCTCAGACTTTGAATAAAGTTACATATACGTGCATATCGGATGGATGATTTTGTAAAAGCCCATTTCTGCAGGGATAATGTGCTTTTGAATGTTGTCCTCTGTGTTTGCATCTTTTTATTGTTTCAAGTTTTAAACAACTGAATTGGAAATATGCATGTAATAAGTTTCATGAGAAACTAGGTCTTTTACATTGTTGCAATCATAATACATCAGATAACTGTAAAATGAGGTGATCATGACAATTGACATTTGAATTTAGCATTGAAGATTGAGGTAGTGCAGCATAAATGAAAAAGGAGATGACTGGTACTTTTCTATGTAAAGATTTTTGTGACTAATGTTCTGAAGTATATAGACCTGTAGTTCCCTTTTTTCCTATGTAGTTCTCTGTGAAATTTATAATAAAAACCGAGGGAAGAGAAAAATGTGATTTATTCAGTTTGCTTTATGTAATTGTTTTGTTTCTTCTGCAGGAAGCTGGGGGGTTATGTTTGGTGACTATAAAGGACTTGGGCTTCTAGTGTAAGAATACATGAAGTAGTCAGTGGGTTTGGTTTCTGGAAATGTTTGTTGGTGTTGGATACTTAAGAATTTGTTCTTTGTCTTGTTCTTTTTTTCTTCTTTTACAAAGGAAGACACTATGGAGGAGTCTGGCTGGAAGCTGGTGCATGGAGATGTCTTCAGGCCGCCTCAGTATCCAATGGTCCTCAGCTCTTTGCTGGGCTCTGGGATTCAGCTCTTCTGCATGGTTTTGATTGTCATATGTACGTAACAGGTTTGGGAGAGGTGTATCATGAGTAGAAAAGGGAGAAAGATGAGGGGGGAATTTTGGGCAAAGGAAGAACACCCTGTTACAGACCAAGGAGAGCCGCTTGATATAGTGCACCTGGATTTTCAGCTAGCCTTTGACAAGATCCCTCATGAGAGACTCTTGGCCAAATTAAAAAGTCATGGGATAGACGGCAGGGACTATTGTGGATCAGAAACTGGTTAAAAGATAGAAAGCAGAGGGTTGGGCTAAATGGCCAATTTTCTCAATGGAGAAAGGTGAATAGTGAAGTACCCCAGGGATCTGTGCTGGGAATGCTGCTTTTTAACATATTCATAAATGACTTGGAAATAGGAATAAAGAGTGAGGTGATGAAATTTGCAGATGAGACAAAATTATTCAAAGTTGTTAAAATGAAGAGGATTGTGAAAAATTGCAAGAAATTGATAAACTGGGCATTCAAATGGCAAATGTATTTATTTATTTTATTTATTTATTTTTTATACCGCTTTATCATTTCAATCAAAGCGGTTTACATTGTAACTTAAACTTGGTAATGCACATTAAACAGGGACATTGATAACTTGGATTTTCCTGAGCAATGGAGGGTTACATAAGAACATAAGATATGCCATTCTGGGTCAGACCAAGGTCCATCAAGCCCAGTATTCTGTTTCCAACAGTGGCCAATCTAGGTCATATGTACCTAGCAGTATCCCCAAGGGACACAGGTTCCACAATGCTTGTATTAGTTCAAGCATTGATATCCTGGGTCCCTTCTTAATAATGGTTTATGGACCTTTCCTCCAGGAACTTGTCCAAACCTTTTTTAAACCCAGCTACACTAACAGCCTTTACTACATCCTCCGGTAAGAAATTCCAGAGTTTGATTACACATTGAGTGAAAAAATATTTTCTTTTGTTAGTCTTAAATAGTTTACCCTGTAGCTTCATTGCATGTCCCCTAGTCTTTCTATATTCTGATAAGGTAAACAATCGATCTACGTTTACCCGTTCCACTCCGTTCATTAATTTATAGACTTCTATCATATCTCCCCTCAGCCGTCTCTTTTCCAGGTTAAAGAGCCCTAACCTTTTTAACCTTTCTTCATAGGAGTATCCTTCCATCCCCTTTACCATTTTGGTGGCTCTTCTCTGAACCTTTTCTAAAATCGCTATATCCTTTTTAAGATACGGCGACCAGAATTGCACACAGTATTCAAGGTGCGGTCTCACCATGGAACGATATAGAGGCATTATAATATCTTTTGTTTTATTTTCCATTCCTTTCGTTATCATACCTAGCATTCTATTTGCTCTCTTGGCTACCGCTGCACACTGGGCCGAGGGTTTTAACATGGTATCCACAATGACGCCTAAATCTCTTTCCTGGGTGGTAGTTCCTAATGTGGAACCTTGCATCGTGTAACCATAGTTTGGGTTGTTCTTCCCTAGGTGCATAACCTTGCACTTGTCCACATTAAATTTCATCTGCCATTTTGATGCCCAGCCTTCCAATTTATCAAGATACTCTTGCAATTTTCCACAATCCTCTTGGGTTTTAACAACTTTAAATAGTTTTGTGTCATCTGCAAATTTGATAACCTCACTCGTTATTCCACTTTCCAGGTCATTTATGAATATGTCAAAAAGCAGCGGACCCAGCACAGATCCCTGGGGTACACCACTATTCACCTTTCTCCATTGGGAAAATTGGCCATTTAGCCCTACCCTCTGCTTTCTATTTTTTCACCAGTTCCTGATCCACAATAGTACACTGCCTCCTATCCCATGACTCTTTAGTTTTGCCAAAAGTCTCTCATGAGGGACCTTGTCAAAGGCTTTCTGAAAGTCCAGATACACAATATCAACCGACTCACCTTTGTCCACCTGATTATTCACTCCTTCAAAAAAACATAACAGATTAGTAAGACAAGATCTTCCTTGTGACTTGCCCAAGGCCACAAGTAGTGCTGGTGGGAATTGAACCCTGGTCTCTTGGTTCCCAAGCAAGTGCTCTAACCATTAGGCTGCTACTCCACTTCAGATGAAATTTAATGTGGACAAGTGCAGATCTCCAGGAACAAGCAGGAATGAGTCTTCACATATGGGTACGTCGGTACCGACGGAGCCTGCGCGGGAACGCTCCCCAGCTTCCCAAAAAAGGAAAGCTTTTGGGAGCATCCCACAGCGCCTGCGCGCTGCCTTCCCGCCTTTCCTAACCGCCTCTCCTCAGTTCTTCTTTGCCGCAGAGCCAGCAGGTCGAGCCCTGTCACCGCTGAAGAAGTTCTTTATTTTATTTTATTTCTTTGGTCGCGTGTCTGCCTCCCCCCGACTCCGGACCGGTACCGCCGGTCTTTTCTTTCTTTCTTTTAAAAAAAAAAAATATATATAATTTCCCTCACTTAGTGTATTTTTCTTTCTAGGCCTTAGGCCTCACAAGAAAATTTTCCTCATGGAAAAACCGGCCTCCGGATTTAAGAAATGCACTAAGTGCAGCGGTACTATTTCTGTTACAGACACCCATGAATGGTGTCTTAAATGTTTGGGTCCTGAACACTCCATCTCGTATTGTCCGTCCTGCTCTGTGATGTCTAAACAGGGTTTACAGAACCGAGCAGCTAAGCTCCATGTGCTGTTTCCCGCTGATGCAACTTCGGTAGCATCGCCGTCTTCCAGGTCTTCTTCCCCCAATGGATCTCAGGTAACCAAACATAAATCTAGCCGGTCCTCGAAGGGTAAATCTCCCTCTAAGCATCAAGATGCCTCCGGGCTTGCCCTCGAGGATCCTGCACCGCCAAAACAACCCCGGCAGGAAGCTCCAGCTTACAAAGCTCCTCCTATGGTGTTACAGGTTGACATCGATGGCACGGCCTTGACCGATCACCTGTTAAAATGCTCTGGGGTACCGGCACAATCTTCCGGTACCGAATTCCAGGCATTCATGGCGTCGATGGATCAGAATGTTCTGTCCATGCAACAGGCTATTAATGCCTTCATTCAAGCTGCGACGCCGTTGATACCACAACAAACTCCGTTGTCGGTATCGACTCGGGTACCGGCACCAGCGCCGGTACTGGTACCGACTGCATCGGCATCGAGTAGGATACCGACTGCAGCGGTTCCCTGTCCAGGGCTGCTCCTCGGTACCGAGTCGGTACCGATGACCCCCGAGCTCGATACCGCTCGATACGCATTACGTGCGTTAGAAGAGCACCCTGACAGACGGTACTTTGATTCCTCTGGTGATTCTGATACATCAGAGGAGTCTGCTGAAGTATCCATAGCCCTTCCTGAAGAGCCTTCTTCTCCAAAAAGAAGAATGTCTCCTCCAGAGGATTTGTCCTTTCAAGACTTCATAAGAGAAGTAGCTAAAGGACTTTCTATTTCAGTAACCTCTGAATCAGAGCCCAGAGCAAAAAAATTTGATATTTTGGGTTACTCTAAAGCTCCTAAAGAGGCAGTCACCTTACCAATTCATGAGATTCTTTATGAACACATGATTGACTTATGGGAGGCTCCTCTCACTATCTCTCCTCATTCTCGCAGATTGGACACTATGTATCGTGTCCCTCCTTGTCCTGGGTTTCATAAAACACAGCTTCCTCACCATTCCATTGTGGTGCAGTCAGCTATGAAGAGGATAAAGAGTACGAAGAGACACTCTTCTGCTCCCCCAGGAAGAGAATGTAGGACCTTGGATGCTTTTGGTAGGAAAATCTTCCAAGCCAGTATGCTTATTGCCAGAATCAGTTCCTATAGTCTTTACATGGGTATGTTTCTAAAAGAGGTTGCAGATAAGCTGCACACTTTCCTCCCTTTTCTTCCAGAGGATAAAAGGGATGAATTCCTCATTTGGCTTAAGCATACACAAGACGTTTCAAAGTTTTCCAACAGGGCAGCCTTTGACTCCTTTGAAGGTGCCAGCAGAGCCTCAGACATTGCCATAGCTGCTTGCAGAATTGCTTGGCTCCAAGCTTCTGATTTAGAACCCTGGGTTCAAGATGGCTTAGGAAATCTGCCCTGTACAGGTGAAAATCTATTTGGCAAAGAATGGCAAATCAAAGCCACTCAAATAGATGCAGAAAACTCTGCTCTGGATAGACTTTCAAAATCAACCTCCATTCCTGCCAAGAAAAAGACCTTCAAAAAGTCTTTTTTTAAAAAGGGCAGATTCCCTTCTACTTCTGGCCAACAATCTTTTACAGGTCGCTTTGCCACTAAGTGTCAGCAACCTAAACAGGCTAGACCCAAGTCAACAGGGGCTGCTGCAACTCAGCAGACCCAACCTCCTCAGGGTTTTTGACTTGATGCTAGAGAACTTAGCCTTTCTGGCTTTAAAACAGCCAGAACCTCTCACCATTCCAGGAAGGTTAGCTCATTTTGCTCCCAGATGGGAGCAAATTACATCAGAGCAATGGACCCTCTCCATCATAAGAGAGGGCTACAAACTCCATTTCTCAGACCTTCCTCCCCACACCATGGTGAGACACTTCAATTCTCCCACATCTCTTCTCGACCTTCTAGGTCAAGAAGTAGCTACCCTTCTTGCCCAAGGGGCAATAGAAGAAGTTCCCCTTCTTCAACAAGGGTCAGGGTTTTACTCCCCCTATTTTCTCATTCCAAAGAAGACGGGGATACAGACCCATATTAGATCTCAGGGAATTGAACAAATTTCTATGCAAGGAGAAGTTCAAGATGCTTTCTCTGGGCACTCTCCTTCCATACCTTCAAAGTCAAGGCTGGCTTTGTTCTCTAGATCTCAAGGATGCGTACACACATGTCCTCATCCATCCATCTCACAGAAGATTCCTCCGTTTTCTTTTCCAAGGAAAACATTATCAGTACAGGGTGCTTCCTTTTGGTCTGGCCTCTGCTCCAAGAGTGTTCACCAAATGCATGGCAACAGTAGCTGCATTTCTACGCACTCTGGGAATTTTTGTATTCCCATACCTGGACGACTGGCTCATCCGAGCTCCATCTCAGTCAGAGGCCCAGATTTCCCTGGACCGCACAAGATGCATTCTGCAGTATCTGGGACTTGTGGTAAACCTCCCAAAGTCTCAGCTCACCCCTACTCAGTCCCTAGAATTCATAGGAGCCTGGTTGGATACCACCACTGCAAGGGCCTACCTTCCTCAGGCCCGTTGCCAACGTCTAGTGCAGTTAGCCTCCCAGATTCAGTCAAAGAGCCACTTAACTGCCCGGGAGATGCTACAGCTGCTAGGCCACATGGCTTCCACAGTGCCTGTGGTACCCTATGCTCGCCTACATATGAGAGCAGCCCAATGGACTTTGTCCACCCAGTGGACTCAAGCATCAGGAGCTCTCTCAGACCAAATAGCAACCTCCAAACGTCTCTTTTGGTCTCTCCAATGGTGGATGTCCACTCAAAATCTGTTGCTGGGGTCCCCCTTCCAACAGTTGTTACCCCAAGCAACCCTCACAACAGATGCCTCCCAATCAGGTTGGGGAGCTCATCTACAAGACCTCTCCACTCAAGGCACTTGGTCTCCACTGGAGACCTTTCTTCATATCAACCACTTGGAGCTTCGAGCAGTCTTTCTAGCTCTCAAGGTCTTTCATACCCTGCTCAGCTACAAGACAGTCCTCATCCATACGGACAATCAAGTAGCCATGTTTTACATAAACAAGCAAGGAGGAACTGGCTCTGTCGCTTTGCAACGAAGCTTTAAGATTGTGGGCCTTCGCCAGAGAGCATCAAATCCATCTCCTGGCAGTATACCTCCCAGGAATCCAAAACTCTTGGGCAGACAGACTCAGTCGAGTTCTGCTCCCACACGAATGGTCCCTGCACATGGATCAGATACTCAGAATCTTCCAAGAATGGGGAACCCCGGACATAGACCTCTTTGCAAGTCCGTGGAATGCCAAACTTCCCCGGTTCGGTTCCAGAATTCCGTGTCAGGGAGTTCAGGCTAAGAATGCCTTCCTCCTACATTGGGGTCAGGGCTTCCTGTATGCCTTTCCACCCATTCCCTTGATTCCCAAGACTCTGTTCAAACTCCAGAGGGATCAAGGATCTATGATCCTCATAGCTCCACGCTGGCCACGCCAAGTGTGGTACCCTCTACTTCTGCATCTCTCCCAAGCCCCCTCCCTGGACTTGGGAGCTGCTCCAGACCTTCTGTCCCAGGAGGAGGGGACTTTGTGGCACCCAAACCCCAAGTCCCTTCACCTCAGAGCTTGGTTACTGAAGGCCTAGACCTTCAACACTTCAATCTTTCGCAGCAAGTGAAGGATATCCTCCATGCCTCTAGGAAACCTTCCACTAGGCGTTCCTATGCTTTTAAATGGAAAAGATTTTCCATTTGGTGTGCTGAAAAGGGTCTCAACCCTCTAGCACTACCTTTGAATTCTCTATTGGAATATCTCCTGCATCTTTCCAATGCAGGCCTTAAGACGAATTCAGTAAGGGTCCATTTGAGTGCTATTGCAGCATCCCTTAAGCCTATCAATGGACAACCTATTTTCTCTCATCCTCTTATTGCAAGATTCATGAGAGGCCTAACTTTAACTAAACCTCCCATTAGGCCTCCTCCGGTGGCATGGGATTTAAATCTGGTTCTTGGTCAGCTTATGAAGCCTCCTTTTGAACCCTTAGCCACCACCTCCTTGAAATTCCTTTCCTGGAAGGTTATTTTCCTTATTGCAGTCACCTCAGCCGCATCAGTGAGCTGCAGGCCTTAGTGGCTAATCCACCTTATACAAGGTTCCATCATGATAAGGTAGTCCTTAGGACCAATCCACACTTTATGCCTAAAGTGGTCTCACCTTTTCATCTTAATCAAGAGGTATATTTACCTGTCTTTTTTCCAGCTCCTCATGCATCAAGTGCAGAGAAGAATCTTCATACTCTGGATTGTAAAAGAGCTCTTGCCTTTTACTTACAAAGGACACAGCAACATAGAAAGTCTTCCCAGCTCTTTGTTGCTTTTGATCCTTCTCATTTGGGACTTTCAGTCGCTAAGAGGACACTGTCCAATTGGATTGCTCAGTGTATTTCTTTCGCCTACCAGAGTAAAAACCTTTCTCTGGAGAGCCATGTCACAGCTCATAATGTGAGGGCCATGGCCACCTCTATGGCTCATCTAAATACTGTTTCCATCGACCAGATCTGTCGAGCAGCCACCTGGGCCTCGGTTCATACCTTCACACCCCATTACTGCTTGGACAAGGACTCCCGCCGGGATGCCTTGTTTGGTCAGGCTGTCCTCAAACACCTGTTCCATTCTTAATCAACTCCTACCCTCCTTCCCTGGATGGATGCCTGAGATCCATAGGAGAAAGTAGAACCCTTCTCAGGGTCTCATATCCTTGGGGATCTCCCAGGCAACTTTAGCTAGGGAGTCCCCATATGTGAAGACTCATTCCTGCTTGTTCCTGGAGATAGCACAGTTACTTACCTGTAACAGGTGATCTCTGGGAACAGCAGGAATAAGTCTTCACAACCCTCCCACCTCCCCTAGGAGATGTATCTCTCTATCTTTCCTTTCCTCTCTCTCTCTATTGTCTCAGCTTTAAACTCGAACTGAGGAGAGGCGGTTAGGAAAGGCGGGAAGGCAGCGCACAGGCGCTGTGGGATGCTCCCAAAAGCTTTCCTTTTTTGGGAAGCTGGGGAGCGTTCCCGCGCAGGCTCCGTCGGTACCGACGTACCCATATGTGAAGATTTATTCCTGCTGTTCCCAGAGATCACCTGTTACAGGTAAGTAACTGTGCTTTATGCACCTAGGAAAGAACAACCCAAATTACGATTACACGATGCAAGGTTCCACATTAGGAACCACCACCCAGGAAAAAGATTTAGGCATCGTCATGGATAATATATTGAAACCCTCTGCCCAGTGTGCATCGGTGGCTAAGAAAGCAAATAGAATGCTTGGAATCATAAGGAAAAGAATGGAGAATAAAACCTCTGTATCGTTCCATAGTGTGACCGCACCTTGAATATTGTGTGCAATTCTGGTCGCCATATCTTAAAAAGAATATAGCAGAATTGGAAGAGGTACAGAGAAGAGCCACCAGAATGGTAAAGGGGATGGAAGGATACCCCTATGAGGAAAGGCTTAGAAGATTAGGGCTTTTCAACTTGGAAAAGACATGGCTGAGGGGAGATATGATAGAGGTCTATAAATGAATGAATGGAGTGGAAGGAGTAAATGTAGATTGATTATTTATGCCATCAAAATATAGAAAGACTAGAGGACATTCAATGAAGCTACAATTTAACCCATTTAGACTAATAAGAGGAAATATTTTTTCACTTGACATGTAATCAAGCTCTGGAATTCATTACCGGAGGATATAGTAAAAGCTGTTGTAGCTGGGTTTAAAAAAGGTTTGGACAAATTCTGGAGGAAAGGTCCATAAACTGTTATTAAAGAGGACCCGGGAAATCCACTGATTATTCTGAGACGAGCATTGTGGAACCTGTGTACTTTTTTGGGAAATGCCAGGTACTTGTGACCTGTATTGGCCACTGCTGGAAACAGGATACTGTGCTTGATGGCCATTTCTCCTGTTCTTTGAAAGGGGAGAGTGATTTGGAGAAGGCTGTCTGAGATGATCTTTGCTGTTCTTTTGTTCTCCAGTCGTGGCTATGTTGGGTATGCTCTCTCCTTCCAGCAGAGGTGCTCTCATGACTACTGCTTGCTTCCTTTTCATGTTCATGGGGTAAGTAGTTACTCCTTTCTTCCTTCATGCTTTTTACTTTTTTCTGTTTGATCTTTTTGACTTTTCTCTACTGTATCAGGGTGTTTGGTGGATTTTTTGCTGGCCGTTTGTATCGGACTCTGAAAGGTCATCGCTGGAGAAAAGGTGCATTCTGTGTAAGTCTATCTGTCTTTTTAAGGCCGTGAAATTTAGCTTGGGAGACTTTGTACACGTAGAAGAAAAGCCAAGCTTATGATGGAGACTGTATCTGATATATGATGAGGAGATATAATTGCTTGGAAGATGAACGCAGTGCTTTGGGGAGAGCATTGTCAGTTGCCGTCTGTTTATTTCTCTGAGGAAATGATGCATGCTTATTTTGAAGGGGAAGCCTTTAAAGCAGTAGCTCTCAACCCAGTACTCTGGGACCCCCAGGCCCGTCTGGTTTTCAGGATATCCACAATGAATATGAATATGAAGATCTGCGTGCACTGCTCCATTATATGCAGATCTCTCACGCATATTCATTGCGGATATCCTGAAAACCTGACTGGCCTGGGGGTCCCAGAGAACAGGGTTGAGAACCCCTGCCTTGCCTGTGCATCTACACATTTAGCACATCAGTGGCAGAGCATAAATGCATGAAATTATCTTTAGGGAGATAAATTGCAAAAAGCATCAGCTACATAAAAAGAGAATTTCTGCTTGAGATTGAAGCTGCAGGACAGGGATCCTCAACATTTTCAAGGGAAGGGCCAAGCAGGGCGCTTGAAATTACCAAGAGAGCCAGGCTTTGGTGAGTGTTGGGTGGAGGGAGTTTCACCTCCGTGGCATGTCTGTCTCTTTTGATGATATGAAACTATAGAAAAGGGGGGAGGCAGAGGGCACAGTTGCCAAGGGAAACAGATAGCAGAGTGTCAGTAATAATACTGCACATAGAGACTGACAGAAAAAGTTAACAGTTCCCAAGGGCAAAAATTATATTGACCAATAACTGATATAGATAATGAAGGGAAGAAAAAGGGGCATTCATAGCTGCATAGCAGTGAGACCATGTAAGGCTCTAGGAATCTCTAAACATTATTTTTTAAACTCTTTTTTTATTTATGCAAGTTTTTACAATAAACCAAAAAGTAACAATATCCATGTTGTTCAGAAAACAGAACTAAACAGTAGAAAGCCATACTAAGAAGAAAATATATACCATTTAGAAGAAAAGGAAACAATACCCAGTTAGCTCACCTAGCCCTCAATATGGAAGAGAAACTAAAGAAATAACTATATAATTTGCAAGTTGCAAAAGAAAAAGGCAGGGCACTACTCAGTCAATACAAATTCCTACGACTCTAGCAAAGATGGATGCTTCTGAGCGACAAGCATTTATGAAAGTCAGCAGCTGGGAGGGCTCAAAAAATAAAGGAAATTGACTGTTACTTACATGAGTGCTTTAGAAAAAAGAGCCCCCCAGCTGCTGAACCCCAGGGAGAAGTAGTAGACATTCCCTGTGCCGCCATAAGCCCGGATAGATCCGAACCACCAACCCCTTAAAAGGTAACCGTCTCTTAAAGAAGAGCTTTAACAGCCATTTCTTATCGCATAGCAAAGCAGATGCGACCATTAAAGCAGACAGAACCGGAGTCTCCTCTAATGAAGACTTCAGCAAGGCAGTAACATTTAATGCCTCAACAGGTTGATCATCCAGCCGAACTGAGGAGGGAGATTTTTTTCCCAATGGCAAATAAAATACTTTCACAATAGATGGAATCATATCTTTAAGAATAAACATTATTTGCCAGAAAAAAACTCTCCTTCAAAATTCAAGAAAGTTTTTATCCTTATGAGTATCCAAGTGGTATATATTTATTCGTATAAATTTTTAAAGTCAGTGCAGTTCCAGCAAGGTTCTTTTCAAAATGGCCACCTTTTGCCTAGAAAAGGGATTTGTCAAGGTGACTACTTTCTCTTCAAGCTTCAAAGTCACTATTATCAGCTAGACCAGTCCAGTTGCATGGGTTTATGTCACCCTACCAGCACTGGGAAAACTCAGCTTTCTAGTAACATTACTGTTATAAGGAGTGGTGCAACCAGTTTTCTCTGTCTCTAGCAAATGCTGTAACTTCTGGATTGGTGCAGCAGCAACTTCTTGGTGGCTTCCGGAGTTTAGTCTATGGTAGGTACTCCTTGTTTGAGCAGGGCTAAGACCCTGCTCTTAGAGCATGGTTTGCAGGCTATCATGTCTGATCAAGCTAGGTGAACTGCAGAGTGTATCCCAGAGTATCAACTCATGGGCCCTTCCTCAGGTGAAAAAAATCTAGGCAGGAGTGCTCTGAGGGTCCTCCTTCTCCCCAGTGGATGAAAAAAAAGCCTGAGAGAGTGGTAAGTTTGGAGGAGGTGGGAACTTGGCCCATAACAAAGGAAAATACCCAGATGTTCGTGAGGGTGCCAGGGGTAACAGTATGAGCAAGATTGCAGTCAGTGGCTGGGCAGGGTAACCAGTCCTGCCGCATTTGCGATCAGCATGGGACCAGTTTCTTTGTGCATCAGAGGTGCCAGAGGAGGTTGTGTGGTAGCCTTCCCTGGTCATGGAGGCTCACTGACAGAGGAGCACATTTCTCCCACCTCTGCCATGGACCATGCACGAGTGGGAATGGCAGCCATTTTATGTGAGTGCTTGGTCTTTCCTGAGCCTTCTCCTGGCCCAGGCCAGTTAACGTCTTCCTCTTTTGGACTTCCAGAACGTGTTCCAGATTGAGAGGTTGTCCAGGTACCTCTCCAAATGCAGGGGTTCCCCTACTGAGCATTTTTTCCCTGATTTTATTCTGGTCAGTAGATGTCTGCACTATGCAGAAGTCTGGGGTTTTAAGTCAGGATGTGACCTGGCCTGGGAGAGCACTTAGTGGTTTGGTTGCAAGGGGCCAACTCCTACGAAACTCAGATTCTGGGGGGACAGGGGGAGGACTTGCACTATCCTCTGTGCTTAAAGATCTGGCGGATGAGGCTCTTTTGGGTGTGTTACCCCAGAGGGAGGTTTAGTTTTTGGCTGCAAAGATAATTTGCCTGTTTATAAAGGAAGAACTGATCTTGCTCTATTGGGTGGGTTTTTCTGCTGCTCCTCCCACCTTTGCAGGATGGAAGATCTGAATGCATACATTAAGGATGGAGCCATTGTCAGTTCAGATGGCCAGTGTAAAAAACAAAAAACGGTGTTCTCTGCCGTCTGACATACTTTCATAGAAAGGGCTAACTCCATACTGTCTAGGTCTGATTTTTAAAGGTTTGGTGCTTAGATGAAGGAAGAGAGGCATGTAAGTGTATTAGCAGACAGAAAATAGGGATGTCTGCTCCCAGTTCATTCTGCAAGACCTTCTGGCAACAAGTGGCAACAAAGGCAGGTTTCTTATTGTTCCTCCAGACCAGTCCCACACCTCTGAGTAGTGTACCTCTTCCAGCAGCTTGGAGACTGAGCATGTCATCTTTTGATGACACCAGTATTAATACAGGAGGGTCCGCCCACAAGCTCCAGTATGCTCAGTCTCCAAGCAGCCGGAGGAGGTAGTGAGCCAGGGTGCTGGGCTCACTGAAGGGACAACTAAGGATAATAGGTTAGCGTTTTATTTTTCTTTCCCGTTTTAGCACAGTGTGCTGTTTTTTCTTTTCTTGACTGAAGTTGTCCACCAAAAAACAAAAGACAGAGGGCTCCTCATCCGTAATAGCAGGCAACTGAGGAGGTCCCCCCTCCCCCCACCTCAGGCTCGTTGATGTGTTTGTGGGTGATTTTGTACACACCGGGCTCTTGGCGACTCCCGAACCCATCGGGTGAAGAGCCGCCGCATAGAAATCCTGCACTGGCGTGAGAGAAAGGAGACATCAGGCAGCTCCCAGTCAGTTCCCTCAGCACTGAAGCCGGATCGAGCAGCTGAGCGCAAGGAGAGTGAGGCCAGAACGGTGGTGAGACGCTGCTACACAACTGAAAGGCCCTTGCTTACGCTAAAAAAATATAAAAAAAATTTAAAAAACAGGTAATTGCCGGTGTCAGGGGGCCTCTGTGGGAGCAGAGCAGGATTAGCACGGGATGTGCACGCTTGCGGCCTAGCTGATTCAGCAGCTGCCTTGCACCATGTGGGGAAAGCCTCTGAGTGCTGCTGCAGCGCAGGAAAGCTGAAGCGCGGTTTTTCTCCTGCTAGCGTTCCTGCGTTCAGTATACAGGCCTGGGGCTTGGCGGCACTTTTCCCCCCCAGAGGTTGCTTGCGGCAATGTTTTTTTCAGTTCAGGGCCAGTTTAACGCTAGCAGAGAATGTGGGCAGTGAGAATAGAGAGGTTTATTTTCTTTTATTGCTGTTAAATAGTTTCTTTCACTTCTGTGGAGGTTTTGGAGGTTTTCACTTCTGTGGAGGTCTTCAGTTAGCTTGAAGCTAGGGGGGGGGTCCCCCTCTTTATTTGCAGGAGGGGGGGGGATTCCTAGGGCAGGGCCGCAGACGCTTCTTCCATGCCGGATCGGCCGCAGTGCCTGGGGTGTGGAACCAGGAGAGGTGCGGTCTCGGAGGCAGGCATCTGTTAAGGGTATGCCTAGGGGGCCACCTCAGTGGAGCAAGACCTGCAGGTGAAGGCGAGGCAGGACAAGTCCCCCTCTCCCTTGGAAAGCCCAAGACTCGGGGCCATCTGTGGCCGCCACCAGGCCTTGCCCCCAGCCATTCCCACACTCCCCACGTCTCAAATCCGGGGGGGGAGGGGATGTGAGTGGCCCGAGTGGTTTGGTGCCAGCGTATGCCCTGCTTCTAGGGCATTTTGCCTGTGCCAGTAGGGTTCAGCAGGTGTTGCAGCAATGCTGGAGTGCAGGACAGAGAGGACAATAGACTCAAAGGAAGGCAAAATGCGACCTTCAAGGAGAGCTAGGCCCTTCGAGGAGTGCTAGGGTCAGTCTCCGGTGTCAGAAGGGCCGGACGGTGACTGTCTAGACACGGATTTGCAGGGCGAAGAGCTGGAGGAAAGCGAAGTTCCGGATTGTTCGGCTGTCCCACCAGGCGGACTTGCCGGCGCTCATCATGGAATCTTCAAGGTCCTTAATGTGCGGTCCTCTAAGGGAGCATAGAAAACTCACTACCCCAGACCATCTGGAAGACTCGAAGGTTTTTCCTGGAACATAGAGTGGTCAGCCAAATGATTCCGGTTAAATGAGACATGCCTGAGGCTGGTCTCAAGGGTGTGCGGACCATGACGCATCTGTACCTACGGCCAGCCCAAGTCTGCTAATGGCTCCAGTCCCTTAAGTGGCTTGCTGCGGTCTCTGCAGGTAGCAAGATGACGATGATACCGGTTGAAGGATTGGGCATCGCTCAAATATGTCCAGGATAGGACGTTTGCTGAAACAGATCTTTGATATCAATGCCCTATTGCTGCAGGCATCCCTTGGTGGGGCCTTGGTAGCGAGAGTCTGCCTCCGCTGGTCCCAGTGGGTGTTGTGGCTGGGGATCCAGCGTTGGACTCATCAGAGGAGTCAGCCAAATTAGAGTCGGGGGCTGCCTATCTCACGGAGACGCACTATGATCTCATCAGAGAACTGTCCAAGAGTATGGCCTCCTTGGAAGCGGCGTGTCACTGCCTTTGCTGCACCAGGCCTTGGAAGAACTGTCTGCCACCCAGTTTCGCAGCCAAACTCCCCTGTAAAGGGAAACTGCTATTTGGAGTGGACTTAGCTAGTTAAAGACTGGGGATAGTCCGGCGGGAATGTCTTTCCGAGAATAAGCAGAAGCAGAATTGCAACTTCCTGGCTGTTTCATACAGCACGTTTCTTCCCCCCTCCTGGAGGGGAATTTCCCCTCAAGAGGAGGTTTTTTTTGAGGTATTCGAGGAGCGAGTAGAAGATTCGGAGCTGCCCCATCCTCGGGACCCCGGAAAACCCAATGAAGTGAGGGGGGAGCCCAGGTAGTAGTACAGCCAGTCAGAGGTCAGTGACGGAGGTCTACCCTGCCTGGGTCCAGATCACTTCGACCAATTTTATTTATTTATTTTATTTAACAAACATTTCTATACCGCACTTTCCCATGGATCAAGTGCGGTTTACAATGAACTGTGGTTTTCAAGGTATGGTAAAATACATACCTAGTCATATTACATAGAACAATTGTGAACTTTTTACAGATAACATGGTAACTATATACATACAGTACAATTTACATTCCAGGAGGTATACTTGGAAGTACAATCTGAGCTTTTTACATTTTTACATGGGTGGTGGTTGTTGTTAAGTGCCGTCGAGTCAGAGTCGACTCATGGCGACCCTCTGGATAGCTATCCTAAATTGTGTTCGGTCTTCAGTCAGGCAGCTCATTGTTGACAGACTGGTACCCGTAGCTGCTGTTATTGTATCGATCCATCTCATTGCTGGCCTTCCTCTTTTGCGTTGACCTTCTATCTTGCCAAGCATAATGTCTTTCTCTATTGATCTCTCTCTTCGCATGATGTGTCCAAAGTATGAAAGTCGAAGTCTTGTCATCTGAGCTTCTAAAGAAAGCTTAGGTTTGATCTCCTCTAGTACCGACTGGTTTGTTCTTCGGGCAGTCCATGGTATACACAGTATTCGCCGCCAGCACCATAATTCAAAGGCATCAATTTTCTTCCTGTCTATCTTTTTCACTGTCCAGCTTTCACATCCATATGATATTGAAAATACCATGGCTTGAACAAGTCAAATCTTTGTATGGAGAGAGATATCTCTGCTCTTGAGAATCTTATCTAGGTCTTTCATAGCCACTCTGCCAAGAGCAATGGGTACATGAGGTACTAGAGGTCATCTGGGAGGGCTACGCCCTCAAGTTGGCTTGGCCAGTAAGCCACTCCTTCTTTTAGTCTCCCGGGACCAGAACGGTAGTGGTCGGTACTTCATAAAAGCAGCGCGCCATCGGGCGCAGGCCTCTTCAGACCCCCGCCACCACCAGCAGCTCTCCCCTTCCCGGGGATCGAGCCACCAGCAGCGGGAGGGGCCGCGGAGCTTTCCCTGCCCAATTGGAGCAGCACAAGGTGTTTAAAAGCAGCGCGCCATCGGGCGCAGGCCTCTTCAGACCCCCGCCACCACCACCAGCAGCTCTCCCCTTCCCGGGGATCGAGCCACCAGCAGCGGGAGGGGCCGCGGAGCTTTCCCTGCCCAATCGGAGCAGCCCAAGGTGTTTAAAAGCAGCGCGCCATCGGGCGTGCCCGCGCCTGGTGGGCCCGCGCCTGAGGGCCTCGCCAGAGGGCCCTTTGGCGTGGCCCTTAGGCGGGGCACGGCAAGAAACACAGATAATCCGTATAAGCACAGCAGTGTCTCGACTGCCTGGCGGGTTTGAAACTAACCTCATCAACATCATCTGAAAAAGATCTCCGTCGTCTTCAAACCTCCAGCTGGAGCGCACCTATGGCAGACCTCGCTCTCACATTGAACCAAGCCACCTATCGATCACAGCAAGTATACCACTTCTAAAACACTGGCTATAATTGAGTCTTCCAGCACACCCAACTAAGCCGATATCAGTATTCTCCTATGGTCACACATATCCTATGATCTGTAGCTTCATATACTGTTGTCAGTAGCCTATATAACTTTGTTGATAGTACCTATACCGTTGTCAGTAGCCTATATAACACTGTCAATAGCTTCTTATACTGTATATAACATTGTTGATAGTACCTATACTGTTGTCAGTAGCCTATATAACATTGTGATAGTACCTATCCTGTTGTCAGTAGCCTATATAACACTGTCAATAGCTTCTTATACTGTTGTCAGTAGCATCATATACCGTTGTCCATTGCTATACTGTTTTGTGTCTCACTACTGCACTCTCTGTCCTGCTATTGCACTATACTGCAGCATATCTACAGTACTTCGCACACAACAGGAACTCGCAAAATGGCCCTCCAGCTCTTCGCCTTTATCAGCTTTTTCCTACTTACTCACTGGCTCGGAACCTCCCAAGCCCTTTACATATCTCATGGAATTATCCCCATCTTAAATAGCCATGGAAAAAGGTGGTCTGGACCCCCATACTCCCACCCAGGAAGTGACACCTACACACGCCGCTCCCATTTGATACACATAGCACTCCAGCTGCCCAATACACCCACCCAGGAAAAACCTCCGAACTACCGACCCCTAAGATGTGCCATCATAAATGCGCGTTCTATTCGCAAAAAATGGCCTGTGGTTCTTGAAACAATTTCCCGCTATGACCTAGAGATACT
Organism: Ichthyophis bannanicus; assembly: GCA_033557465.1. NCBI lineage: Eukaryota > Metazoa > Chordata > Amphibia > Gymnophiona > Ichthyophiidae > Ichthyophis > Ichthyophis bannanicus. Next base: position 145,810,138 of record CM066049.1, on the reverse strand, counting down.
CATGATCACGGAAACCTGGCTATCAGCGGAAGATAACGTTCTCATCAACCAACTTCTACCACCCAATTTCGCCATACACACAAGACATAGAGAAAACAAAAAAGGAGGAGGGGTGCTCATAGTCTCCAAATCGGACCTTAACTTCCACATAACAGATTCCTCTAGCTCAAACAATCTAGACATACTCTCCATTACAAACCAGCAAATCTCCCTCAACCTCTTATACAGGACACCGTCCACGTCTCCAGATGACCTCCCAACCATTATTGACCTTACTGCCAGCACCCTCAATCCCAATAAACCAAATTGGATAATGGGTGACTTCAATCTCCCATCGTTATCCCAAAACCACGCAATTGCCTTCCTTGGTGCTATGGAAGACCTGGGACTCAAGCAAATTATCAATAAACCCACTCATATAAAGGAAAACATTCTGGATTTGGTATTTGCTCCTCAGCCAGTCTTTGAACAAAACCACAACCTACCAATATCAATCGTTGATGTACCCTGGTCAGACCACAAACTGATCATTTTCCAGATCCCCATCATCAATGAGAAGCTGCACAGAAGCCAAAACATGCACAGCACATCACGGACGCCCACAAGAAGATTTAGACCATTTAACAGGGAACACATCTTGGCTGAGACCCAATCACTCCTCAACAAAACCGTACCAGACCTCGACGAACTAATCACCTCCTGGAACTCCAATCTGCATGCCATATCACAACCTCCAATTTCCAATAACACAAAGAGGAGAAAAAGAAGCACCGCCCCATGGTTCTCTCCTGAATTGCGATCCTCTCTGACTCAACTCCGCAGACTGGAGCGCCGCTGGCGCAGATCACTTTCCACTGAAGATCAGATCGCCTACCGTACTCACCTCTCCACACACCGTGAAGCAATCACAACCACAATGAAACAATATCACACAGACACCCTAAAGAGATCACTGAATAAACCACGTGACCTCTTCAACCTGGTCAAATCCCTCTCAAAGGAACCTTCTCCCGAACAACACAGTGAGATTCATCCACAGAAATTCGCTGACTACATGCAATCCAAGATAGTGCAAACTAACAAGGTGTCAACAGTCCCGTTCCAAGAACCAACGAATGCAACCCCACTAAATAATTTCTCTACACCATCCACTAAATGCATCGAGGACACCATAGCATCTCTCAATACCTCCACTGCACAAACGGACCCATGCCCAGCTTTTTGGATTAAGGAGCTACGTTGTGCGTTCAGCCCCTTCATTGCAAATCTAATGAACCTCTCACTCACAACAGGGTACTTCCCTGCAGCACTCAAGCAGACTTCCATCAGGCCACTTTTGAAAAACCCCAAGCTAGACCCGCAAAAGGTCGAATCTTATAGGCCTATAGCTAGCATTCCCCTCTTAGCTAAGATAATTGAGAAGGAGGCACAACGGCAAATCCAAGATCATATAGACACCACAGCTCCCCTAGATCACTGCCAACATGGGTTCAGAGAATATCATGGGGTCGAGACCCTACTCACTAACCTGTTCAATGACATTATCACAGGCATTAACAACATCCGACAAGGATTTGTACTCGTCTTCTTAGACATCGCTGCGGCGTTCGACTCGGTAAGCCACGAAATTCTCCTCGGACGACTGAAAGAGAAAGGTATCTGCAACAGTGCATTAGAATGGTGTAACTCTTATCTGGATGGAAGATGGCAATATGTGAAGTCCGGTACAGAAGAGTCAAAACGCTTCCATCAAAAGCAAGGTGTGCCTCAAGGTTCCTCATTGTCTTCCCTACTATTTAATATATACATGCAGCCCATCTGCGACATCATAAGATCTTTCAAAGTCAACTGCTTGATATACGCAGATGACATTCTCTTATATATGCCTTTCTCTACAACTCAATTAGACCTGGCACCGTTGGTAGACTGCCTCAATTCGGTCTCAGAGTGGTTCCAATCACAAAACCTTCGCATTCAACATAAAAAAACAGAGGTGCTCTTCATCTCCAAAGACCCCAACTTCACCCCTCCAGCCCACGTCAGTGTCAAGGAAGCTGACCTACAAGCTAAAGAAATAATAAGATACCTTGGAGTTACATTGGACCAACGTCTGGATATGAAACATCACATAAATAACATAGTCAAAGCTGTATACTTCAAAATACGCTCGCTCAGGCATATACGCTCCCTGTTGGACCCGGACGACTTCCGAACCATATACCAAGCGCTAATCCTGCCACACTTCGACTTTGCAAATGCCATATTACAAGGTCTCCCTCAATCCACTCTTAGCCCATTACAGATGGCCATGAATGCCGCAGCAAGAGTCCTCTACGGAGCCTCCAGAAGTGACCACGTAACTCCCATTCTTAAACAGCTTCACTGGCTCCCCATCCATGGGAGGATCATCTTTAAAACCCTAGTCCTATCATTCAAGGCAATCAAGGGTATCTCATCCTCCTCACTCACAGATCTGATTCACACTGTACCCCCCAACAGATCCAGAAGAACAACAGCCGTAAACCTACTGACAACCTCGAAGGCGTCGACAAAGTGCAACATGACAACCTCAAACAGAGCCTTCAGTTTCTATGTCCCCAAATGCTGGAACGCTCTACCCTCCGACATAAGGGCCATTACTGACCTACTCCAGTTCAGGAAGGCACTCAAATACCACCTCTTCCTTCAATACTACCCTACCAGCAATTGAACCAGAGGAAGTGACCCACTCATGAACACACCATGCCGTTCTTTATATTACTAAGACTCTATTCTGTTCTATGTAATTATCTCATGTATATAGTTTACCCCGGTTCTCCAAGTTTGTACTCCTGTTCGATGTAAACCAAACAGCTTGTTATGGTCTTTATGTTATAATGTAAACCGCGCTGATGCCGAATAGTGCGGTATATAAGAACTTGTAATAAATAAATAAATAAAAAATAGTGCCAAAATAGGAAGGCTCCTTCCACCCAATCCCCAACCTCAAGCAGGTGACCCACTGTCTTCAGGGTCCGCATTGTCACTTGGAAGCTGGGTGGTCTGTCATAGTGGCAGTCTGAAAAGGAAGAGTTCCTGTCATCTCTCGATCTAACAGAGACATATTTGCACATCCCCATACATTCGGAACACCAACAGTTCCTTTGGTTTGCGGTTCCAATGGGGCAGTTACAGTTTTGCGCTTTGCCGCTCGGTCTCGCAACAGCGCTGCGTATCTTTACCAAGGTCATGGTGGTGGTAGCGGAGGCACTCGGCAGAGAAGGTGTTCTGGTACATCCAAACCTTAACAATTGGCTGATTCGAGCATAGTCAAGGGTCGAAAACAAACAAGCTATGGCCCGGGTGGTACAGTTCCTTCAAAGATTAGGCTGGGTGATCTATGTGGCCAAGAAACATTTGGTTCCCTCTCAGGAACTCTAGTACCTGGGGCGTGATTTGGCATGCATGTGGGGAGAGTCTTCCTGCTGGAACAGCAGGCACAGAGGCTTTGCAAACTAGTGGGACAATTTCTGTGCAGGACGGAACCGACTGTCTGGTATTTCCTGCAGGTCCTGGGGACCATGGCAGCCACTCTTGAGCTTGTGCCGGGGGGGGGCAAGTGCACACACAGGGTTTTGCCCCAGTGATGGTCACACCAGATGCATCTCTTGTCCCGGAAGCTCTTCTGCCCGCCGGCGGCCATGTAAGCTCTCCAGTGGTGGCTCTACCTGGGGAATCTAGAAGGCAGTGTGCTCCCTCGAGTCGCCACAATGCATTCCGCTGATGCCTGATGCCAGACTGCCCAACTGGGGAGTCAATTCTAATGACACTTTGCCCAGGGATGGTGTAGTGTGCAGGAAATTTGCTGGTTGATCAACAGGCTGAAGTTGTGGGCAGTGACCCTGGTGCTCTGGAGATTCCAGCCCTGGTTGCAGAGGAAGATGGTAAGGGTCCTTTCAGACAGTGCAACCACTCTAGCCTATGTTAACTGCCAGGGAGGCACGGGCAGCATGGCCCTGAAGGAGGAGTCCGAAAGGCAGTTAAGCTGGGCCAAAAGTCACCTCCAGGCTCTGTCGGTGGTGCATGTGGCGGGAGACGACAATGTGGCAGTGGACTATGAGTCGAGTGGCAGTTGACTCCAGAGTGAATGGGGGCTCAACCAGGTGGTGTCCTCCCAGGTAGTGCTCCGCTGGGGCACCCTGGTCATGGACCTATTAGTTACATTCGAGACCAAAAAAAAAAAAATTTTGTTCAGCAGGTGAAGGGGCAGGATGTCAGAAGGCCTAGACGTCCTAATGCAAAATGGCCTATGGAAGGGCTTCTCGGTCTTCTCGCTATGGGCTCTAAAAGGCCGGATCGTGCAGAGGATCAGAGCTCATCGGGGCTTGGTAATTCTGATCACTCTGGATTTGCGAAGACAGCTGTGGTATGCCGACCTCTTGCGGCTTCGGGAGGATCGGCCATGGCATCTTCTGACTCGAGAGGATCTACTGTTGGGGGGCCATTGCGAATGCTGCAGGTAGATTGATTCTCGCTTATGGCATGGCTCTTGAGAGTGCATGACCAAAGAGGGGAGGCTACTCTGCTTCGGCGATTTCAACCTTGTGGAAGGCAAGGAAAAGATCTACCTCTCTCATCTATATCTGTGTCTGGCGCATCTTCGGTGTGGGATGTGCAGACAGGCTCATCCGTTTATGGCTTCTATTCCGGATGGCTTAGCATTCTTGCAGGCTGGTTTCGATAAGGGCCTGACAGCTGTTGCAGGTGCAGTTGGCGGTGATTCCCTGCTATTGTGGAAAGATCCGTTCCCTCAAGACCCATCTGTTTTCCCTAGCCTTTCCCTCATGAGTATTAATATTCTCTTCCTATCACTCTATTTGTCTAACTGTCCTGTTCTTACTCTCTTCTCTGCTCTATCATATATTGTAGTTCTATTTTTCCTTTTTCTATAATTGTTATTAATTTTGTCTTTGTAAACTGCCCCGATGTTATGGGGGGCGGTATAACAAGTGTGAAATAAACAATAAACAAGAGGTAGCAGTGGGGACGCACCCAGACATCTAAAGATTCCTGAGGGCGGTGGCCCTTCGGCATCCATCGGAAGTCAGGGATGCCACGGTGGGATCTCATTTTGGTATTAGAGGTGCTGGTGAAAGAGCCCTTTGAGCCATAGAACCAACCTTCACTGAAAGACTTAACCCTCAAGATAGTGTTTCGTTTAGCTCTATGCTCTGTATGCATTATTTCGGAGCTTCAAGCCTGATCTTGCCAGGAGCCGTTTCTTTCCTCTTCAAATGAGAATGTGGTCTTGCAACCGGTATCATATTTTTTTGCCCAAGCTGATTTTGACCTTTCATTTGAACCAGTCCATTTTCCTACTGGTCCTCGTGAGCATGGAAAATGTCTCCATCAGCCCACAGGGGCGCCTCATGGATGTCCGACATGTCCTGTGGCAGTATTTGAAGTGGACTGCAGGTTTCCACAAGTCGGATCGCTTATTCATGCTGTTGGAGGACCGTGTGGGGGGTGGGGGGAGGCAGTGGCTAAGGCCCCTATTTCCATATGGATCAGAGAGGCAATCACATCAGCATAGGGATTGCATGCTCATTCCCTAAGAGCTCAGGTGGCTTCTGGAGAGGAATATAGCTTGGTGTGCTGCCAGTTGCAATTGGTAGGGTGGCAACCTGGTTATCGCTTCGTACCTTTGCTAAGCATTACCGCCTGGATGTCCAGGTGGCAAGAGATGGCCACTTTTGGGATAGGCGGTGCTTCAGGCCGGTTTTGGTAGACCCTTCCCATTAAGTTAACTGCTCTGTTACGTCCCAGAGGTGCGGGACTGGTCTGGAGGGGTGATAAGGAAGGTGAAATTAGACTTACCTGCTAATTGTTCCTTGAGGAACTTCAGACCAGTGCTGGTTGTCTGTACTGGGGCCTGAAGCGGGTTTTCCTGGTCTAAGGAAATGGCCCAGGGGTCATAAGATGTGGAGCGGAGTTGGTGTTGAGGGCAGACCAAAGGATTGTCTGCTCCTCGTGCGGGGCGGCATACATGCCAGCAGCCGGAAGGGCTACAGGTAAGCCTTCACATTCTAGGGGAGGGGAAATCTCTTCTCCGCTGAGAGGTAAGTTAGATTTTAAGATGTAGAATGGTTTGGTTCAAGTTTTAAGCACTTCTTTGTTGCTCCTGTGAGTCTGCTTGTCAATAGGTTACTGGAGCTTGTGGGCGGTCCCTACTGTATTAATACTGGTGTCATCAAAAGATGACATGCTCAGTCTCCAAGCTGCTGAAAGAGGTATACTACCCCGAGGTGCGGGACTGGTCTGGAGTTCCTCAAGGAACAACAATTAACAGATAAGTCTAATTTCACCTTTTGTGCTTACATATTAGAATTTTTATCTTTTTTTTTTTTTTTTTTTTTAAGTGCCATCAAGTCAGTGTTGACTCCTGGTGACCCAGCAGTCCCTGGGTTTTCTTGGGAAGGTATGACCAGAAATAGATTGCCAGGCCTTTTCTTCCAAGGCAGTGGGTGGTAAAGTGACTTTCCCAAGGCCACAAGGAGTGCTAGTAGGAATCAAACCCTGTTCTCTTGGATACTAGGCTGTTGCTTTAACCACTAGGCTACTTCTCCATTGGGATTTTTATTAGAGTACAAAGTGAGTTTACCTGTGATCTGGTCGCAATATTTTGGCTCTTTCAGTCTCTTCTGGTCCCTCAAGCAGCGAGAAACATAGAACACAAACACTCAAACACAACGTTCCTCTTTCTGTGAGCTCAAAGGGAAGCCAACAGGAAGGTCTGTGGACATAGCATAATTCCACTTCTGTTGGATCAAAGGTTTTCCCCTATAGAGGCTCTTTTTATTATAGTAAAATGGGGAAGTAACTGCGTCATTAATCATGAACATGAAATAACACAAGGTGTCGCTAGAATTCTTTTACAGAGTAATAGCTGATTACAATATATTAGATTCAATTTACTTGATTCTGATAAAATTTATAACTGCAGAATTGCAGAAATTACGCTGTGCCAGCAGTGACCTATAGTTGACTGTACATTTTGTTGCACAGTTCATAGCCTGTGTTTATTCTTTATGCTTGCGTTAACAATGCTCTTAAGCTATTTTAAATAGAATAAGATTTAATGATCACGAGAGCTGTGTAACTGTTTTAAAAGAAATAGGTGAAAAGATAATTTGAGTGACTGTTATTGGTTCCAAAGTTCATCTAGTCAGCACATTTTAGAGATCTTTATGAAGAAATTCATCTATCTTTAATTACATATTGGGGATTCTGGTATCCCTCTATCTGTCCATTCCTACGGTCCCCCTTGTGATTCTATAAAGAATCTTTACAAAAGAGTGGTAGCTCAAACATGTCCAAGTCCAGAATAAATCATCAACAGTGGGCTTCACTTTTGCAGATGTTCCTTCAGGCACATCTGGTTCTAGGTGAGCTTCATCTTGCTAGTTGGAAGAAGTCTTTATACATAACATACATGTTATACAATATAGAAAAGGATTACAATCATTCAGTAAATTAACCCCAAACCATGTGACATTGTTTGCCTTTGCTTAGCCTCGATAAGAATGTATACAGAGAGCAAAGCTTTATCAATTATTCCTGTAAGCACTACCTCTTCTAACAGTGGCCAACTGCTTCTCATAGATCTTTCAATAGTCCAGAGGTTAGTCACCCACATCATGACAACCAGTCATCACTCCAGATTCTTCAGCAGCATCTTTTTTCACCATGGGCTGCACTGTGCACATCTTAGACAGAACCTTTTCCAGTGACTGTCCACACTGCTGCACATAACGTGAGTAGTCACGCTGGAATTGCTGATCTCTACCAGGAGTCTCCACATTCAGTAGCATTGCAGACTTCTGTTCATTCACAGTAGTTTTCTTCTTCGGCCCATAGGATTCAGTGCATACAATGTATAATTTGTAAAAACCCAACTCTCCACTATTTTTGCATCTACATTCCTAAACCTATTCTGTTTAGTTACCAAATTAAATGTTAGCATGTGGCCTAATAGACATACCTCTTTTTCCTGTCAGGAACACAATTGTACATATATCACTAATTATATTTGCGATTTGCTCTACAGTTATAACAGTATACAAGGTATAGTCAATTTGGTTATTCAAGGGGTAGCAAACATTAAAACATAACTAGCAGTTTATGACAACTAAATTAAACTAATTTCAATACAGACCGGTTTCAATTGTTTGTCAAAAATTCTTCAGAAGGCGGTCTTATCTTGGGTAATGGTTCAACTCACATTACTTTGAATATTGTCAGTAATATATATATCTTTTAATGTATTTAACAGCTTTTCCTTATCGTCACTCCAGTCCAGTCCCTTTACTTCTGGGTTACGCAACCCTTCCAGCAGCTTGGAGGCTGAGCCCAACCTTTTTGGAGGTGGAGCGGTATAAATACCACTGGGGCCACTCGCCAACTCCAGTATTCTCAGCCTCCAAGCAGCTGGAGGGTTCCGTAAGCCTAGGGCTTACTGGAGTCCTACTTTTTATTTAATTCATTTAATTCGATTAATTCATTTAATTTACTTACATTTTGTTACTTTATTTTATTGGTTTCTTTCCGTTTAGCTTTCTAGGGTCCTGCGCCTTTAATTCCTGCCTGCTCTCTTCTCCCCCCCCTGTTCGGGCCAGGCATCGGAGGTGAACTTCGGCCTGCAGCATCAAGGAGGACTTTCTGCTCTCCCCTGCTACTGAGACGAACAGCCCCTGCACGAACTCACCACAGACCTGCCCTGCCTCGCGCCGAAGCCCTCCTGGTGGCTGAGCGCTTGAGGCAAGGCCGCTATTCAGTGTTTACCGCCGGACCCGTCCCGGAGCTGAAGGACGCGGAGGCGAGACCCGGTCTTCCCGGTTACTGCGGGGGAGCTGGTAAAGCGGCGATTTACAAGTAGAGCAGCGGTTTCCAGCTCCGTACTGCATTTGGGGTGCAGCACGGCCCGAAGGATAGACTCGCGGTCCCCCGTTCAGGTCTCTACGTGGTGAGGCCTACCACGTGTAGAGCCAACGGGCAGTGATCGCTGAGTCGGGCCCAGGCATCAATGGAATCTTTAAACCGCAAGTACATTGAATTAAAGAAGCGGAGTTTATTTTTTGTTCTTTATTCTTCCTTAGGTTTTCATTTAATTTTTAGTGTTAAATCGAATTTGTTGTTTTTCTTTGAATTTCTTTGCCTTATTTGTTTTGTTAACAAGCAAAGGGGCGGTTAGTTTTCCTTCTTTTGGGGTAACTATTAATCAATCTGCTAGAGGAGAGAGCACTCTCTCACACAGTTTGTAAAGGGGAGATCAACCTATCTGTGCGGTACAGTTTTTTGAGTGCTCGTAGTAGGAAGAGCTCTGATCTGGGACATGACGGCCAAGTCTCGGTGTCCTTCCTGTGGCACACGCAGGGGCACCTCCTCTGAGGCAGGAATCTGCAGGAGCTGTGTCGCAGTGGCTGCCTCCTTGGAGCAGGAAATTAACTTGACCATGACACATCCTTCTCAGGGGTCAGGCGACCTCCTAGAAGGGGAGGGGGGTCACAGGTCCCCCCTCCTACGTCCTCGGACGTACCCACTCCTTCCCTGCCCCTCCCCCCTCCCTGCAGGGGAAGGGGGGGCCGGGGATTTTTTCTCCCCGGACTTCATCCTCTTGCTTCACAAGGCCTATTGCTTGCATAAGCAGGGCTTGGGGTCAGGAGAGGCTGGTCCATCGGGGGAAGACAAGCCAGCCAGGCCCTTGAGAGCAAGCAATCCAGAATCCGGCATTCCACCTAAGCGCCCCCGTCTGAGTGACGTGGAGCCTCTCGCGTCCCTCTCACAGGGCACCCCGGAGGAGGTTTACTCTGACAAGGACTTGGACGAAGAAGAGGAGGAACTTGAGGAAGGGGAGATCCCAGAGGAAGACCAATCCAGGATAATTAGAGTCTTTCGTCGGGAGGAGCTCCTGGCATTAATTAATGAGTCCCTGAAAGTTCTCAATGTGGCCTCAGACACGCCAGCAGAGGAGGAGGCGTTGGAGGATCCATTAATCCAGGCCATTAGGAGATCCCAGAAGGTCTTTCCTGTCCACAGGGTGGTGCGTCAGATGATCCAGGAAGAATGGGATCAACCGGAGTCAAGTTTAAGGGGAGTCCGGTCCATGACTCGCCTATATCCTCTTCCGGAAGCAGACAAAGAGCTGATGAAGTCTCCCAGGGTGGATGCGGCGGTATCAGCAGTCACTAAGAAGACTACTATCCCAGTTGAGGGCAGTACAGCCTTAAGAGATTCTCAAGACAGAAAATTGGATACGCTTCTGAAGCAAGCATTTGACGTAAGCGCTCTCGCCTTGCAGGCCTCCGTCTCAGGAGCTTGGGTGGCTCGGGCCTGTTTAAGGTGGTCTCAACAGCTTCAGGCAACAGAGGGCTCCGCAGGCGAAGCACGGGCCAACTCTGCTAGGTTGGAATCCGGAGCAGCCTACTTGGCGGATAGTCAGTATGACCTCATCAGAAGCCTAGCCAAGAACATGGCATCGGTGGTGGCGGCTAGGCGTTATTTGTGGTTACGGAATTGGGCAGCGGATGCCTCCTCAAAGGCACGCCTGAGTCGACTTCCCTTTAAGGGGAAGCTGTTTGGAGAGGATTTAGAGAAGCTGGTAAAGGACCTTGGCGAGTCCAAGGGAGGCAGGCTCCCGGAAGATAGACTGAAACAAGGGCGCCCTCTACCCCCGGCGCGTATCCAGTCTAGGGACCTCCGGAGGTTTCGCCCAGCCAGATCCAATCCCTTTTCCAGGGGCTGTTTTCCCTCAAGGGGTCAAGGATTTAGAGGGTTTCGGGGAGCAGGTCGAGGTTTTGGGGCATCCTCCACCTCCTCGGGACCTAGAAAACAACAATGAGATGACGGGGGTCCAGGGGGAAGGGCTGCCAGTGGGCGGACGGTTAAGGCAGTTTCTTCCCGCCTGGTCCCGGGTCACTTCCAATCAATGGGTACTAGAGGTGATCAGAGAGGGCTATGCTCTCGAATTTGCAAAGCAAATACTTCCAGCATTTGTTCAGTCTCCCTGCGGTTCTGCTACAAAGAGGGCCGCAATAGAGACTACTCTCGCACGGCTAATAGCGCTCGGGGCGGTGGTCCCAGTACCACCAGACCAGTACGGCTCGGGTCGGTACTCGATTTACTTCGTGGTACCAAAGAAGGAAGGGTCATTTCGTCCAATCCTGGATTTAAAACAGGTCAATCGCTGTCTCAGGGTACCACATTTCCGGATGGAGACCCTACGATCAGTCATCGCAGCCGTAAGGGGCGGGGAGTTCCTAATGTCCCTTGACTTGACAGAAGCCTACTTGCATATACCGGTCAGGAAGTCCCATCAACAGTTCCTAAGATTCGCAGTGCCGAGGGGCCACTTTCAATTCCAGGCCCTACCCTTCGGCCTAGCTACGGCTCCACGGACGTTCACCAAGGTGTGATGGTGGTAGTAGTGGCTTCCCTACGGAAGGAGGGAATACTAGTGCACCCTTATCTAGACGATTGGCTGATCCGGGCAAAGTCGGAAGAGGAAAGTCGCTCGGCAACGGCCAGAGTGGTTCAGGTCCTAGAGGAGTTGGGGTGGGTCATCAACCGAGCAAAGAGCAGGATGACTCCCTCCCAGGATCTCTTGTATGCCAATGCTAGAAGTCTAAACAATAAGATGGGAGAATTAGAATATATAGCATTAAATGAAAGGTTAGATATGATTGCACTCTCAGAGACATGGTGGAAGGAGGATAACCAGTGGGACACTGTGATACCTGGATACAAACTATATCGTAATGATAGAGCTGAACAAATTGGTGGAGGGGTTGCGCTCTATGTTAGAGAGGGCATTGAGTCAGAAAGGATTAAAGTTTTGCAGGGAACAAAATATGCTGTAGAATCTCTATGGATTGAAATTCCATTTATGAAGGGGAAGGTGATGGCAGTGGGAGTATACTATCGACCACCTGGCCAGAATGAACAAATGGATGATGAAATGCTCAAAGAAATCAAGGAAGCTAACAAAAGCCACAACAGAGTAGTAATAATGGGTGATTTCAATTACCCCGGTATCGACTGGGACAGTGTCACAGCAGGACAAGCTAAAGAGATAAAGTTTCTAGATGAAATAAATGACTGCTTCTTGGAGCAGCTGGTTCATGAACCGACCAGAGGGGAAGCCATACTGGACCTAGTCCTTAGTGGAACGCCAGATCTGGTGCAAGAAATAAGGGTGTTGGGACCACTTGGCAATAGTGATCATAGTATGATCATGTTTGATTTAATCAGTGGAGGACAGATAGTAAAGGAATCCACAGTACTACCTTTTAACTTTCAAAAGGGTGACTATGATAGAATGAGGAATATAGTTCGGAAAAAACTAAAAGGAGCGGTTCCAAAGGTTAAAGACTTACAGCAAGCTTGGGTGTTATTTAAAAATACTATCCTCGAAGCCCAGACCAGCTGTATTCCACGCATTAAGAAAAGTGGAAGAAAGTCCAAAAAACTGCCAGCATGGTTTAAAGGTGAGGTCAGAGAGGCTGTTGCTGCCAAAAGAGCAACCTTCAGAAAATGGAAAAAAGAGCCAAATGATGAAAACTGGAAACAGCACAAGCACTGGCAAGTTAAATGCAAAGCATTGATAAGGCAGGCAAAGCGGGAATTTGAGAAGAAACTTGCTACGGAAGCAAAAACACGAAATAAAGACTTTTTCAAGTACATTCGTAGCAAAAGGCCTGTGAGAGAGTCAATTGGACCATTAGATGATAGAGGGGTAAAAGGGGCAGTAAGAGGAGACAAGGCTATAGCAGAGAGACTGAATGAATTCTTTGCTTCGGTCTTTACTGAGGAAGATGTAGGGGTGTTACCCAAGACTGAAGTGGTATTTAAAGGTGATACTGCAGAGGAATTGAGAGAAATATCGCTACACCGGGAAGATATATTACAACTATTTGATAAACTGAATAGTAGCAAATCACCTGGACCGGATGGTATACATCCCAGAGTGTTGAAAGAACTGAAATATGAGATTGCAGACCTGTTATTGGTAATCTGTGAACTTTCATTAAAATCATCTGTAATACCTGAAGATTGGAGGGTCGCCAACGTAACACCAATTTTTAAAAAGGGTTCCAGGGGTGACCCGGGAAATTACAGACCGGTGAGCCTGACGTCAGTACCAGGGAAAATGGTAGAAGCCATCATAAAGAACAAAATTACACAGCATGTAGATAGTCATGGCCTAATGGGAGACAGCCAACATGGCTTTAGACAAGGCAGATCTTGTCTTACTAATCTGATCTGTTTTTTTGAAGGTGTGCATAAACAGGTAGACAAAGGTGAGTCGGTTGATATAGTGTATCTGGACTTTCAGAAAGCTTTTGACAAGGTCCCCCATCAGAGACTTTTGGCGAAGCTAAAAAGTCATGGGATAGGAGGCAGTGTACTATTGTGGATCGGGAACTGGTTAAAAGATAGAAAGCAGAGGGTAGGGCTAAATGGCCAATATTCCCAATGGAAAAAGGTGAATAGTGGAGTACCCCAGGGATCTGTACTGGGTCCGCTACTTTTTGACATATTCATAAATGACCTGGAAAAGGGAATAACTAGTGAGGTAATCAAATTTGCAGATGACACAAAACTGTTTAAAGTTGTTAAAACCCAAGAGGATTGTGGAAAACTGCAGGAGGATCTGGATAAATTGGAAGACTGGGCATCCAAATGGCAGATGAAATTTAATGTGGACAAGTGCAAAGTTATGCACCTAGGAAAGAACAACCCACACTATAGTTACAAGATGCAAGGCTCCACATTAGAAACCACCACCCAGGAAAAAGATTTAGGAGTCATCGTGGATAACATGTTAAAACCCTCCGCCCAGTGTGCAGCGGCGGCCAAGAAAGCAAATAGAATGCTAGGTATCCTAAGGAAAGGGATGGAGAATAAAACAAAGGATATTATAATGCCTCTGTATCGCTCCATGGTACGACCGCACCTTGAATATTGTGTGCAATTCTGGTCACCGTATCTTAAAAAGGACATAGAGTTATTAGAAAAAGTACAGAGAAGAGCCACCAAATTGGTGAAGGGGATGGAAGGCTACTCCTATGAAGAGAGGCTAAAAAGGTTAGGGCTCTTTAACCTAGAAAAGAGGCGGCTGAGGGGAGATATGATAGAGGTGTATAAATTAATGAATGGAGTGGAACGGATAAACGTGGATAAATTGTTTACGCTATCAGAATATAGAAGGACTAGGGGGCATGTAATGAAGCTACAGGGTAAACTATTTAAGACAAATAGGAGAAAATATTTCTTCTCTCAACGTGTAATCAAACTCTGGAATCTGTTACCGGAGGATGTAGTAAGGGCTGTTAGTATAGCTGGGTTTAAAAAAGGTTTGGACAAGTTCCTGGAGGAAAGGTCCATAAACCACTATTAAAAAGGGACCCAGGATATCAATGCTTGGCCTAGTACAAGCACTGCAGAACCTGTGTCTTTTGGGGAAACTGCTAGGTACGTATGACCTAGATTGGCCACTGTTGGAAACAGGATACTGGGCTTGATGGACCTCGGTCTGACCCAGTATGGCATTTCTTATGTTCTTATGTTGTTCTTATGACACCGGCAGGGGCAGGGTGTTCCTGTCACGAACGAGATCAAGGGATCTAAGACTTCTAGTCACGCAGTTTCTGGGCAGGCGAAACCCCTCAGCGTGGCATTATCTTCAGGTTCTGGGCACAATGGCAGCGGCGATAGAGGTAGTGCCTTGGGCCAGGGCCCACATGCGACCGTTACAGCAGGCCCTATTGCGTCGGTGGTCCCCCCAACATCATCTCCTGTCAGCGCAGTTACCTTGTGCTCCGCGGACCAAACGGGCCCTTCGCTGGTGGCAGTGCCCAAGGAATCTGGGGCGCGGGATGCCCCTCGAGCCTCCTCAGTGGGTACTGTTGACGACGGATGCCAGTCTTGCAGGCTGGGGAGCTCACTGCGAGGACCAGTTCGTCCAGGGTCGCTGGACACCGTTGGAATCTCAATGGCCCATCAACAGACTGGAATTGCGGGCCGTCATCCTAGCGCTCAGGGCTCTCGAGACCCTAGTGCAAAAAAGAGCAATTCGCGTTCTCTCCGACAATGTCACCACGGTAGCTTACATCAACCACCAGGGCGGCACCAGCAGCCCCGCCTTGGAGAAGGAGGCGGACGATCTATTCCAGTGGGCAGAGGTCCGGTTGGAAGCGCTTTCAGCTCAGTACGTGGCAGGCACGGACAATGTCACGGCCGATTACCTCAGCAGGCACAGGATAGACCACGGAGAGTGGGAACTGGAGCAGGAGACCTTCGGCTCGTTGGGGGCTACCAGTCATGGATCTCATGGCAAGGTTCTCGTCAGCCAAGGTGGACCGATTCTTCAGTCGGCGGAAGGAAAGAATGTCCGAAGGCCTGGACGCCCTGTCCCAGAAGTGGCCTACGGAGGGGCTTCTCTATGTTTTTCCTCCTTGGGTTCTGATCGGAAAGGTTCTCCAGCAGGTGGAGTCTCACCAGGGATTGGTAATCCTCATAGCTCCGGATTGGCTGCGCCGCCCCTGGTATGCGGATCTGGTGAGGTTGATCGCCAACCAGCCTTGGCAGCTCCCTTGCAAAAGGGACCTGCTCAGGCAAGGCCCGGTTCGGATGCCTCACGTGGATCGATTCTCGCTTACGGCCTGGCTATTGAAAGGGTGCGGCTCCTGAAGCGAGGCTATTCAGGAACAGTAATCACGACACTGTTGAATGCTAAGAAGCGCTCGACCTGTCTCTCCTATGTAAGAGTTTGGCGCATCTTCGAAGCGTGGTGTGCGGAGCACCGAAGGAAACCCCTTTCTGCCTCAGTCCCGGAGGTTCTGGAATTCTTGCAAGCAGGTTTTGACAAGGGTCTGGCGCACAGTTCCTTACGAGTCCAGCTGGCCGCCATCGCTTGCTATAGAGGTAAGGTCCGCGGCAAGCCCCTAGGGGCCCACGCGGATGTCTCTAGGTTCCTAAGAGCAGTTAGACGTCTGCGTCCGCAACAGAGGTCGGTTATCCCCCCTTGGGATCTCAACCTTGTGCTAAATGCATTGGTCGGGGAACCCTTTGAACCGGTAAAGAGGGCTTCCTTGAAGGACTTAACCCTGAAGACAGTCTTTCACGTCGCTATCTGCTCGGCCAGGCGGGTCTCCGAATTGCAAGCGCTGTCTTCCCAACCCCCCTTTCTATCCTTTCTCAAGGACAAGGTGGTCCTGCGCACGGTCCCTTCCTTCTTGCCCAAGGTTATCTCTCCCTTTCACGTGAACCAGACAGTTACCCTCCCAGCCTTCTCGGCCGAGGTACATGAAGGTAGGGATAGCAAGCTTCGCCTCCTAGACGTCCAGAGAGCCTTGAAGCGGTACCTCTCCCGCACAGCACCTTTCCGGAAGTCCAACCGGCTATTCGTCCAGTTCGGAGGCCCGCACAAAGGGGAGGCGGCGGCCAAGGCGTCCATCTCCAGGTGGATCAGAGAAGTGATTGTTTTCGCCTACATCCTGAAAGGGAAGCAGGTCCCAGTGGGTCTGCGTGCACACGCCACACGGGCTCAGGCTACCTCATGGGCAGAGTTCAGCCTAGTTCCCCCGCTGGATATTTGTAGGGCGGCGACTTGGTCCTCTCTGCATACCTTCACCAAGCACTACAGGCTGGACGTACAGAGTTCAGCGGACGCTCGGTTTGGTCTGGCTGTTCTTCAGTCCGGTATGCCGGATCCCACCCAGGATTGAACTGCTCTGTTACATCCCAGAAGTAAAGGGACTGGACTAGAGTGACGATAAGGAAGAAGTAATTAGATCTTACCTGCTAATTAGTGTTCCTGAAGGAACGAGAGTCCAGTCCCTGATCCCACCCGGTTCCGTCGGACTTAAGGTCTATTAGTCAAGGGCGGAGCTGCGGACCGAGTGTGGGTCCAGGTCTGGGTGAAGGAGGGCAGTAGAATGTCGGCTCGGGCAGTCTCGGGTAAACCACCTCCCTCCGGTGCCATTCCTCCTCCCCTACACCTATTTCCTATAAAAAAAAAAAGAAAAAGAGTTTGTTAAATATCCCTTGCGGGGTTATGTTATGTAGGATGTTAATGGAAGTTCGTTTAGCCTGCTTTTTCATTCGATTACTGGAGTTGGTGGGTGGCCCCAGTGGTATTTATACCGCTCCACCTCCAAAAAGGTTAGGCTCAGCCTCCAAGCTGCTGGAAGGGTTGCGTAACCCAGAAGTAAAGGGACTGGACTGTCGTTCCTTCAGGAACACTAATTAGCAGGTAAGATCTAATTACTTCTTTATTTTAATACCATTTTATCATTTCAGTCACAGCAGTTCATATTGCAACTAAAACTTGGTACTTGCATGTAAGGCAATGAGGGGTTAAGTGACTTGTCCAAGGTCACAAGGCGTGCTAGTACTCTAACCATTAAGCTACTTCTCCACTCCAATCTAATTAGCATAGACATCTCAGCTCACAAAGGAAGGAACATTTACATAAGGGTATATGCAGTCATAACTACAAAACCTTTTTTTTTAACACACAATTTAAACCAATTAGAAATTCAATTATGACTGCTTAGCAGCTTAACATTTCTATTTTCTTACACCTTTTTCAGAACAAAACAGCATAGTAGTAAAGGATCAATTAATCTCTTGCGCAAGGAAAATTTATTTACATATTGAATCTACCTCAATCGGTGATACTCATTTAGAACTATTCCATTAGCATCAAGGCATTTGCTTCACACTTGCAATTAACAACAGTAGTTGTTAACTGCAGTTCTTTCCATAATAACAATTAAAACACACACAGCATGAGAATTTAAGATTACTCCTCCAATCGTCTCTTGCATGTTAGTTTAAAACAGACTGGGAGAAATGTCAGCATTTTCTCTGCAGACATTGTTACTCTTACACTTTAATAGGTGTGGTGTGTACCACAAATTTGTCTATCACAAAAAAAAAATTATAGACATATTTACCACTTTGTTTTAATTACTTAATTCACTTGTTTAAATGAAGTTGTGTCATTCACTATTCTTGATTCACTCTTTTTTTTCCTTTAATCAAACAAACTTGCTTTGACTTAGACGAGAAATTCAGTTTTTCTTCTTTTTTTTCCCAAAGGTTACTCACCTCTATCTTTCCTTTAAACACTTAATTTTTCTTAACCTTTGTCACATCATACAAATCCACACCATTTATCAAATATCTAAGTACATCAAAGCATGGAAGATCTTCCCATTCATTCATATCAATTACAACTAAAAATACAATCAGGAGAATATATCCTTAATCATTTTTTTCCAGAGTATCTGGAGATATAAGAAGCCCCGATGAGTACTGTTTCTAACAATACTTCTCAGCATTTGCATTCTTACACATAGAATGAAACCAGCAGATAAATTCTCTTAACCAAGATAAGTTCAGATCCATGACCTAGAAAACAAAACGTATTTATTATATAAGTACAAATAAAAGAATGGTTAATCACTTTGGGGGGGGGGGGGTTCCCCTCTTCCATCACGATTGTCGAATCCAGGATCTCTGTAATCTTAAACACAATATAATAAAATAACGATCATGAGAATTTATTTTCTCAATAATACACCGTCAATTGGAATCAGAAGTTGTTCTCTTTTTATATATGTTTTAAATGTGACCCTTTCTCTCCCTGGAAGCTCTTGGTTTTTTTTTAAATTAACTTCTCCAATAAGGCTTATGGTTAGTCTAACAAGAAAATCTTACTGCAGTTGCTCAAGACTTTCTTCCTTATAAACATACAGTCATGCCAAGCTGTTATCTGTGCCGGAAACCTCCAAGTTGTTACTGTAGTGTGTACAGCATATTCCTCTTCCCAGTCCACTAAATCAGAGAATCCACTTCATACTACAGTTAACCGATATAGACAGCAGAAAAACACTAGCTTTAAAACTACATTACCACTGCAAATAAATCATATAATTGTAGCTCCCTTATCTCCCTTTATATATTTATTAAACTGACAAATCACCAATTGTCCATCAAAAATCCTTTTGAATTATTTCTCCCTCACTCATGCCCCCTACTTCATACATAGGCCTTCAAACTGCTATTAAAACTTACTCTTACTTTTAAGTGAACTACAGGGAGAAGATATGCATTTATTTCTCCTTATTCCAAGTAGCAATTCTCTACATATTTCCTAATTAGCATTAAGCATTCAATATCCTTATGACATGAAATTTTTTCCTGCAAAACATTTTATGACAGCAATCTTATTAGGAAGAAGTACTCCCCCCCAGACATATCCAAAGTACATACACCAACTAAGCAAAGCATTCTTTAAAATATTCTTAACCTCTGGAAGTAAGCCATTTACAAAAATTGAGGAAAACCCTTCCATTTCCTCGTTTTGAGAAGAAAAATAACGGAAGGCTAAACTACTATGAGAGACCGTTTCATCCCTATTCTGCTTCAAAGATATTAACCTAGACAAATCCTTTACAGGAGTATATTTCTTTTTAATAGCCCCAAGTAATTTGTTAGTCTTCCTGGAATGTGGTCATCTGAGTAGAGCTAGTAGGTTCTTTAACAGGATTTTCTTGAGGTCATACCCATTGTATATCAAAATGGAAATTAGGATGTGTAATTGCATGCAAATTTATTGTGTTTAAAAATACAGCTTTTAATAAACTCTGAAAATCTACTCATGTGGGATCATAAGTACCTATCAACTGGCACCAGTAATCAATGCATTGGCCAGGTTTTTCACGAGGGTCAGGACAGGACAGGACTGTGCCAACTGAAAAACCTCAGCTGGAAACCAGTTTGCAGCAAGGGTGACCAGCCCACCACCTGCTTGTGGAATTGCTCAGAAAGGATAATTTATCACAGGCTTTGCTTTTTTTTATAGAAAAATTAATTATTACTTTCTGTAAACTTTCCTCCAGCATCCACAACATTAGCAGGCAGTGATATATATCCCCTGAAAGCCAGAATTTTATCCCTTTCTATTTAGCCCCCCCCCCCCCCCCAGCTTCATCTAGCTTCTCTTCTGCCTCCTTTCCTTGCACTCCTTTAACCTCAGCCTGAAATACCTTTTTAGTAATGCCATCAAAAATTTGCTTGATTAATTCTGTTTTGTCATAGAGCAGTGATTTGAGTTTCTCCCTGTAAGTTTCCATTTCTTTTATATTTGCACTATCTGTCCAACCACTCACATTATTCTTAATCTAAATTCAAAATCTTCAATCTCTGCCTTCAGCCTTAGCTGATATTGTGCACGGGTCTCCATTTGCTTCACCTCAAATCTCCAGCCTTTCACCTAAAAATGTATCTGATAAATTTGGATGTGATGGTGACCATTCCCCCTCAGAGGCACTTCTTTCTGGTGACGTGACTCCAAGCTTTACTTTGGAATCATTCATTTTTGGCCCTTCTGACTGGGAGTGCTTAGCTTGTTGGGGAACAGCTCCTTTTCCATCTGACTCCAGTGTTACCGCCATTGCATGGAAATCAACCTCATATGTACAAGTGACCGTTTAGAGATTACAGGGCTCCCCCTGGTCCTTGTCCTGGGACTTATCTTGCTCTTTAACATTGTCTTTGTGCACAGACATTTGTTCATCTATTCTAACAACCTGATTATATAATTCTTTCAAAGCTGAAACCGCTGTCTGCTGTCTTTTTTGTGCAGCTTTAACTTGCCTCCAGTTAAATATTAGGTTTTCATGTCTGGCACAAGACCACCCAAGGTCCTTAAGGGCTATCTCATACTGTAACCACCTCGGTTTTATCCTCCTGAAAAGTTCCATCAAGCAGGAACTGCAAATTAGGGTTACTGGCAGTCATGGAGTGCTATTTTCCAACAGAATCCAGAGCATTAATCACCATATCTACAACACATCTCATAGTTAGGACCACTGTTCCCTCTAAGCTGTGCGCGCGCACACACCTCGCCGAGCGAGCGCACATACTTTACAACAGAGCGCACAAAAATCATGGTTCTGATTCTGATAGAAAACAACACAGACATCTTAAAATTTAAAAGTTGTGATTATAATTACTAGAAATTTTCTGCTTCATTTAGTAATCGCCTATTTTCATTTAATTTGATTAAAATCAATGTAGTGTACATACTGTATTCTGACGTGTAGTCAAATTTTAAAGTATATAACTCCGAGTGTCGTTATGTGGCACACAAAAATTTAACCTTCCTTCAAAGGCTGCACAGCTGATATTTTATGCGCACACAGCCTACAAAAAATTAGAGGGAACATTGGTTAGGACTATCTTTCCTCTGCCCAATTTCTGCACCTCTTACATTCCATTCATCTATCATATGAACTTGCTGTCTCTTACAAAGAAAATTACCCATAATAATCTACTTGCACTTTTCCTGGAGACTTGTCTGCTGTTTCCAACTGCTGAAGGATTTAGTGATCCAAGTCACAGCACAACAAAGTTTTACCTGTGATCTGGTCACAATACCTCGGCTTTGTCTCCTCTGGTTCCTCAAGCAGTGAAAAACACAGAACACAAACACTCAAACACAAAGTTTCTCTTTCTGTGAGCTCAAAGGGAAACCAACAGGAAGGTGTGTGGACACAGCACTGTTCCACTTCTGTTGGATCAAAGGTTTTCCGCTATAGAGGAATTGTAGCTTCTGGTACCAAGTACATTCTTTGTTATATTATGAAATTGTTGGGATCATTTGCTTATGGCTCAGGAATGAGTCATATTGTTGCATTAAACATTTAATACCAAATTATTTAAACATGAAAAAGAAGAGCTGGTGTTTGTGATCTTGCAAATAGTGTCTGCTTTATATTTCTGATGCCACAGTGGTGATGACCTCAGAGGGTGATCCCATACTAGAAGAGTGCAGGTGGCTCGCCAGAACCTTCCCAGTCCATATCGCTCTGTGACATCATCCCGACTGAGTGGGACATCCCAGATGTGGTACTGCAGGGCACGGAATTCATGGGCAAGCTCTATCCTCTCCCTGTGATGAATCTGGAGATACTGTTTCAGGTTCTCAAGGTGGTCATTCCAGTAGCTGTGGTAACTTGCAGGATGACCATTCCGATGGAGGGAGGTAAAACCCTCATGGCAGGAAGGTCAAGGTCTTACTAAGGCAGGCATTAGCGTTCTCTGCACTGGCAGTACAGGCAGCCATTCATGGTGGTTATGTGGCCTACAGAGAGCCCAGAAGCTGCCCACTGAGAATCTTATTATACATAGACACCATGCGGCCTATCCACTCTGCCCGTCCATATCAGCTACTAAACTGTATAGTCCCTATTTTCCTTTAGAGATCTTCGGTGTTGGCCCATGCTTTCTTGAATTCAGATACTATCCTTGTCTCTACTATCTCCATTGGGAGATTATTCCATGCATCTACCACTCTTTCCGTAAAGAAATAGTTCTGCATATTACTCATGAGTCTATCCCCTTTCACCCTCATCCTATGTCCCCTCATAGCAGAGCTTTCTTTCAATTGAAAGAGGCTCTCCTCCTGTACATTTATGCCTTGGAGGTATTTAAACATCTGTCATATCTCCTCTATCCCACCTTTCCTCCAAAGTATACGTATTGCGATCTTTAAGTCTGTCCCCATATGGTTTAAGAACATAAGATGCCATACTGTGTCAGACCAGTTAAGCTTTCATTTACTATTGCCTGTTTTTTTAAATATAGATTTTAACTGTTGGATATAAGATTTTAGGAATATTCTGACTGCCTAAATTCCTTGCATAGCCTTTAAATCAGATATCTGAGTATGCCCTCAGTTCATGTAAGGCCTACTGGCCAGGGACACTTGTGATGATATATAGCTACTTTGGAATAGAAGTACTTAGATTTGCAGAGACCTGGTCTTCTACCTAAGTCTCCCACTTAATTTTGTGGCAAAGGACCGTTTAATCAGCATGTTGTGTATTCAGTGCAATAACTGTGGTGCTTTCATTCTGAGAAGAATCATTTGGAACCTAAGAAATTGCCCTTGATGCCTCAAGTTAGCTGCTATGCATAAAGACTTGATTTTACTAAGGGAAGAATTAGCTGCAATTAAATACACTTCCTCTAGGGTACAGACTGAACAAAATTCACCACCACTTCCACAAAGAATCAGACAGCCCAGGAACAAATGGATCACAGTAGCTCTAGTAGGTTGCGACCTATAACGCAGAGACACCCTATACATCAAGAGATATTCCTGCATAACGCCTTCTCTGCCTTGGATAATGAGGGTGCCCAATCCGTGGAAACTGAAGTGCCCTTAAATAAGATAATCAATGCCCAATCTACTGATAATGCACCAAATATGAAGAAAAAAATCACAAAACAGAAAACTACTATTACTTGGAGATTCCACCATCAGAGGCACTGACTTGGGAACACAGTTCAAAGGAGAGAAGATGGTCAAATGCCTCCCAGGCTCTTCAGCCAGCAGGAATACAAACCAAATTGTTGGTGTAGTTAGTGCAGAAAGTGAGCACTCCAAAATTGATGTTGTCATCCACTTAAGTACAAATGACCTAGCTAGAAACAGTGCCTCTGTGGTTCAAAGGAACTTCCACACTCTGGGAGAGAAACTCAAATCCATTGTTAACACTGTTGCATTCTCAGAGGTTCTGCCTGTTCTTGGTAAGGAGCCTGCCGAGGAAGGGCTGGAACAGCATAATCAACCCTCACCAGACGGCAAACTTTATTTTATTTTATTTCTCACCCCAATAGTGTTGCAATAAAACAGTCACTTATCTTTGATGAATATTGAACAGTAACATTTCTTATTTTCTTCTGAGTTGCTAACTATGAAGTTGCACGACGTGCACGTTTCGGGTAAAACCCTGTTTCAAGTGCTCTGATCTTCTCATTCATGCAACGAAAAAACGCCATCTCCGCGGTCATGGGTATTCCTCGTTCAATGGCATAGCAAAATGCCTGAGCTTTAAACAGGGGAGCAACCAATCAGAAGCGGGACAGCCCCACTACCAGGGGTATCCACACTGCTATTGGTCTAAAACTTTGGTTAGGCAAAAACCTCTACAGCTGACGTCACAGGATAGTATTCCACTCAATTTCCCGATTCAAACCATGAGGATGAATAGAATTCAATTCAAAAATCCAGCGTTGTTCCAATCGCTGCAATTTCAGTTCACGGTCTCCCCCCATGGATCAAAGGGTACATGATCGATGACTGTCCAAGCCAACTCATCAAAACCATGAGCCAGAGAATCACAATGCTCCACCATTGGAGCCGTCAAAACCTTATTCCTAATTCTTGAAGCATGTTCAGCTAAACGTTTGCGCATGGTTCGAGTAGTGCGACCCACATATAATAGCCCGCAGGGACATCTTAAAAAATATACCACAAACGAGGTAGAACATGTCGTTTTCCAACGTCGTACATATTCCCGATGAGTAGCTGGATGTTGCCAACCAGGACCGGTAATAGTGCTTTCACAATAAATGCAGTTTTGACAGGGATAATGGCCACCATCATGACCCGATAAAATAGGTCTGTCCAAAGACATTGATGTCTTTACCAATTTATTGTCCAAGTTTGAACCACATAAAAAAGCCAGCCGTAAGGGTTTATTGAAGCAATCATGTAAACTCAGCATAGGCCAATGAGAACATAAAATGTGTACGATATCTGAACTACGTTCCGTAAACGGTAACACTCCCACTACAAAATCAACAGGTGGTGATGCTGAAGACGAATACTGGGGATCTAACAGCCATTCACGATGGGTATATCGTGCACGTCGATAGGCTCGAGAAACCACTTGCAATGGGTACCTGCGATCCAACAGTCGATGTGTTAATTCAAAGGCATGATTTTTAAACTCTGATACTGAATGACACAATCTGCGAAGTCGTAAAAATTGGCCAAAAGGCAGGCCACGTTTTAGAGGGCCTGGATGATAACTGCGATAGTGAAGCAAACTGTTTCATTGAACCGGTTTTCGATATAATGAGGACACCAATTTATCATCTTCCACAGATATCAATATATCTAAAAATTCAATTTCATCCGCTGCTATATGCTCAGTGAATGTGCTGTTGGATTTCAACAGATTCAACCAGGCAATAAAATTACGAAGAGAAGGCAGATCAGACGTCCAAATAAAGAAAATGTCATCCAAAAACCTCTTCCAAAGTAACACATGTTGGTATAAAGTGGATTGCTTAATAAAAACCTCCTCCATTTCCCCCATATAAAGAGTGGCTATAGATGGTGCCAATGTGGCCCCCATAGCTATACCGGTATACATCTCATGGTGGATCTTCAGTAGATCTGAGGTTTCAACCCTTCAGACATCTTTCCTTCTTGGGAATACGGGCTTTTTTCCATACCCCTTCTTCCCTCCAGGACTGGGCTAGTTTGTCCAAATCAGTCAGTCTTCCTCTTTTGTTCCTAACTGTGAGTAACTCTGTAGCCAAAAGAGTTCCCAGCTTTTTCCATAAAGCTCCCACTAAAGACCTACCGTTTTTTGTACTACCCCAGTTGACACCTGGGTCACCTGTCACTTCCAGATTGTGACCTTCACTTCAGTGAGGTCACCTTGAAGATTCCTCTACTGGATCCCCAGTAGACTCCATCTGCCTCTCTACTTCCTGCAATCCGGTAGGTGAGGTCCATATTGTGATTGTTCATTTCAATCTATTTCATGATAATTATCATACATACAAGGACTCCTTACCTGTAGTCCTATTTTAGGTTAGCTGTTTTTTCTACAGCTCCTCTCTTTTCATCTCCTACCCTCCATCCTCAGGATGCCTGGCCATATGAGGTGTAGCATGTTTCAATCCCCAACATGCTAGGGCTCCAGGCATCTTAGCTTGGGAGTCCCCATATGTGAAGACTCATTCCTGCTTGTTCCTGGAGATAGCACAGTTACTTACCTGTAACAGGTGATCTCTGGGAACAGCAGGAATAAGTCTTCACAACCCACCCACCTCCCCTAGGAGTTGTATCTCTCTATCTTTCTTTTCCTCTTTCTCTCTCTTTGTCTCAGCTATAAAACTCAACTGAGGAGAGACAGTTGGAAAGGTGGGAAGGCAGCACGCAGGTGCTGAGGGATGCTCCCAAAAGCTTTCTGATTGGACGCTGGGGAGCGTTCCCGCACAGGCTCCGTCGGTACCGACGTACCCATATGTGAAGACTTATTCCTGCTGTTCCCAGAGATCACCTGTTACAGGTAAGTAACTGTGCTTTCTCAGTCCAGAATGAAGATAGAGGTGTGAAATTGAAAGGGTAGTAACTTGGAACTTCAAAGGACACGTGTGTAATTTTACAGTCGTCCGACAAATAGCAAGGCGGTAGTGATCCTTCAAATGCTGTCTTTGAGTGACACACGGTACAAACAACGAGCTGTAATTGAATTATTGGTGGAGGAGAAAGAAAGTGTGAGAAACATTCACAAACGGTTGTGTGCTGTGTCTGGAAGTTCTGCGGTAGATAGGAGCACCATTGGACGATGGGTGAAGAAAGTAAAGGCTTCAGGAAGTGGTAAAATGGAACTGGAAGATCGGCCGCGGTCTGGGCATCCTACCTCAGCCACCAATCCAGACAAGTTGCAGCGCTTTGATGACCTTATTTGTGCAGATCGGCACATCACAAGTTGGGAATTGTCCGTACAGCTTTCCCTCAGTAAAGGTAGTGCAATGGCAATTATTGACTCTTTGGGATATTCAAAGGTGTGTGCAAGGCACACTGCAACAGCTTACAGTATTTTAACGCCCACTGGCAGCTATCGCAGGGTGCTGCAACTTGTCTGGACAGGTGGCTGAGGCAGGACGCCCAGACCGCGGCCGATCTTCCAGTTCCGTTATACACGTGTCCTTTGACGTTCCAAGTTACTACCCTTTCAATTTCACACCTCTATCTTCATTCTGGACTGAGAAAAAACATGTGGGGCATTACTTTCTGAGCAACCCTCGTATTATGTTTGTATTATATGTTTATAGTTGTCATACTGTTTACAGACATCTCTATTGTATTTTGACATTGTATTTTAGTATTATATGAAGTAGTAAATTTAATATATGTATTTTACCTTTATAGGGTATATATGATACCTTTTTGTGCTTTAATAGCAAACAAGAAGGATTCAGATATATAGGCGACTGGAGAAACAGATGGATCAACAAGAAGCTGATGGACTGCATCTCTCCATCACAGAAAGGATCCTGAGTGAAAAATTCAGTCAGTATGTGGACAGGCATTTAAACTAGGGAAAGGGGGTGACGGATGGGGAAGGACAAGTTCAGGACATCGCTCCCAGCAAAAGCATAATAACATTGGAAACAGCCACACTTTAAAATCATACATCAACGACAAGTGGGAAGATGTGTGTAGAACAAAATCCATGCAAAATAAAGGCAAGCCTGTCAACAAATGTTGGAAAGCAATGAGCACATATGCTCAAAGCCTAGCCAACAAAGTTCCTGACCTGGGAGCCCTTATGGTAGAAATCTTTATCTTTTTCTTTATTCAACATTTGATAAACCACTATTGTGGGAACATTAAGCGGTGTACAATAAAAAAAAGAGGACTTGGACACTGTGGCTATTACAGAAACATGGTTTAACGTGTCGCATGAATGGGATATAGCCATAGCTGGCTATAATATATTTAGAAGAGATAGAGAGGGTAGAAAAGGAGGAGTAGAAGCCCTATATGTCAAAAGCAATATTAAAGCTACTGAAATGCAGGGAACGTGGGGAAAAGAAGCAGCACTGGATTGTGTTGGAAAGAGGAAATGGCACTGTTGTCCATACTGGTGTAGTCTACAGGCCTCTAATTCAAACAGAAGAAATAGTGAATTGAATATAGATATTGCAAAGGGGGAAGTGATGATATTGGGTAACTTTACCCCGATGTAGATTGGAGTATTCTTTCTGCAAATCTGGAAAGAAGCAAAAAAAAATTGTGGATGCCTTTCAAAATGCGTTACTTAGACAAATGGTGATGGAACCAACCAGGTAAAGCGCGATGCTGGATTTAGTACTCACCAATGGAGCTAGCATGTCAAATGTCCAGGTGGATGCCCATGTGAGCAGCAGCGATCATCACACGGTGTGGTTTGAGATAAAAGCCAATCATAGCAAGCTCAAAGTCCTAGAGTTCAAAAACACTGACTTCAGTAAAATAGCCAAGTACCTGAAGGGAGGAGTTGGCAAGGGTGGGAGGGGATAAGGGAAGTGGAATTTCAATGGGTTAAAATAAAGGAGGCAATAATAGGGGCAACAGATACATTTGTAAAGAAAGTAAATAAAAACAAGAGGAAAAGGAAACCTATTTGGTTCTCCAAAGAAGTGGCTGCTCTAATAAAGGCAAAAAACACAGCTTTCACAAAATTCAGAAGCCTGCAAACAGAGGGACACAGAAAAGAATACAGAATCAAACTAAAAAAGACAAAAAGAGAAATAAGGATACCAAATCAAAGGCAGAAGAAAAGATGGCTAAAGATGTGAAGTGTGGTGACAAAACGTTATTCAGGTATATTCGGGGAAATGAGGAAAATCAGAGGTGGAATTGCAGGACTCAAAAGTGCTGGGAATGGATTTGTGGAAAGTGACATTGAAAAAGTGAAAATGCTAAACAAATAATTCTGCTCTGTTTTTACTAAAGAAAATCCTGGAGAAAGGACCACCTGTGATTCACAAAAAATGGGAATGGGGTAGATACCACACCATTTACAGATGATGTGTTAGAACAGCTTGCAAAACTGAAAGTGGACAAGGCCATGGGACGGAATGGGATACATGCCAGGATACTGAAAGAGCTCAGAGAGGTTCTTCCAGGGCTGTTAAAAGATGTTTTTAATAGATCCTGGGGACAGGAGAAGTTCCACAGGACTGGAGAAGGGTTGATGTGGTACCTCTTCACAAATGTGGCAACGGAAGAAGTGACAAACTACAGGCCAGTAAGCCTTACCTCGGTGGCGGGAAAAGTAATGGAAGCGCTCCTGAAAGAGCGAATAGTGGACTTTCTCGAAACCAACAGGTTGCATGATCCGAGGCAACATGGTTTTACTAAAGGATGATATTGCCAAACAAATCTGATTGAGCTCTTTGACTGGGTGACCAGAGAACTAGATCAAGAGCATGCAATGGATGTGATCTACCTAGATTTCAGCAAAGCCTTTGCTAGTGTTCCTCATAGGAGGCTTATCAATAAACTCAACAGCTTGGAGATGGGTCCCCAAGGTGATGAACTGGATCAGAAATTGGTTGACAGAAAATAGAAGGTGACGGTAAACGGAACTCACTCAGATGAAAGGAAGGTGAAAAAGTAGTTACTCACCTGTAACAGGTGTTCTCCAGGAGCAGCAGGAATCAGTCCTCACATATGGGGGGGTGACATTGACGTCGATGAAGCCCTTGCGGAGCATTTCCCCAGCTTTCCATGAAAGCCTTTGGGAATGCAGGCACGCATGCGCGGTTCCCTTCCCGCCTAAAGGTGCCATCTTGCTCAGTCAAATGACATAGCTAAAAACAGCACACAAAATGTAAAAATAAACTATGTACAACTGCAACTCCCAGGGGAGGAGGGAGGGTTGTGAGGACTGATTCCTGCTGCTCCTGGAGAACACCTGTTACAGGTGAGTAACTACTGTTTCTCCAGGACCAAGCAGGAAGTCAGTCCTCACATATAGGTGACTCCCTAGCTCTGGGCTACCAGGGAACCCAGGCTGAACAAGAGAACTCTCTCTAGTCCCAGCATCAAAGAAAGGCTTTTCACTGACAGAACCTCCACTGGTAACCCTACGGAGGGCTGGAGGGCAGGAGTTGCCTAAACCTCAAAGAGATTCCAGAGTACTGCCTGGCCAAAAGCACTGTCCTTAGGGGACACCCTCTCCAGACAGTAATGGGCTGCAAAAGTCTGGCTTGAGGACCAAGTTGCAGCCCTGCAGATGTCCACCAACGGTACAGAGCGGAGGTGAGCCACTGAGGCAGCCATTGCCCTGACACAATGGGCCGTGACCCGACCCTGCAAAGGGAGGTCAGCCGCCCTGTAAGCCCAAGTGGACAAGGTACGCTTGGACACAGCTAACCCCAAATTATTAGGGTCAAAAGAGATGAAGAGCTGAGTAGCCCTTCTATGACCTTGCGTACGGTCAAGGTAGAAGGATAAGGCCCTCCTACAATCCAGGGTATGCAGAACTGCCTCAGCCTGACTTGCATGAGGCCTAGGGAAGAATGTTGGAAGAACCACCTCTTGGTTAAGGTGGAAGGAGGAGACAACTTTTGGGAGGAACTTTGGATGAGTCCTAAGGACTACCCTGTTCTTATAGAAGCGGGTGTAAGGCCTATCACAGACCAGGGCCTGAAGCTCACTCACTCGCCTGGCCGAGGTTAGGGCTATCAAGAAGAGTGTCTTCCAGGACAGGAAGCGTAGAGGGAAAGTAGCCATCGGCTCAAAAGGTGGGCGAGTCAGTTGCTGCAAGACCATATTAAACTCCCACTCAGGAGCAGGAGGACGGATGGGAGGCTTGAGCAAGAGCAAGCCTCTGAGAAACCGGGACACCAAGGGGTGAACCGACAGAGAATGTCCTTCCACCAGTGAGTGGTGAGCTGAGAGGTGGACCCGAACAGAGTTGGACTTAAGTCCCTGATTTGATAAGTGCAGTAAGTACTGAAGTACTACTGGTACAGTACAGGAGAAGGGATCTTCTGTACGTAGCTGACACCACACAGAAAACCTTTTTCATTTCAGAGCATAGGTTTTCCTATTGGACTGTTTCCTAGAGGCTAGGACAACCTCCTCAACTTCCTGAGGTAGGCCCCAGGGAGCCAAAACTACCCTTGCATCCTCCAGGCCATCAAATTGAGAGCTTTGAGATTGGGGTGCAGAAGGGAACCCTGATCCTGAGAGAGAAGGTCGGGTTGCAACCCCAGAGGCAGTGGGGGATCCACTGCCAGCTGAAGCAGAAGTGGAAACCAAGGCTGTCTCGGCCACCTGGGAGCCACCAGCAGGACTGAGGCCTTGTCCTGAAGAATTTTGAAGAGGGTTCGGGCCACCAAGGGCGTGGGAGGAAACGCATACAGGAGGCCTGGAGACCAGGGAATCAGAAAAGCATCTGCTGCTATCCGCAGAGGATGTGGATGCCTGGAGCAGAACTTTGGCAGCTGTTTGTTCAGTGGACTGGCAAAGAGATCTATGGACGGAAGTCCCCATTTCAGGAAGATCTTCTGAACTACCAAAGGATGGAGCCGCCTTTCGTGGGGCTGCAGAATCCTGCTCAACCTGTCGGCCAGGTAGTTTCCTGGCCTGGGAGATACACAGCCTTGAGGAGCATGTTGTGCCTGAGAGCAAACAAGCAAAGGTCCTGTGCTTCCTGACAAAGGAGTCTGGACCCAGTTCCGCCCTGCTTGTTCACATAAAACATGGCTACCTGGTTGTCTGTTTGAACTAGGACAGACTGATGAGCCAGGGTGGGAGAGAAAGTCTTGAGGGCTAACCGAATAGCCCTGAGTTCCAGTAGATTGATTTGCTGTGCGGCTTCCCAGGGAGACCACAGGCCCTGGGTGCACTTGCCTAGACAATGAGCTCCCCAGCCCTGCAGGGAGGCATCCGTGGTCAACACCACTGTGAACCCAGGCATCTGAAAAGGTACCCTTTGTAGCAGATTGGGTGGGTGCAGCCACCAGCGGAGGGAGTTCAGAAATCGTCTGGACACCCTTATCCTGTCTCTGAGGCTGCCTGTGGCCTGTGACCACTAAGTCCGAAGGCACCACTGTGCAGGCCTCATATGGAGCCTGGCATTGGGGGTCACATGTACTGGCGAAGCCATGTGGCCAAGAAGCTTCAGGCAGAGCCTGGCGGAGACCAGTGACCTGCGGAGACCAGTGACCTGCTGAGAAACTGGTTTGCTAAGTCTATCAGTCTTTGGGCTCTGTCTTTTGGCAAGAACGCCTTTGCCAGCAGAGAGTCCAACCTTGCCCCGATGAACTCCAAGTTCTGGGAGGGGAGCAAAGTGGACGTTGCGAAGTTTATGACAAACCCCAGGCTTTGAAGAAGAGCAATAGTTCTGAGGGTGGCTTGTCTGGCCTCCTGGCACGTCTGACCCCTGATGAGCCAGTCGTCCAGATAGGGGAAGACAAAGATTCCCTGATTTCTTAGGTAGGCCGCCACCACTGCCAGGCATTTGGTAAAGACCCTGGGAGCGGAGGTGAGGCCAAAAGGCAGTACTCTGTACTGATAATGGTTTCCTCCCAAAATGAACCTGAGGTTCTTTCTGTGGTCTGGATGAATGAGGATGTGAGTGTACGCATCCTTTAGATCTAAGGAGCATAGCCAATCTCCCTGCTGGAGGTAGGGCAGAAGTGTTCCAAGAGTAAGGATCTTGAACTTTTCCTTCTCTAGGAATTTGTTGAGATTTCTGAGGTCTAGAATAGGCCGAAGGCCACCGGTTCTTTTGGGTACAAGGAAATACCTGGAGTAGAACCCTTGACCTCGTAAGTGGGGAGGCACAGGCTCCACTGCCCTGTCCACCAACAGACCTTGGAGCTCCTGAAGGAGAAGATCTGTGTGCAGGGGAGGCCTTGGAGGTTCCCCTGGAAAGTATGGAGGAGACAGCTGTTGGAAGTGTAGCAGATAGCCCTTGTGGACTATGCTTAACACCCAACTGTCTCCAGTGATGAGTGGCCACTTGTGGGCAAACAGGGCGAGGCGACCTCCTGTGCAGGGTTGGGAGAGCAGGGACGGAGAGGCTATGCCTAAGGAGTCAAAAACCCCCACCCTGCTGAGTGGGAGCAGGGGCCGGAGGCTTGGGAGTCCTCTGCCTACGGGGTCCATTACCCTGCCCCTTGGCCTGCTGACCCTGAGGGGGAGCTTGGGAGGCCTGGTACTGCAGGTACTGTTTGTAGGCAGTGTCCTTCCTTGGGTAAAAGGGCTTTTTACCCGAGCCCTTCTTTTTGTGAGAAGGGGCAGAAGTCTTTCTAGACAGCCTTGTCCTCGTGAGGTGCTCGGTTTCGAGCTGTGCGGCCTTCTCGGTCATGGGCTTGCCAAAAAGGTTCTCACCTTGGCAAGGGACATCGACCAACTTGTCCTGAACCCATGGCTCGAGGTCCGATGACTGCAGCCATGCCTGGCGTCAAGCCGCAATGCCGGCTGCCGCAACACGGGCCGAAGCCTCGAAGCCATCGTAGGGAGCGCGGGACATAAACTTGGAGCATTCCCGGATCCCCGAGGACAAGGACTTGAACCTCTGCAAGGGTTCCCCGGAGAGACCAGCAGAGAACCCAGCCAGCTCCTTGGCCAGGTCTCGCAAGTACATGCCCATGTACAGCTGGTAAGACTGGACACGGCAAGCAAGCATCGAGCCCTGGAATCACTTTCTACCAAAACCATCGAGGTTCTGGGCCTCCCTGCCAGGGGGCACCGCAGAGTGCATCTTCTGACTTTTCAGGCGATGCATGGTCGATTCCACCACCATAGAATGGTGTGGTAGCTGCGCCTTCTGAAAGCCAGGGCTCTTCCGGAGTCGATAGATAGAATCGACCCGCTTGCTTAGAACCGGCGCAGAGGCCGGTGCCTCCCACATCCAGAAGAGGAGCCATTCCAGCATCGGAGGAACCGGAACAGTAAAGGCCTCCTTCGGAGGAGAGTCGTACTGTAGGGCCTCGAGCTCCTCGGCTAGAGGCTCCTCCTCGGGGTCCGCCGGGATAGCCAACGCAGTGGCCATATGCCGGACGAACTCTGAGAACCGGGTATCCTCCGGGGGGATCTACTCCGGGGCTCAGACTGCGGTGCGTTCGACGGGATGCACCGAGTCCTGAAGGTGTCGGGGGACTCCTTGTCCTCTGTCTCCCAGGCAGACTCGTCCGATGACCGCGCGGGGCCTGTGAGCACCCACTCCGACGCCCAAGGCACCGGCGTCGACGCCCTCAGTCCCGAACGGGAGGTCGAGGGAGACCGCGACTGAGGTCAACCTCGAGCCTTCATGGTCTCGACTCGAGTATCGGCTCGGTCTCCGGGGTCGACTTCGAAGTCGATGTCCCGGTGGTCGGGGCAGATGTGCCTGACAGGCTGGCCATCAGTGCCCGCTGCTGTTCCATGAAGGCAGACAGTCTGCTCTCCAAGGTTGTCAGCCTGAGACCCAGCTCAGGAGACTCAGCAGCCCCCGACTCGGGCCCCGGCGGCGGCTCTCTGGGAGGAGAGTCCACGAGGACTACAGGACTTACGTGTCCCGCAGACTCCAGCTCCACTCGAGGTACTTTGTGAGGCTTCTCCTGATCCACGGGCCCGGGGCGACGGTTGGGGGTCTGAGATCTAGCTCTCGAAGAGCCAGGGACCTCTTCTGATGACGCCCTCGCGAGCCGCTTCTTCCTCTTTCGTTCCCGGTCGGGGGACCCCCTGTCCGAAGATCCCCAACGGTGCTCGGGATCCGATTCCCGAGATGTCGAGGCCTCAGACGAGGTCCGGGCCTGGCCGGAGGCCGAGTCAGAGAAAAGCCTTTCCTTTTGGTGCTGACGACTTCGAAGCGCCTTGGAAGACATTTTTCCACATGGTCCACAGGTCTTAGGATCGTGGTCAGGACCGAGGCACCGAAGGCAGCAGTCGTGTGTGTCGGTGAGAGACATTAGCTTCTTGCACCGATCACACTTTTTGAACCCACTGGAAGCCATCGGGGAAAAGAGTCCCCGCGAGGTCAAAGGACCGGCTTTCCAGGGAAAAAGAAAACGGCGCGAACGCCAGCCACGAAGGGCAAAAACCAAAAAAATAAGATTGGGCTCGATACCGGTGTACCAAACCCGGCGGGAGGGGAACCGGCGTCGAACCGGAGAAAAAATAGCGAAGGAATTGCGAAAAAATCTAACTATTTTCCGGGAGGACTAGGACACACGTCCGGTGGGCTTCACGGAAAAAGAGAGACTGAGCAAGATGGCACCTTTAGGCGGGAAGGGAGCCGCGCATGCGTGCCTGCATTCCCAAAGGCTTTCATGGAAAGCTGGGGAAATGCTCCGCAAAGGCTTCATCGACATCGATGTCACCCCCCCATATGTGAGGACTGACTTCTTGCTTGGTCCTGGAGAATAGCGGTGTGCCCCAGGGTTTGGTTCTGGGACCGATACTGTTCAATGTATTTGTGAGTGATATTACTGAAGGACTGAATGGAAAAGTCTGTCTTTTTGCAGATGACACGAAAATTTGCAACAGAGTGGATTCCCCTAAGAGAGTGGATAACATGAAGAAAGAAATACAAAAGCTGGAACAGTGATCTAATGCTTGACAGTTAACATTTAATGTAAAGAAGTGCAGTGTCATGCACATGGGAAGCAAAAATCCAAAGGAACTGTATGCTATAGGGGGCAAGAGGTTGGTGTACACGGACCAGGAGAAAGACCTCAGAGTGATTGTTTCTGAGGATCTCAAGGTGGCAAAACAGTGCATCAAGGTGGTGGCAAAAGTCAAAAGGATGCTGGGGTGCATACAGGGAGGAATTACTAGCAGAAAGGAAGAGGTGCTAATGCCACTGTACAAATCACTGGTGAGGCCTCACTTGGAATAATGTGTTCAGTTTTGGGGACCATATCTCGCAAAGGATCTAAAAAGACTGGAAACCTTCCAGAGGAATGCAACCAAAATGATTTGGAGCCACCATCAGAAGACTTATGAGAAGAGACTTGAAGACCTAAATATGTACACTCTGGAGGAGAGGGGGGACAGGGGAGATACAATTCAGCCTTTAAAAACTTAGAGTATTGGGGGGCGCTCGTGAGCCCGCTGCAAGATGGTCGCACTCTATTAGAGCTCCGTCCCCTCAACCCCCAAATTCTTGCAAGCATATGCTAACAGCCGCATTTTGCCCTCACCCCGTACCTTCCCTGGATCAGTGTACGCCAGCGATCCCCCTCGGAGCATGATTTAGCGACTCCGCTGGACCTCCGGTGGCTGGGGGGCCGAAGAGTTTGCAGTTGCGGCGCGGCCTGCTGCACGCGGTCTCCTGCCGCTGGACTAGCTGCTGTACCCGGTGCAGTTGCAGACCGCCCGACCGACTCCTGCGGGGCCTACGGGCTGGGTCCTTTTTATTGCCTGCAGAACGAGCGGCGGCCCGTTCTGTGGGGGGGGGGGGGTACTACGACGACGCATGCAAGGAAATAGAAGCAGAAACTATTAGAGGAAGAACAAGATCGGCTTTCCTAAAGCTACGAGATATAAAGAAAAAGTTCCAGCCTCAAATTGGAATGTTACAAGATGCTCAAGGTTCTATGTTGAATGATGCTGAGAAGATCAAGAAAAGGTGGAAGGAATATACAGAATTTT
Organism: Ichthyophis bannanicus; assembly: GCA_033557465.1. NCBI lineage: Eukaryota > Metazoa > Chordata > Amphibia > Gymnophiona > Ichthyophiidae > Ichthyophis > Ichthyophis bannanicus. The sequence continues at coordinate 145,773,858 of CM066049.1, read as the reverse complement.
TATATGATAAAGATAAAGTGGACCAACAGCCATTTCAACCTGTACCTTATGATCGGGAACCATTGGTGATTGTATTGCCAAATTTTACACTTCCCTTAACCCTGTCACTAGCTCACAGACTAGGCATAAGCTCTCTGGCAAATACAATATGAGTTAACCCTGTCACTCACTAGCTCACAGACTATGCATCAAATACAATATGAGTTAACCCTGTCATTTACTAGCTCACAGACTAGGCACAGACACTTTAGCAAATACAATATGCTTTTATTAGATTGAGTCCTTTTAGAATAATAATAAGCACAAAGTTAAGCATTAATACTTCACCGGATATTATAGCTCATCACTCTAGCAGTCGGGGGACCAGCGATCGCCTGGAGGGATCCGGGAGACTGCAGAGACACGTCTGCCCCGTCTATTGTGAAGTCAGTCCCGGAGACCTGCTGAAAATCCCCCTGCTAAGTACTCAATTCAGATTCATGCCTGCTGCATGATCTGGTAATTCATAGGTTAATATGTTGCATGCTCAAATCAGGATTGGTTAGAGTTAATGTTGTGCTTATGGCTCATACCAGGATTGGTCAGGGTTAACTTTGAGCTCGTGACCAGCAGCTGAAAAAAAAATGTCAGCTGCTGAGTCACCGTATGAGTCACTCATCCAGTTTTGTCCAGCTAAAGCTGCTGCCTGCTCAGAGATTTTGACCTAAAGTAACCCCAGGCTCAGCTATCAGCTCCTGGGCTAGCAGGCTAATTCCTAATTCAGCATGGCTCAAGAGTACAATATTCTTTGCTGATCCAAAAATCCAAATAAATCTTTAATTAGTAATACATTCCACCCTTGGATCAACAAGGATATTGTACATAAGCAATGGCTGAATCGCCTTTGTAATTCATTTAGAAATACAGTAATAATAACATGGGCTAAAATATAGTGGATAGCATTAAGGCAAACGCTTGTAATTTAGGTGATATTTTCCCATTCCCCCCCCCCCCCCCCCCGGCATTACAATTGTCAAAGCCAAATGGCTTGTAGGTCTCAGCTATCTTTATCAGTTCCCCATGCAGTGGGGGACTCATTTCACCTGCACATTCAGAACTTTTTCCCACTGTACATCTGCCCCATACAGGTGACATAAGCAATTGGGCACATGATGTTCAGCTGAAAAAAAAAATCTGAGATACTAGAATTACAGTTACTTTCCAAGGAAACAATAACAATACATAAGAAAAAAAAAGCATTCACAAAAGTCCACTTTCAGATAATTTGGGCCTGCTTCTCAGCAGTTCTTCAGGACTTCGTAGTGTATTTCACCTTTCTCTGAAGTTCAAGCTTGGCCTCTCTCAACAGTTGAACCTCTCATTCTCGTAGGTGGACATCTTGGCCTTTCTTTCATTGTGACACATTGAAGCAGATAGGGACTCCCTCACACGTTTCTGCGGTGTGTAGTTCGGATTTCTCGGGATGGTCTGCTCCATCTGGACTCTCTGGATTGCAATTGGTGACATGGCTCCAGGCCTCATTCAGAAGAGCAGCACCAATATTAAATGAAAAGACTAAAAATTCTAGATTAGATTTCACAATAAGACAAACTTAATTTCATCTATATTTACTAAGATCATATCCTACAAATAATAAATATTGCTTTATAAACTTTCAGCGGTCTACCAGTAACTATCTCGTATGGTGTCAATCTTATCTCGCAGTTTGATTAACTCCTTGTCTCTCTATCACTGGAAATCCATTTGCTTGTAGGAAATATTCCATTATGCCCTTGACTGACCTTTATATGTTTCAGATCAGACAAGCTGCACACACGTGTTCTGCAATTTTGACAAGTTTTAGAATTATACCCAATTGTGTGAGAATTTGTCATCAAATCATCCCCCTTTGCCTCTGCATGCCTGGCCAGGACATACAGAGGAAAAGTGAGGCAAAAAAGCATCTGGAAGTACCACATGGCCAGTGTGGGTTTTCCAAAGCTCATCAGGGTGCAAGGTGCACCTAGCCTGTCTCCAAATATCTATTTCCAATTGTTGAGTATGACTTCCTGAATTGAAGCTTCTGGAGATGGCATAGTTGAATAAAGTGCTTATAATTTTTTGTTTACATACTCATTGGGCAAATATGTCACTTCAAATTACCTTCATCAGTTTAATGTCCATCACAGTTTCTCCTTTAATATTCCACTTCATCCCTCACAACACTTTTTCACAACACTTTTTCATCACCTGCATCGTTCCACCAACTACGTACATAGGTCCTTTGCATGTTTTTTATACCATACTTATGTATCCTTATTTGGCAAGGCTGCTAAGAATATCAAACAATTGTTAATAACTTAATATTGGTGTAAACAAATGGTAGGCAGAGAATATAAATTTAGATTCTTCTCAATAAGCATAACAGTATGAGTAAACAGTGTCCCTTTCCCATCAACGTAATTGGTCCAATGCTAAGTGGACATATGTTCATTCTAAAATAGGAACAATTTGGGTAAAATCCTTACAATATAAAACTATTATTTTGCAGCATTTTATAACATCAATCCCAATAGAAAGAAATATGTCTCATCTCTCACGTATAACTGGAATCTATCGTATACACTGTTCTCAGTGAGAGTGCTGTTGGACTGATTTTAAAATTGCAGTGTTCACAAGGATTTGTGTAAGCTACTCATTAATTATGGTGTCAAAAAGAGATCCTTTTGAGGTGAGAGATCTAAGAGGGTACAAGGCATTGGTGGTTGGGCCTCATAGCGATACGTCTTCAGGTTCTTCTTGGATTGCAAGGCATTTGTGGTTGGGCCTCATGACGATCCTCGGGTTCTTCTTGGCCTATTACCCTCCTGCCTATTCATGTCTCTTCAGAGGCATAAATATGCAAGGTTCCTGTTCTTCAGGCCTTGTGGGTCCTCGAGGCGTCTTAGAGCAGTCAGAATTCTGGTAGCCCAGATCATCACACTGGAAGCAGCACGTTTTCTTAGCCTAGGCCGTAGCTTCACCTTTCTGCCCCTCTCTCTCTCTCTCTCTCTATTATTTTTCTCAAACCTCTCCTGGATCATTGCTGGCAAGCAAGATTTGGTTTTATCCAATCAACTCAAGTTCTCATTATTTTCTGGGAACTCAGTTCCATCTTTAATCTATATTTACTCTATATGCTTGGGAACAAAGCAATTTCATATCAGCCTCTGTCCAAAATTTCAGCAAACTTATTGTAATTGCTGTGTGTGTACTGGACCTCTGCGTATTGTACTACTACAACAAGTGTATTTGGTAACATAAGTGCAAGGGTATAAACTAAAGAAAATTAATATCTCACAGTGCTGCAACATATATCTATTTTCTCTGCAACATATATCTATTTTCTCAGGAACTGTACTGAAACTGAAATAGAAATTTTTTAGAACAAAGTACACTTTTTCTCTGGATACTAACACGTAAAATTCAAATACAGAAAAACAGGTGAATTTATCCTAAAATCCAATATTGTAACAAATAAAAAACTGTGATGTTACTGTCCTGTCCCTCAGTCATCAGCATAAAGCTTGTGACAAGGCAAAGTAATTATCTTGAATCTTACAGTTCAGGAAACAGGCATTCTCAAGTGACGTGAAACTTCTAAGAGGTGAAAATTGTGCTTTGTCACATTTAAATTAACCTGAAACTGGTATCAAGCTGATCTGAAATGTTATCGTCAACACAGACAGTAAAACAAACAATAGGTCTTGTGTCCTTCAGGCAAATGTAGCTGAACAATTAACCTATAGTTATAGCTGTTTATGGTTAACTATGCCCCCTGGGGTGCTTGCCACAATATAAAAATCCTCCTTTAACTTTTAAGTTTGCTTGGTAGCATATACAGTCAAAGATAAAGAATAGATGCATAACATATTAATGATAAAGATTGCCTTCTTATTTACTCTAGCTCAGGATGCCCCATTGTCCTGTCAGGGTTCTCAACCTCTACTTTGGAGGTCAGAGAAAAACAAAAACAGTTTCCTTTTTTTCATGCCTTGTTTGTTTGATCTAGTCACTTCAGCATTCAGGGACCATAAAATCTACTGGAGTAGCCAGTAATGAAAGAAAAACATTTTTTTACTACAAACAAACATTTGAACACAGAACAAATTAAAGCTTACAAGTGCTTTACCTATCTGATCAGAGTTTCTCTTAAGCAGGGACCTTAAAAAAAAAACAAGTAACAATTAATACTAACTCTACAGGATAGGCATCTAATTTATCTGTCAAACGGGTCTGGCATTGTAACATCGTAATCTAATTTGCTGGGTTTTGTCTGATGCATCTTACGATATGCAGGCAACAAAAGCATTTTAACAGTTGCAAGCATGTAAGGACATTCACTTTTAAAACCAACACCCAGTTCTCACTTAATCCTGACCCGCAGGAACACCTAATGCCAACCTTGAATATTTACAATATTCACATTTTTTACACGATTTGCATTCTTCACTCTTCTTTTAATACATTATCTTTTCTCGAACCTCACTCCTGGTACCAAATGTCTTACTACATCAAAGGCTAACACACCTTGTTAATGAAGACGTGCAGTTTATCCACAAACAAAGCAAGGATACTTATCCAGAAAAGCAAGCAACTCTCCCAGTCACACATGAGTAGTCAGAAGAGAAAATTAGAAAGCAATTAGAATAAAAACTAAACACACTTAATTACAGAAGAATACCAGTAATGCTTCACTGAAAGAGTTATGAGATAGTGCAGCTATTTACAAAGAATATTTACTTCACCAAACTTGCATCATGCAGTCCAGTAACATCAGCTGGGAGAACTCAGCGGAGTCTGCAGAAGTCTGGGATTCTTCATGCCTGCCCAAGCAGATCCACTCTCTCTCTGTCCTGAATTTACTTCACCAGACTTCTCATCATACAGCCCCGAAAGCTGCAGACGTCTGGGATTCTTCATGCCTGGCCAAGCAGATCTACACTCTCTCTGTCCTGGATTTTCTCTATCCAGTGCTTGATTCCCATATGCTATTAACAACACCCAGGTCTGTCGTCCTAGGGTCCCTGCTCCCTTAAGCTTATTATCCCAGGACTCTGCCAACCCATTATGTAATAATTTAGGCCATCCCATCCTCGTCGCCATTTATGTATTGCCAAATTTTACACTTCCCTTAACCCTGTCACTCACTAGCTCACAGACTAGGCATAAGCTCTCTGGCAAATACAATATGAGTTAACCCTGTAACTCACTAGCTCACAGACTATGCATCAAATACAATATGAGTTAACCCTGTCATTTACTAGCTCACAGACTAGGCACAGACACTTTAGCAAATACAATATGCTCTTATTAGATTGTCCTTTTAGAATAATAATAAGCACAAAGTTAAGCATTAATACTTCACCGGATATTATAGCTCATCACTCTAGCAGTCGGGGGACCAGCGATCGCCTGGAGGGATCCGGGAGACTACAGAGACACGTCTGCCCCGTCTATCTTGAAGAAGTCAGTCCCGGAGACCTGCTGAAAATCCCCCTGCTAAGTACTCAATTCAGATTCATGCCTGCTGCATGATCTGGTAATTCATAGGTTAACATGTTGCATGCTCAAATCAGGATTGGTTAGAGTTAATGTTGTGCTCATGGCTCATACCAGGATTGGTCAGGGTTAACTTTGAGCTTGTGACCAGCAGCTGAAAAAAAAATGTCAGCTGCTGAGTCACCGTATGAGTCACTCATCCAGTTTTGTCCAGCTAAAGCTGCTGCCTGCTCAGAGATTTTGACCTAAAGTAACCCCAGGCTCAGCTATCAGCTCCTGGGCTAGCAGGCTAATTCCTAATTCAGCATGGCCCAAGAGTACAATATTCTTTGCTGATCCAACTCTCACATGAAATATTCTTTGTACAATATTCTTTGCTGATCCAAAAATCCAAATAAATCTTTAATTAGTAATACAGTGATGAAAGAAGAAGTTGAAGCAGCATTGAAAGCCTTATCAAAGAACAAAGCACCAGGCATTGATAGCATTCCCATAGAAGTATTACAGCAATCTGATGCAGCTGTTACCGTACTTACAAGGCTCTGCCAAGAAATATGGAAGACAACATCATGGCCAACTGACTGGAAAAGATCTGTGTTTATACCAATACTAAAGAAAGGTGATCCAACTGACTGTGGAAATTATCGCACAATTGCTCTGATCCCACAGGCCAGCAAGATTCTACTGAAGATTATTCAAGAGACTACAACCATACCTGGAACAAGAACTACCTGAAGTGCAAGCAGGGTTCAGGAAAGGGCGAGGAACGAGAGACATCATTGCGGATGTGAGATGGATCCTTGAAAAGACTAAAGAATACTAAAAGGATATCTATTTGTGCTTTATCGACTATAGCAAGGCTTTTGACTGTGTAAACCATGAGAAACTCTGGGCCACATTAAGAAGCATGGGTATACCAGAACACCTGAGAGTTCTCTTGCACAATCTGTACATTGATCAAGAAGCAACAGTTCGAACGGAACAAGGAGAAAAAGAATGATTTAAAATAAGCAAAGGTGTAAGACAAGGTGTATACTTTTCCACTACCTGTTTAATTTATATGCAGAACAAATCATCAGAGAAGCAGGATTGTATGAAGACAACAGAGGTGTGAAGATTGGTGGAAGACTCATCAACAACCTTCACTATGCTGATGATACCACATTACTGGCTGAAAATGAAGATGATCTGAAACATTTGCTTCTCACAATCAAAGAACATAGTCTCAAAATGGGCCTGCACCTTAATGTAAAGACGACAAAGATCATGACAACTGGCATAATCAGCAGGTTCATCGTTGAAGGAGAAGAAATTGAAATCGTGAACAACTTTAACCTACTTTGATCAACTATCAATAAAGAAGCAACAAGCAGTCAAGAAATCAGACGACGCATTGCTCTTGGCAGAATGGCTATGAAAGACCTAGATAAGATTCTCAAGACCAGAGATGTCTCTCTCCATACAAAGATTTGACTTGTTCAAGCCATGGTATTTTCAATAACATCATATGGATGTGAAAGCTGGACAGTGAAAAAGATAGACAGGAAGAAAATTGATGCCTTTGAATTATGGTGCTGGTGGCAAATACTGTGTATACCATGGATTGCCCGAAGAACAAACCAGTTGGTACTAGAGGAGATAAAACCTAAGCTTTCTTTAGAAGCTCAGATGACAGACTTCGACTTTCATACTTTGGACACATTATGCGAAGAGAGAGATCATTAGAGAAAGACGACATGTTTGGCAAGATAGGTCAACGCAAAAGTGGAAGGCCAGCAATGAGATGGATTGATACAATAACAGCAGCTACGGGTACCAGTCTGCTAACAATGAGCCGCCTGACTCAAGACCGAACACAATTTAGGATAGCTATCCAGAGTGTCGCCATGAGTCGACTCCGACTCGACGGCACTTAACAACAACAACAACAGCAGCAGCAGTAGCACTTCCCCTTTCCTGGCAATGCTGAGTATGTCTTCTATTAAATTTCCATCCACCTCTTCTCCCTGTGAAAGAGATCTGTATATCACGCCAATGCAAATAGATTTCTCTTTCCCGCTTTCTAATTTAACTCACAGTGCCTCCTCTTTCCCTTTTAAGCCCTGTATTGCGATAGCTTTAATATTATTTTTTACATGGTGCCACTCCTCCTCCACTTCTTCCAACCCTGTCCTTTCTGAATAAAATATAGCTTGGTATAGTTACATCCCAGTTATGGTTGTCTGTGAACCATGTCTCTGTTACCGCCACTAAATCCAAGTCAGCTTCTCCTGTTAAAGCTTCAACATCTGGGATTTATTTTCCATGCTACGGGCATTTATACACACCGCTTTCCATAGGTTGCCCCTTTTATCCATTTCCATAAAGGTATTTAATGTTTCACTTACCTGGGGGCTTTCTTCACCCATCCCCAAAGAATCTAGTTTAAAGCCTTCTTCAGTAGATTAGCCAGTCTGCTACTGAAGACATGTCAACCCTTCTTGGACAGATGGATGCCATTTTGTTGTGGTTCTAGGGGGTTCTACTGTGCTGTTGTACTATTTGTTCTCCCTGTTGCAGACTTTGGCCCTTTTGGGGGGGGGGGGGGGGGATTGTCTAGTTTTGACAGGAAAAAAAATCTTTAAAACATGCATGACTAGTTGCAGGGATGGTGGAGCTGTTGGAGTTTTGGGACTCTGTTCTGCTCTATGAGGTTCATACTGGCTCTGCAGGGGAACACAGATTACTTAAGGGAAAATTGTTTTGAGCTTGCTATTCTTCTCCCACTGCTGATGGAGGAGCATAACTCATGCATTTGGACTGGAATGGAGGGACTCCAGGAAAGAAAATTAACAGGTAAGGTCAAATTTCACCATAAACAACAAAATCCCTGATGGGGTAGCCCAAAAAAAGCAAAAGTAAAAATATAAATAAGAGGGTGTGGCCCTTTTATGGGGGCTCAACACCTGACATTGCAAATGCCAGGGGAATGGGGGTTCTCCATGGACAGGATAAATCTACTACACCAACTCACCCACCTCCCCTCTTGGATGAACCTGCCTACAGCTGGGGAATGGACTGAGGTGGGAGGGGAGTGGACACTGGATTGAGGTGGCTGGCACATACTCAAAGGAGTCTTCTAGATTCTTCTGAGCTATTGGAGAGAGATTCTGGCCATATTGCAATCAGATGACATCACCCATGTGTGGCGTACTTATCCTGCTCTCCATGGAGACCCCCCGTAACAGGTAAGTAACCTCAGTTTTTCAACCAAGGGATTACTTTGTCAACAACAGGCATGCACAGAAAACAAAAGGGCCCAATTCACCAAGTTTATTGAATTGAGCCCACAGGAAGGCTTTTTGCTAGATTGGTGTCTTTCTGCTTAGCTGGTTCTTGAAATGAAAGATTCTGTGATTATCAAAGTGGTCTCCTCAAAACTAGTCATTATCGCACAGGCTGATATCTTTGGACTCTGTTCAGATAAGTCTGGATTGGTAGCTCATGGCAGAGCATTTGCAAGCAGGGGTGTCCCTGGAACCAGTGGACTGGATTCTGGTGACAATGGATGCCAGTCTCACTGGATGGGAAGCATACTGTCAATCGTGCAGCAGCTGTGGTCCCATCAGTCAACTGGAGATGAGGGTGGTGTTTCTGGCCCCCTAATTCTTTTGGCCGCTGATCCAGAGGAAGGCAGTGCAAGTGGAGAAGGCAACCACGGTGGCAGAGGTCTTTGTAGCATCCACTGCTGGTTGAAAAGGAAAGTCTGCGTGGTCCAGGAGACACTCCAGCAGCTGCTACAGCTGGAGGCAGTGGCGCCCATTCCCGCATGGCAGGTGGGAGGAGGATGCTACTCCATTTACTTTGTGGTGCCCAAAAAGGAAGGATCTTGCAGTTTTCTTGACCTCAAGCATGTCAGTTGATGTCTGAGTTCCTCATTTTTGAATGGAAATGTTGCAGTGCGAGTGGGCGAGTTCCTGACTGCCTTGGATCTCACAGAAGCGTACTTGTATATTCCCATGTGTCTGGAACATCTGTGCTTTTTGTGATACCCATGGGCCACTTCCAGTTTCTGGCTTTGCCCTTTGGGCTAGCAGCAGCTCCCCAGACCTTTACAAAGGTCATGGTGGGGGTTGCGGAGACAGGGGCGTCTTGATATACCCTTACCTCGACAATTGGTTGATATAGGCAAAATCATATGACAAATTTGCACACTATGCAGCATATGATGCAGCTTCTCCAGTAGCTAGGCTGGGTGATAACTTTGCCAAGAGTCACCTGGCTCCTTCGCAGGATCTTGTCGACGCAGGAGCTCTTTTTCAAACAGCTGAAGGTCACGTGTCTCTGCCTGATAAAAGGATTGACTTAGTTTTTTCCCCCTTTTGGACACAACTTGTGGCCGATGCACTTGTTTACCGGCAGTTACTATAATCATATAGTTAGCTTATTTATAACCCCTGTAGCTCTGACCTCCTCCTGCTTCATAATGCTTTGCAATAACCCAGCTTTACTCAATACATGATTCACTGGCCCTCCAACAACCCAAACTATGGTTATACAATGCAAGGTTCCACATTAGGAACCACCACTCAAGAAAAAGATTTAGGCATCATTGTGGACAACATGTGCAGCAGCAGCCAAGAGAGCAAATAGAATGCTAGGTATGATAAGGAAAGGAATGGAAAATAAATCAAAGGATATTATAATGCCTCTGTATTGTTCCATGGTGCAACCGCACCTTGAATATTGTGTGCAATTCCTGTCGCCATATCTTAAAAAGGATATAGCGTTATTAGAAAAGGTTCAGAGAAGAGCCACCAAAATGGTAAAGGGGATGGAAGGATACCCCTATGAAGAAAGGCTAAAAAGGTTAAGGCTCTTCAACCTGGAAAAGAGACGGCTGAGGGGAGATATGATAGAAGTCTATAAATTAATGAACGGAGTGGAACGGGTAAACGTAGATCGATTGTTTACTTTATTAGTATATAGAAAGACTAGGGGACATGCAATAAAGCTACAGGGTAAACTAAGACAAATAAGAGAAAATGTTTTTTCACTCAACGTGTAATCAAACTCTGGAATTTGTTACTGGAGGATGTAGTAAAGGCTGTTATTGTGGCTGGGTTTAAAAATGGTTTGGACAAGTTCCTGGAGGAAAGGTCCATAAACCATTATTAAAAAGGGACTCAGGATATCAATGCTTGACCCAATACAAGCATTGTGGAACCTGTGTCTTTTGGGGAAACTGCTAGGTACGTATGACCTAGATTGGCCACTGTTGGAAACAGGATACTGGGCTTGATGGACCTTTGTCTGACCCAGTATGGCATATCTTATGTTCTTATCTTTGTTTTGCAACCATTGGAACAGCATCCCAAGGTCCAGGAAACCAAAACGCTCTTGATGACACTATCCACACAGCCATGAATTTATCTCCAGGATGCGAGCTTCTCTGCCTTGGCCTTTACCCTCAACAGGGTATATTGAAGAGAACACCACCTGTGCACCTATCTGCTTCACCCTCTGTCCCAGAGCCATGAAGTTACTTTTGATATGCTCAGAGGGAAACCTGGCAGTATCATTTGTGCCAACATAGATGAGCAGGATTGGGTAATAGTCGGCTTGATGAGTCTCGGCAAAATCTCGGTAACATCTTGGATTTTGGCACCTGGCAGACAGCATACCTCTTTGGACATCAAGTCTAGTCGGCAGATGGACGCCTCAATACCCCTCAGAAGAGAGTCACCAACCACCACTACCCTTTGCTTCCTAGTGGTCACTGATTCTGCAACTTTGGGGTGCTCGAGTTCTGGTTCTTCCCTTTCCTGGGATGCCTCCGCCTCCTCCACTTCCAGAGCTGCATAATCAATTCAAGGGCTTGAGGAGTTAGATTGGTGATTCTGCAGGCCCTGGTGACTCATGTCCAACCTTGGTCCTTCTGTAGGCTCTCATCCTCACCTCTGCTGGAGAGCTTGGATGTGTCAAGAAGCATCTCATCAGTGTACTTCTCACTGTCTTGAATGCTTCTCAGCTTCGCCACCTCTTCTCTGAGCTCCTCTAGAAGTACTTCACCCCCTATACTGCACCGACCCCTTGGATTTTTGTAGCCCTAATGCATGACCCTGCATTTTTGAACGTTAAATCTCAGCTGCCAAATTTTCTACTGTTCTTCAAGCTTAGCTAGATCCTTCCTCATGTTATCTACTCCTACCTGGGTGTCAGTCTATTGAAGATTTTGCAAACCTTACCCGATAGCTCTTCCCCCAATATCACTGATAAAAATGTTAGAGAATCTGACCTATGCTATGAGGAGAGCTCTTCAGCTTGAAAAAGAGATGGCTGAGAGGAGATATGATTGAGATCTATAAAATAATGAGTGGAGTGAAACAGGTAAACGTAGATAGGTTCTATTCATTCAAAAAGTATAAGGACTCAAGGACATGCAATGAAGTTACAATGTAGCGCATAAGAGGAAATATGTTTTCACTCAATGTGTAATCAAACTCTGGAATTTGTTGCTGGAGGATGGTGTTAGTGTAACTGTGTTTAAAACCGTTTTGAATTGGAGAAAAACTGTATATAAAAAATGTTAAATAACTAAATAAGAGTTTTGAATGAGTTCCTGGAGGAAAAGTCCATAAACCATTATTAAAGAGAACCATGGAAATCCATTGCTTAGCCCTGGGATAAGCAGCATAGAATCTGTCTACCTTTTGGGAACCTGATAGGTACTTGTGACCTGAATTGGCTACTGTTGGAAACAGGATGCTGGGCTTGATGGACCTTTGGTCTGACACAGTGTGGCATATCTTATGATCTTATGAACTATTAGTTGGGTTAAGGGTGGGCAATTTTCAGACTGCCCTTTCATCTAAGTAACATATACATGAATTTGTGATTTCTATTTAATTTCTTGCAGACTGCTACCCTTTATCCAGGTGTGGTGTTTGGAATCTGCTTTATCCTGAACTGTTTCATCTGGGGAAAACACTCTTCTGGAGCAGTAAGTTATATAAGTGAAGTGATTCCTGGGGTGGAAAGAGGAATGATTTTAATGAATGAGATTTATTTATTTAACATTTTTTATATACCACTCTTCATTTTATCAAAGCGGTAGCGGCAGAATTCAAAATGGCATGGGACAGACACTGGATCCCTCTTACACCAAGAAGATGAAATCAAAGCAAACTTAAATATCTCTTATACTTCAGTAAATAGAGGGGGAGTTGACCTGCACGGAGCAGCGAGTACAACCCCAAGCAAAAACAAGGGAGGGGGTAAATTGCATAGAGAAGCGGTTACAACTACCCTAGCCACCTTACTGGGCAGACTAGATGAACCATTCTGGTCTATCTCCAGGAAGAAGCAGGAATGCGGTCTTCACATATGGGTATCGTCTGTATCGACTGAGCCCGTGCAGGACTGCTCCCAAGCGTCCAATAGGAATGCCTTTGGGAGCACCCCACTGCACCTGCGCATCTGCTTTCCCGCCTTCCCAACTCCTCTCCTCAGTTCTTCGTTTTCTGCAGAGCCAGCAGGAAGCCCTTTCCTATCACCGCTGAAAAAGTCTTATTTTTTGGTTTATTTCCATGCTCTGACTTTCGTCGACGCCAGTGCCTCCCTGATACTGGTCCTGATATTCTTTTTCTTTAAATTCTTTTCTTTTTCTTTTGGCGGTTCACTGCCACCTTAGGCCATGGACTAAATTTCCACATTTGTCACCATGGACAATATATCAGTGGCTTTAAAAAATGTTCTAAGTGCTCCGGCACAATGTCAGTCACTGATTCTCATGACTGGTGTCTCAAATGTTTGTGCCCAGACCACAGACCAGACAATTGTTCTTTGTGCAAATAAATGATCAAATGAGGCCTAAAGAACAGGGCTAAGCAGTATGACTTACTGTTCGCCCTGGACTCTATTTCAGTGGCCTCTGCATTGTCTAAAATGTCGGACTCTTCAGCTGGTTCCCAGGTCTCCAAAAAGTCCAAACATAAATTAAAGACTAAGTCCAATACCGAGTAGAAACCATTATAAAGAACAAAATTACTGAACATGTAGCCATGGTTTAATGGGAGAAAGCCAACATGGCTTAAGCCAAGAAAGATCTTGTCTTACTAATCTTTTATATTTTTTAAGGTGTGCATAAACAGGTAAACAAAGATGAGCCGGTCAATATAATGTATCTGGATTTTCAGCAAGCCTTTGACAAGGTCCCTCATGAGAGACTCTTGGTGAAGTTAAAATGTCATGGGATAGGAGGCAGTGTACTACTGTGGATCAGGAACTGGTTAAAAGATAGAAAGCAGAGGGAGGGGCTGAATGGCCAATTTTCCCAATGGTGAAAGGTGACTAGTGGAGTACCCCAGGGATCTGTGCTGGATCTGCTGCTTTTTTAACATATTCAGAAATGGGAATAACAAGTGAGGTAGTCAAATTTGCAGATGACACAAAATTATTCAAAGTTGTTAAAACACAAAAGGATTGTGAAAAATTAGAAGACTGGACGTTCAAATGGCAGATGAAATTTTTGCACCTAGGAAAGAACAACCCAAACTATTGTTACACAATGCAAGGTTCAACATTAGGGACCACCACCCAGGAAAAAGATTTAGGCGTCATCGTGGATAACACATTGAAACCCTCTGCCCAGTGTGCAGCAGCGGCCAAGAAGGCAAATAGAATGCTAGGAATCATTAGGAAAAGAATGGAGAATAAAACAAAGGATATTATAATGCCTCTGTAACATTCCATGGTGTGACCGCACTTTGAATATTGTGTGCATTTCTGGTCTCCATATCTTGAAAATGATATAGCAGAATTAGAAAAGGTACAGAGAAGAGCCACCAGAATGTAATGGTGATGGAAGGATACCCCTATGAAGAGAAGCTAAAAAGGTTAGGGCCTTTCAACCTGGAAAAGAGACGGCTGAGGGGGGATATGGTAGAGGTCTATAAATTAATGAATAGAGTGGAACAAGTAAACGTAGATCTGTTCTTTACGCCATCAAAAAGTAGAAAGACTAGGGGACATGCAATGATGCTACCATATAACCTGTTTAAAATTCGTAAGAGAAAATATTTTTTCACTCAACGCGTAATAAATCTCTGGAATTCGTTACCGGAGGATGTAGTACAAGCTGTTAGTGTAACTGGGTTTAAAAAAAGGTTTGGACAGGTTCCTGGAGGAAAAGTCAATAAACCATTATTAAAGAGGGCCCAGGTAATCCACTGCTTTCCCCAATACAAGCATTATGGAACCTGTGTGTCTTTTTGGGAAAATGCTAGGTGCTTGTGATCTGGATTGGCCACTGTCGGAAACAGGATACTGGGCACGATGGACTTTGGACTGACCCATTATGACATATCTTATGTTCTTATGAAGTAAATCCCATATTCCATCAAGATGCATCGAGCGGGGCATCTAATGCTGACCGGCCTGCCAAACAGCCTCAGCAAGAGGACCATCCCTCCAAAGCCACACAAGGGCTCCAGGATACTCCCGAGGCATCAGCCTTTTGAGAGCTACTGGTATCATGCTCTTGAACGGTGGCACGTAGCCTGTACTTGAGTCCACCCAGGCATTGGTGTTCTTGATCGATTAGCATTTCTTAGCTATCGAGAGGACCTTGGCAGCACTCCTGGCCACTGTGGTACCAAAGATATCAACAGCCCCAATGAGTCCAGCACCACCTTCCAACTCAGCGCTGGTACCTCTGGGTCCGATGCCAGCCCTCCCTCCACTTCCTCTGCTAGAACTGGTATCTGTGGGACCCCTACCTCCGATTCCTTCACTGGAACCGCTATCGACTGGATCCCTCTCTCCGATTCCTCGACTGGAACCGGTAACTATCAGTGGGATCCCTCTTTCTGAATCCTCCGCTGGAACCGGTAACCATCATCGCAATCCCTCTCTCCATTTCCTCTGCTGGAACCGATAACCATCATCAGTACGCAACAGATTCCTGGTTCAAGTATCGTATGAACTCTATCGGCATCGAACATCGACTCGAGACCGTCGATACTTTGATTTTCTTTCCGAATCGGAGTCGTCGTCTTCTATCTGAAAAGAAATCGGAGGATTCCAGGGCCACTTGGGATATCCCCTCCAATCCCTCTCCTCCTCCTCCTCATGCGAGGCGTTGATCCTCACCAGAGGATATGTCCTTTAGAGACTTCATTCTGGACATGGCAGTGGGTCTCCAAATCACATTAACATCAGAAACGGAACTGAGGGCTGAGGAATTGGAAATCATCCAATACCCCTTGATGCCCAAAGAGGAAGCAATGTTACTGGTGCATCTGAAACTGAGGGGAGATATGATAGAGGTCTATAAATTAATGAATGGAGTGGAACGGATAAACGTGGATCAATTGTTTACGCTATCAGAGTATAGAAAGACTAGGGGACATGTAATGAAGCTACAGGGTAAACTATTTAAGACAAATAAGAGAAAATATTTTTTCACTCAACGTGTAATCAAACTCTGGAATCTGTTACCGGAGGATGTAGTAAGGGCTGTTAGTATAGCTGGGTTTAAAAAAGGTTTGGACAAGTTCCTGGAGGAAAGGTCCATAAACCACTATTAAAAAGGGACCCAGGATATCAATGCTTGACCCAGTACAAGCATTGTGGAACCTGTCTTTTGGGGATATTGCTAGGTACGTATAACCTAGATTGGCCACTGTTGGAAACAGGATACTGGGCTTGATGGACCTCGGTCTGACCCAGTATGGCATGTCTTATGTTCTTATCGGATCCTACAGGATCTAATACTACGTATGTGGGAGGCCCCGCTAGTGGTTCCGCCTATCAGTAAATGCCTCGATAACATGTACCAAGTTCCAGCATGCCCGGGATGTCAAAAGCCTCAACTACCACACCATTCTATGGTGGTGGAATTGGCGATGCAA
Source organism: Ichthyophis bannanicus (assembly GCA_033557465.1). Classification (NCBI taxonomy): domain Eukaryota; kingdom Metazoa; phylum Chordata; class Amphibia; order Gymnophiona; family Ichthyophiidae; genus Ichthyophis; species Ichthyophis bannanicus. The sequence continues at coordinate 145,757,446 of CM066049.1, read as the reverse complement.
CGCATCAAGAGTTCTAAGAACCATTCATCGGTACGCTTGGCAAAGATGCCAGGGCTCTCGATGCCTTTGGATGTCGCTGCTTCCAGGCTTCTATGCTTGCTTCTAGGATTACATCCTACACCCTCTTCATGGGCATGTACCTCAAGGAATCTAGGAAATTTCACTCCTATTCTCCCAGATGACAAGTGATGCATGCCTAACTATGGTCATGCAGGCTCAGAACACTTATAAGTTCCTGACCAGGGCTGCCTTCGATACGTTTGAGTCTACCAGCAGAGCTGCTGCAATTTGCATAGGAGCTTGTAGGATGGCCTGGCTTCAGGCATCGGACCTCGAGCAGTGGGTTCGAGATAAATTGGCCAATATTCCTTGCTCTGGAGAAAACCTATTTGGTTAAGTTTGGAGCGAGAAGGCAGGAGAGCTTGAGGCGGATATTCTCACCTTCAAGTTCCTCTCTCAAGAAAGACTTCAGACACCTCTAGGAGGAAGGCTGCTATAAAGAAATTATTGTACTTCAAAAAGAAGAGAGAATTTTCTTCTTACCCAACCCTTTGCTGGTTTTCAACCTCAGCAACAACAGCAAAGGCCACAGGGTCCCCGTCAGCCTAAGAAGGCAAAGACTCCTAAACCCCAACTAGCTGCTCCGCCACAGCCAACACCTGGTTTTTGACTCCTTCCTAGAGAGCATAGCTGCTTTGCCTCTGCAGGGTCCCTAGCCCCTTGACATAGCAGACAGATTTTGTGCTCATGCCTACAGGTGACATCTCATCACATCAGAGCCGTGGACTCTCAACATCATCCAAAGGGACTATCTGCTTCACTTTCAAAGCTTACCCCCCAACCACCTCCATAGGAGATTATCCTGCAAACCATTTGCAGGCCAATCTCCTGTCCTCAGAGGTGGCCACCCTGTTAGCTCAGGGGGCTGTCGAAAGAGTCCCTCCCACCCAAGAAGGCAAGGGCTTCTTATTTTCTTATCCCAAAGAAAACAGGAGGTTTCAGACCCATTCTAGATCTGAGGGATCTCAACAAATTTCTCATTTGAGAGAAATTCAAAATTATTTCCCTCGGCACCCTTCTGCCATACCTTCAGAAGCATGACTGGCTATGTTCTTTAGACCTCAAAGATGCTTACACGCATTTGCTGATACACCCCCACCTCAGGCAATATCTGCACTTCCATGTTCAGCAAATCCATTACCAGTTTCAGATGCTTCTTTTCGGGCTAGCTTCCATACCCAAAGTATTCACAAAATGCATGGCAGTTGTCGAAGCATATCTACCTACTTTAGGGATCCCTGTTTTCCCCTACTTAGATGATTGGTTGATAAGGGGAGAACCCCAGAGATCATAAAAAAGTTGCTTTCTCACACTATCACGGTGCTCTAAAGTCTAGGCTTTGTGTTAAACCTTTCAAAATCCAGCCTGCTTCCCTCACAACAACTCGAGTTCATCAGAGCACTTCTCGATACACGTCAGGGCCAAGCTTTCCTTCCTCAGGATTGTTCTGTTTGTCTCATTGAACTGACCCTAACCATACAAGGTCAAAGTGCCGTGACAGCTCGAGACATGCTATGTCTTCTGTAATACATGGTCTCCATGGTCCACGTCATCCCATATGCCTGTCTACACATGAGACAGGCCCAGTGGACAGACTCATCCCAATGTAGTCGGGTGACTGACATCTCTCAGACAAGATTTGCATCACTCCTCCTCTTGTCAACTCCCTTCAGTGGTGATGCGCTCCCTAATGTCATCTCGGAGGGTCACCTTTTCAGATGCCTCCACTCCAATACACCCTAACTACGGATGCTTCCAAACTCAGGTGGGGAGCACATCTGAACAATCACACTACACAGGGGAAGTGGACAGAACGGGAATGCTGCATGCAGATCAATCTCTTTGAACTGCATGCTCTCACAAATGCCCTTTGGCTTTTTCAGCCCCAACTATCGGGCAAACACATCTTAGTCCAGACGGACAACAAAGCAGCCATGTTCTGTGTGAACAAGTAAGGAGGAACTGTTTCCTATCCCCTCTGCCAGGAGGCCCTTCGACTCTGGTTCTTCGCCATTGCATACCGCATCCATTTCCGAGCAGTGTATCTTCCAGGCGAGCTCAATGTTCTGGCTGACATCCTCCATTCTCACGAGTGGACTCTAAAACAAGAGACGGCATCTCAGATCTTTCACATGTGAGGAACCCCCAGAATAGATCTGTTCGCCACTCAGGAGAATGCTTGACTACTGCTCTTTTGCTCCAGACTTCCCTCCCGACACAGTCAGGCAGCAGATGCCTTTCTCCTACACTGGGTCTCGGGCCTTCATTATGCATTCCCACCGACCTCCCTGATACCCAAAACTCTTCAAACTGCAGGCCAACAGGGGTTACATGATTCTAATAGCCCCTTATTGGCCCCATCAGCCGTGGTTTCCTCTGCTACTTTGTCTAGTGCAGGCTCAACACCTCAGTTTGGGTCATGCCCCCGGCCACCTCTCTCAGGATCAGGGGGCTACTTCTCCATCCCAGTCAACAAGCCCTCCATCTCACAGCATAGCTGCTAAAAGCATGACCTTTGACCTAGATCTCCCTCAGCCAGTCAAGGACATCTTGCTTGCATCGCACATGCAGTCTGCCAGGCAATCTTATGCCTCCAAATGGCAACAGTTCACCCTTTGGTGCACCCCAAAGCAGATTGATCCATCTGACTGCCCAGTGGCACCACTTCTGCAATATCTTCAAAATGTTCATTGTAAATGTTCATATAATTTATTCATTGTATTTCACTCAGTTCCATGTAAACCAGGGGTCACCAACCTGCGGCCCGCGGGCCGCATGCGGCCCACGAGGTCCCTTCGTGCGGCCCACGAGGCTCTACCCCGGTTAGATTCCCGCCATTGTATCCACGCGCTCGCAGCTCACCGACGACCACCTGCAAGCGTCCCTTCTCCTGTCAGTGTCATCTGTGAAGCCGGACTTTAAGCGTTTGTCTGCTAGCATGAATCATCAGCCATCTCATTAAATTCAATAAAGGTGATCAGCCATTGTTTTCATAATTTTGCGTTCGTTGTTTTTTTTCGCGGGGGCGGGGAGAAGGGGGGTGCGGCCCACGAGGCTCCCGGTAGTCGGCTGTGCGGCCCGCGGCCCTCTGGAGGTTGGTGACCCCAGATGTAAACTGTTTTGACTTGTAGAAAAATAATATATCAAAATTTGTTAAATAAATAAATCTTCTCCATTTGTCCTCCACAGGGCTTAAGACTAACTCTGTTCACCTCAGTGCCATTGCAGCCTATCACAAGCCACTGGATAGACATCCCATTTCCTTGCACCCTTTGGTGCAATGATTCATGCAGGGTCTTCTGCTTTCCAAGCCACCGATCAAACCACCACCGGTGGCTTGGGACCTCAACATGGTCCTAGCACAGCTTCTAAAAGCACCGTTAGAGCCCTTGGCTATCACTTCTACAAAATTTCTGTATTGGAAGGTCATCTTCCTAATTGCTCTCACCTCAGCTTATCGCATTAGCAAGCTACAAGCTCTAGTAACGGATTCTCCTTACACTTTTCTACCATGACAAGGTGATTCTCCGTACTCATCTGCATTTCCTTCCAAAAGTAGTCACTCCTTTTCATCTCAACCAGTCTGTTATGCTACTGGTCTTTACTCGGCCGCATGCACCTAAGGCTGAGGCAGCATTGCATACTTTGGATTGCAAGCATGCCCTTGCCTTCTACTTGGACAGGACCAAGGATTTTAGGAAATCCTCTCAATTATTTATCTCCTTTGATAAGCCACTTGGGTCTTCCGGTGTCAAAACATACCCTATCCAACTAGATTACAGACTGCATTTATTTTGCCTATGCTCAGGCGGGATTCTCCCTTGAGGGGCACATCGTCGCTCACAACATGAGGTCCATGGCAGCCTCAGTCGCCAATCTCCATTCTGTCTCCATAGAGGAGATCTGCCAGGCAGCTACCTGGTCCTCTGTTCGCACCTTCGCTGCTCACTACTGCCTTTACAGGGACTTCCATCAGGATGCTGTTTTTTGCCAGGCTGTTGTTCAGCATCTCTTTGTGACTTGGTCACAACTCCTACCAATTATACTACTTTGCACCCGACTCCATGCTCTAGTCTTCTGCACTCAAGTCTGCTGGGTCACTTTTTGTCCTGCCCTCTTGGCTCCATTTTTTAGCCTCAGGGATGTCGTTTCAGTCCTGGTGCCCAGGAGCTCGTGAGTCCTATATGTGAAGACTGCATTCCTGCTTGTTCCTGGAAATAGCGTAGTTACTCATCTGTAACAGGTGATCTCTGGGAATAGCAGGAATCTGTCTTCACAACCCACCCTCCTCCCTAGGAGTTGTTGGGTATACGTTTTCCTCTGCTTCTCAGCTATAAACTCAACTGAGGAGAGAAGTTGGGAAGACTGGAAGGCAGATGCTCAGGCGCAGTGGAGTGCTCCCAAAGGCTTTCCTATTGGATGTTGAGGAGCATTCCTGCGCGGGCTCTGTCGGTACCAACGATTCCCATATATGAAGACTGATTTCTGCTGTTCCCGGAGATCACCTGTTACAGATGAGTAACTACGCTTTATCTGCCATCCATATACTATGTTACTATGTGTATTAAGAGAGCCTCTAGAGTAGGGAACTTAACTTAGGTGAGGGGGAAAATTACTTTGTTAAATCAGATTTTACAAAGGGGATGATATCATCACTTGTCAATTTGAATATAATGACTGTAGAGTTGAAAGCCTACAAAGCGCCACTGCTGTGCCTTACGTATTTTTAAAAAAAGGTAAAGGGGAAAATACTTTTTGTTGCAAACATGTAATCTATTTTACTGTTACATTTGTTATGGTTTCAGGTTCCTTTCCCCACAATGGTTGCTCTCCTCTGCATGTGGTTCGGGATCTCTTTACCCTTAGTGTACCTTGGCTATTACTTTGGATTTCGCAAGCAGCCTTATGATAACCCTGTAAGGACCAACCAAATCCCACGGCAGATCCCAGAGCAGAGATGGTACATGAACAGATTCGTCGGGTGGGTCAATGAAATCGTTTTCAGTTATGCTTTTGGTGCTAAAATTAAAGACTTCTCTCTATTATGCCTCTGGGAAAAGTGCTCAATATATCTGGCCCCCTAGTATCATGCTGTGTAATACCATATAATATATAAATTATGAGAGAGGAGTGGCCTAGTGGTTGGGACAAGTTACCTCAAGCTAGAAGACCAAGGCTCAAATCCTGCTAGAGGACAGCAATCTTGGGCTGGAAGGACTGGGGTTTCTAGTCCTACAGGTGCTCCTTGTGGCTTTGGCCAAGCCACTTAATCCTCCTTTGCCTTAGGTACAAAAACATAGTGAGCCCTTCAGGGACAAGGGAAATACAGTACCTGAATGTACACTGCTTTGCTAGGTATATAAGCCTAGCTAAATAAATAAAAAAAAAAGATAATTATCTTCTCTCTTTTGCAGGATTCTTATGGCTGGGATACTACCGTTTGGAGCAATGTTCATTGAACTTTTCTTCATCTTCAGTGTAAGCACCAAATCTAAACCTAACTTTGTAGCGCTATACAAATGATCAGTAGTAGTAGTAGAAGTTGCTTTCCTTCTCTTTTCTGTTATCTTAACAGTGAGCCAATCTGTGCTGCTTAGTACTTTAACTCTGAACTAGGGGTTTGTGCTAGAGCTGTAAGATGATCCTCGGATTATACATTGGAATTTGTGCTAAGCTCGGTGTTCTTGCAATTAGTTATGTTTGTGTATGGGGCAAGAGGATTATGCTGCCTGTTTGCTGTAGGGATAAAGGACTTGATAGGTTATTTGTGAGGTGAAAGAGCTTATAGACTGCTCTGTGTTTTGCAGGCAATTTGGGAGAATCAGTTCTACTATCTCTTTGGCTTCCTCTTCCTAGTCTTCATCATCTTGGTGGTGTCCTGTTCGCAAATCAGCATTGTCATGGTCTATTTCCAGCTCTGTGCAGAGGTAAGAATCTGAAAAAAGGTTTGCTGTCCCTAATAAGATGAGAATAAGAGGATTAGAAGGTCTACAACAATGCCTAGCTGGAGGTTAGAGTAGGTTGACAGAAGCTCAGAAAGCCTGTTCAGTGGAATTTTAGAACGGGAAAGGAGGCGGGGATAGGGAGAGGGTCTGAAGCCCTGCTCGTTGGGAGATCAGAGAAGGTTTTGGGGGGAGAATTCTGAAGGCCTGCTCAGTGAGCGATAAGAGAACGTGGTAACTTGGCTGTCAAACATTTGGTCAATGTTGGCTTTTATATTTTGTGTAGTTTGAAGGCTCGGCTACATTTGTTCCCTGTAAAATAGTTATCTCCAAGTTGTAATGCCCTGTTCAATGTAATTTCAGTTTGTTCAATGTAAACCACACTGATGCAGAATAGCGCGGTATATAAGAGAATGTAAATAACTAAAAAATAAAATAAATTTATTTATTTAGCTGGTTTTATATACCGCCTTTCAGTGTCAAGGTGGTTTATATGGAACAGTTGAACACAACCTACATGGAACATGTTGCAATCACTCGAAAACAGTCACTCAAAATATTAACATTGAGCAGACAAATGGACTACGTTGGGGTATCTGAGAGAATCTATATACATCATCCCTAATGAATATATACATTAGGTATTTAGGCAACATAACATCCTTTATTGGGGAAGACAGCACTTGTCCACAGTATTGGCAGATTCTATTAAGGATGAACTGAAAACAAAACTCGAATAATGTTGCCTATCCCTGTCGTGTCCTTTTCTTATGCCACATACTTTGACTATGCTGTCTGATGTAGACAGTTCTTCATCATTAATGTTCTGGGCTTCAAGCAATTCTGGAGTATTGGAAGGTAGTTTTTATTTAAAAATAAATAAATAGGGGGATCCAAGATGGCGTCTGTGTGATGAGCTGATCGGCACGGCGTTTTGCTTATGGGAAGGAAGCGGAAAGCTAGAGGGGCGAAACAGCCTACTGCCCCTCTAACTTCAACGCCATTACCTGCGGAGGTGGTTGGGCCTCTTGACTCATATTTTTCGCCGGTGCCACGGCAGTGGGCTGTGGGGGAGAGTAACCAGGCTAGGCGTTTGGAGGAGGTGTCTTCATCCTCTGCTTCTGGGGTTGATCTTCTATCCCCTGGCTCAAGTCGAGCCTCGAAGGTGCTTCGACAATCCAGCAGTGGACCAGGAAGTCAGCACGAGAGCATTGAGTCGTTGGATTCAGCTAGCAGACGGAGCTTGGGAGTGGAGCGTGACCTGGGCTCCGGGACTTCTGGTGAACAGCAGCAGAGGGCTGAGGCTTTGATTGGGATGGCAGAGGGAGGTGCTGGTTTGGCGTCGAGTTTATATGCCCCGTCTTTGATGCCGGGTGGTGTGGTTTCGACGACTCTGGTGAAGGCTTCCTTGACTGCATCTATGGATCCTCCGGAGGTGGTAACATTGGAGGTGATTTGGGCCACTATTATGAAGCTTCGTGAAGAGTTGGCCTCGCGAATGGCTGCCTTAGCTGTACAGGTTTCTATTAATACTGAAGATGTGAAGGAAGTCATGACCACAGTTGCTACTTTACAGACTGGTGTCTCTCAAAATCAGACTAAAGTTTTGGCCCTTGAAAATGAAGTTGAATCTTTAAAGAAAGTTTCTTTACCTACTATGTCTAAATTGGAAATATTGGAAAATGCAGTCCGTATGCCGAATATTCGTTTAGTTAACTTTCTTAGAGCGTCATTAATATCTGCAAGAGATATGTTCCGTAATTATTTAATTGAAATTTTCGGTATTCCTCCTGAATCCCATCCCCCATTAGTTAAAATTTATTATTTGCCTTCTGGTAAAAAAAAAGTAGTGGGGCAGGGTAGTGTTAGTGGTTTACCTCATATGAATGTTTTAAATGTTACTGATATATTGGAGACTTCTCAAGACGAACGGATTACATTGTCTACTTTATTGCTTACCTTAGCATTAATATCAGATAAGGAATGGCTTATGAAACTGTTCTTTAAAAAAGTCATATCTTGTTTAAGGGTCTGGCTGTACGGATGTTCCCGGATTTATCCAGGGAGACCCAGAGGAGGAGACGTGAATTTCTTTTGTTGCGTTCTGGGATACAGCAGTTGGGGGGGTTATTTTTCCTGAAGTTTCCGTGTAAATGCTTGATTAAATATCAATCTAATTCGTATATATTTTATGACCCTTCCCAATTGATTTGTTTCATTAATGCTCTGGTCTCCGAAGGGGGGGGTAGATACCCAGTCTGTTCCAGTTGAGTGAATTATATATGCCACTGTTTAGCTCATCCTATTTCTTCTCAGTATAATGGATTGTATTATCGAATTACTGTATCCCCTTTTGAGGGCTAGGGCGAGGTAGATCATGAGTATAATTTCCTTTTGGAGACAAATGTGTTATGTTGTACATATTGTTTATTGATTTATTGAGTGTTTTCGTGGTATCCATCTCTATTTCCGTTCAAGATGTATTGATTTGTTTCTGTAAATTCAAAAAATGTAAATAAAAATAAAAAATAGGTGAGTGATTATTACAACTGTTCTCCTGCGGAGGGGGTGAGTTCAGCTGGTCTGTGCAGCTTGCCGGCTTCTTTGGGGCAGCTACATCAACGTCATCGAAGGCCCCCATAAAAAGGCCTCTGCGAGTCCTTTGTGTCGGGAGTGATTATTACAACTGTTCTCCTGCGAAGGGGGTGAGTTCAGCTAGTCTGTGCAGCTTGCCGGCTTCTTTGGGGCAGCTACATCAACGTCATTGAAGGCCTCTTTTGGCTCCCTGCTCTCTTGATAAAGCTGGGCTGAGCTGCTACGGCGTCTGCAGTGGGTGTATCCTAAGGGGCGTATCGAAAGGGGCAGACCACGCCCCTTGGGAGCCCCTTAGGAGCGTATTTGGAGCGAGATTGCGGTGTTTGTCAGCATGCCTGGTGGTAAAAGAAAGAAAATGACCACTGCAGCGGAGACGACAGAGGGCCCCATGGATAGGCATGTGGTGTCGACGCCGGTTCCTGTGAAGCCAGGTACTGTACTTCCCATCCCCTCTGTAGAGGGAGCCAGCCTCAGCTCGGTGGAGCGCACTCCACCTTTACCTCCGGGTTTTTTGGAACTCTCAGAAGTGCCTCATGTCTCTTCGGAACCTCTTGAAGTTGGTGTATTGCCTAAGGTTGTAAACTGGAAGGAGCCGACTTCTTCGGCTGAAAGTCCTTTAGGTGCTTCTATTTCCTTGTTGGACATATGGCATGTAGTTAAGAGAACTGAACGAGTCTTAATGGAGACTGTTCCCTCACTTTGCCAGATCACTAAAGATGTAATTGTTAAGTTTCAATCTGTGGACTTAGAAGTAGAAAATCTGTCTTCCAGTTTTGCGAGCTTAGATACTCAGGTTAAAGCGTTGTCTTCTTTTCAATCTGTTAGCGTTAAGGATAGCGTGGTGTTTTATCAGAAATTAGAAAACTTAGAGAATATGCAACGGTGTAAAAACTTGCGATTGTTAAATTTTCCTTGTATTTCTTTGCTTTCTCCTTCTATTCTTTTTAGAAAATATTTGAAGGATATTTTACAGCTACCCATTGCGGATACCTTAATATTAATTAAGTGTTATTATCTTTCCTCTAAAGTAGCCACACATACTAATGATGGCGAATTAGCCGTCTTGGAGGAACCAGATGCGTTTGATTTAACTGCTTTTCTTGAGGATACACAGGATATCATTCCCACTAGGGCAACTTTGTTAATTACTTTGTCCTCAGAGGAAGAAAAAATTTCAATCCTCAAAGCATATTTTCGAAAGAAAGATCTTATGTTTTGCGGAGAGAAGATATCTATTTTTCCCGATGTGTCTCGTTCGACGCAACTTCGTAGACAGGCCTTTCTTGCTTATAAGGCAAGAATAGTCGCTCTTGGTGCTACTTTCTTTCTCCGCTACCCATGCAAATGTTTAGTCACTATGGGTCAGGATAGGTTTATTTTTATGTCTCCTACTGACTTAGATAGATGGCTCTTAGAAAGAGAAAAGGTGCACTGAGGTTCTTTTCTTTATACATACTGGTATAGTTGTTTCTCTGGTGGTGGGTGGAAGGGCAGGCTTGGCTAATTGATGTTAGTCAGGGATTCCTTAATTGGTTCACCCTGGCTTTGATTTCTTCAGAATTCTTTTTCTTTGTTAGTTTATCCCCGAGATGTGGGCTAATGTACTTGTGATGAAGATTATTAGTATAGTTATTGATGGTATATTTATTGCTTGTTTCTTTTTTTATCTGATATTGTATTGTCAGTGAATAAAAATCCTAATAAATATGTTTAAAAAAAATAAATAAATAAATAACTGCTGTAATGAGCACAGATACTCCATTTCACCTTACGCCTTTAACTCTTCCACTGGCCATTTAACGGCCAGGAAATTTTCTCTGCCATTCTACTTGAGTACTGACTGCAATCTTTGAGTTTGTATTTATAATGATGGGTCATGTGCTCAAAACCTCTGGTAGCTAATTGGAATTTAGAACTGGAGTGCATGATAAAGGACACGAGTAACAACAAAATAGAATGCAGTCTATAGTGATGGCATGAAGAATAATGAAGATTTGAAAACTTGGGCAAAGTAAGGTGGAAATTTGAACATAAAGTGCTGCCAGTGATAGAATTCCCACGCCTATCTTTTTTTTTCCTCTAACAGCCTAGGACTCCAAGCACAGTTGCTAATTTCATATGCATCAAAAACTGTATGAGGGCATAGTCTCTGATTATTCATTTATTTAGCAAGGTTTATAATACCGCCTTTCACCATGGTCAAGGCGGTTTACAAGGTGGTTAGGATTTTACATTGAACAATGAACTTGTGTATAGGTAACAAGTTAAACTATGTACAGTAAAGTAGTTGGTTCAAGACATCTGTCTTTATTTATCAGAGGTCAATTGGTTTCCTTATGTTAGTATTTCTGTTGAGTTTTATGGGGGTGAGGGTTAGGGGTAAAATGTTCAAAGAACAGAAGGATTTTCAGGCATTATCTGAATGTGGGTAGGTATGTGTGATGGTATGTATTGTGTCTGGGAGAGCATTCCAGACTGATAGTGCGTTCCAAACGCAGGTTTGCTGGGTTACTTTTGTTTTTGCATGGGGGATGATTAAGGTGTTTGTAAGAGATTGTCATCTTGCGAGGTTATGTTGTGGGGTTTAGAGCAATGTGCGTAAGTGAGATGTAGATTGCTGTTGATTGCTTTATGTGTTATCAGACGTGTCTTGTACTTGATCTGACTGGCAAGTGGGAGCCAGTGCAGTTTTTTCAAGGTGGGTGTTATGTGATCATATTTTGAGTCTGTTTGGAGGGGGATCAGAGTAGAGTGTGGCAGGCCTTGATAAATGGAGTAGTAATAGTCCATATGTGGCAGGATTAGGGCTTGGAATGCCGAGCGGAAGTCTGGTGGGTCAAGGAGGGGGTGTGGTCATTGGAGTTCTTATTTTGTGGTAGACAGCTTTTGTGGTGCGTTGTATTTGTGATTTGAAGGAAAGGTGTTGATTCAGTGTAATTCCTAGATACTTGATTTGGGGTTGTACCTTTATTTGGTATTGTTGTGGGTGATGGAGTCCGGTGTAGTGAAGCTGATGTCTTTTGTGATGAAAAGAGCTTCAGTCTTTTTATAGTATGGTTTTGTGTTGATGGGCTGATTATGGTTGAATGGTCCGTAGAGCATGATGTTGTCCGCGTAGATGTGTGTTCTGATGATTTGGCAGAGTGGCTGCAAGTAGATGTTGAAGAGCAGGATATGGTGGATCCTTGTGGTATGCCATGTGTTTGTTGGTAAGGGGTGGATATGTTGTGTCCAATTTTTATTTGTTGCTGCCTGTTGGCGAGGTAGGATTCAAGCCATTGAAGTACATTGATTCCTCTGGTTGGCTGCCTTGTTGGATAATCTGTAGTGAGATAGGAGAAATGACTAGTTGTAATATTAAGTATAACTGTGGCATTTGACATGGTGGACTATGGTGTATTTTTAGAACATCTGAGGTGCTCAGGTGATATTTTGAGGGTAAGAAGCAAAAGATATAAGCTTTTGAGGTCCATACTTGTGGCCCGTCTCAGGTCTCCCTTTTGTCACCTGTCTTATTTTAATATATTTTTTTTAACTTTTGGAATGTAGTTCAGGGGAATGCTATGCAGTTTATTTCATGTTCTTTATTTATCGCTAGGGAGGATATAGGAGAAATAGAGGCGTTGACCATTGTTTGGAGAAAATCCTGGGTTTGGATGGTATCTTAATGAGAGGAAAACTGAAATATTTGGGGTAGGAAGTCGAAGTATGGTTTTTTACAGTTGCCTGAGGTCATTTTTCATGGATAGGTCAAGAGATCAAATCAGAAATTACTAGGTGTTTGGACCACAGCTCTTTTTAGGGAAAATTAGATTGGCAAAATGACACTACAGTTGTGGTCAACATTATTGGCACTCTTGCAATTCACCCCCTTAAGTCCAATATCTCCTAAAAAAAAAAAAAAAGTGTCCAGTGAAATGGCTTTTGACTATATATGCACACATAAAAGAATCAAATAAAACTAGACCAATTAAAAAAGGAAAGTATAAAAACTGGGATTGCCAGGACATGATTATTCCAGAATTAAGGTGAAATCCCTATAAGACTATTCTATCAATTGTTTTCTTTGTCAGATCGCCTGCCTTAGGTCACCCTCTCTCATAGCAGGTCCTCCTTTTAATCAAATTAAAAAAAAAAAGGCTTAATGGCCTAAAAAGTACTCTGAGGAAAGACACCCACAAGTGCCCCCCCTCAGAAATACTTAGCTGGAATAGTGTGTATCTGCCATCCTGCTACTCCAAACTTGTCTCAGGCTGCCGCATAGACAAACAAATCTTGATGGTTTAAAATCCCACTTCATAAGCGGCTGAACTTTGCCATGCTGTAAGCGTCGCTACAGTAGCCTCATTTCAAGGTTCGTCAATCGAAATACAGATATCGTCGTTTAATTCAAACTCCCTCAAAGGTGATGTCCATTATGGACAAAGCTATCAGTATCACTAGCAACTTTAAGTAAACAAGTTAAATAGCTAAACAAAACCTTAAAACTAAGATGCATACAGCAGTCCAGCAGCAAGACGGGGGCTATCCGGTCTTTTGCATTCAGTGTCACATGTACAATTTTCTCCCACTTCGTGAGGTGCCTTGCGTGTGACTAGGTGCAAGGAGTGCTTTGCCCTCAGGGAATGAGTCCAATCTCTGGAGGCTATTAGCAGACTTGGAGGACATAAGGAAGACAGAGAGGGTACATAGACGAGACCTACAGGACATGGTACTGAAGTCCAACCTCCAATCTGGCAGCCTCTCAGTTGCCATGGAGGAGAGAGGTCACGTGAAAGGTGAGCATCACCCTGTAGCTAGGACCTGTCCGCCGGGAGATGTAAATCCCTCTCACATAGTCTGGCAGCAGCCCTGTTGCCCTGGAGGTCATATGACAGGAGAGCATCACTCTGATGTGGCAGGAAGTGATCCTGTAGCTAGGATCTGTCCTCCCAGGTGATGTAAAAACCCTCTCACACCGAGAAAGTTTCACTAGAGCCATGTGCCCACAAGGGAAGGTTTAGGACAGCTGTTATAGTTGGTGATTCAGTCATTAGGCATGAAGATAGCTGAGTAGCTGGTGGACGTGATGACTGCCTGATGCAAATGTAGTGGACCTCATAGGCCACCTAGACAAGGCTTTAGATAGCAGACTCCTATCTTGGTACATGTTGGTACCAATGACATAGGAAAGTGTGGGAAAGAGGTTCTGGATGCCAAATTTAGGCTTTTAGGTAGGAAGTTGAAATCCAGAACTTCCAGGGTAGCGTTCTGTGAAATGCTTCCCTTTCCACGTGCAGATCCAAAAGCAGGCAGAGCTCCAGAGTCTCAATATTTGGATGAGTCAATGGTGCAAAGAAGAGGGTTTTGGATTTGTTAAGAACTGGGGAAAATTTTGGGGAAGGAAGGGGCTGTTCCGAAGGGATGCGCTCCACCTTAACCGGGCTGGAACCAGGCTGCTGGCATTAACCCTTAAAAAGAAACATAGAAACATGATGACAGAAAAAGACCACATGGCCTATCTAGTCTGTCCTTCCATAACAACTACAACAGTCCACTTTTTATCTTTAGAGATCCTCTGTGTTGGTCCCATGCTTTTTTGAATTCAGTTACTGTACTCATCTCTACCACCTCCACTGGGAGACTATTCCATGGATCCACTACTCTTTCCGTAAAGAAATATTTCCGCATATCACTCCTTAATCTATCTCCCTTCACCCTCATCCCATGTCCCCTCGTAGCAGAACTTGCTTTCAGTTGAAAGAGGCTCTCTCCCTGAACATTTATGCCACGGAGGTATTTAAACATCTCAATCATATCACCTCTATCCCGCCTTTCCTCTAAGGTGTACATATTAAGATCCTTAAGTCTGTCCTCATATGCTTTATAATGAAGCCCATTAATCATTTTAGTAGCAACCCTCTGCACCGACTCCATCCTGTTCACATCCTTTTGAAGGTGCGGTCTCTAGAATTGCACACCATACTCCAAATGAGGTCGCACCAAAGACTTATACAGAGGCATTATCACCTCCTTTTTTCTGCTAGCCATTCCTCTCCGTATGCACCCAAGCATCCTTCTAGCTTTTGCCGTCGCCTTTTCTACCTGTTTAGCTACTTTAAGATCATCAGACACAACCACACCTAGGTCCCGCTCTTCTTTAGTGGACAAAAGTACTTCACCTCCTATACTGTATTGCTCCCTTGGATTGCTGCAGCCAAAATGCATGACCTTACATTTTTTAACATTAAATCCCAACTGCCAAATTCTAGACCATTCTTCAAGCTTAGCTAGATCCCTCCTCATGTTATCTACACCTTCCCGGGTGTCTACTCTATTGCAGATTTTGGTATCATCTGCAGAGAGGCAAACCTTACCCGACAGCCCTTCCGCTATATCACTAACAAAGATGTTAAAAAGAATCGGACCAAGGACAGATCCCTGGGGCACACCACTGGTAACATCCTTCTCCTCTGAGTGAGCTCCATTTACTTGTACTCTTTGTCGCCTCCCACCCAACCAATTTCTAACCCAAGCAGTAACTTTAGGGTCCATCCCTAGGGTGCTCAGTTTGTTTATAAGTCTCCTGTGAGGAACAGTGTCAAAGGCTTTACTGAAATCTAAATACATCACATCTAGAGCTCTCCCTCGGTCCAACTCCCTGGTCACCCAGTCAAAGAAATCAATCAGATTTGTCTGACAAGACCTGCCTCTGGTGAATCCATGCTGCCTCGTATCCTGTAATCCGCTGGACTCCAGAAACCTCACTATTTTCTCTTTCAGCAGCGTTTCCAATAATTTACTCACCACCGAAGTTAAACTACCGGTAACCGGCCTGTAGTTTTCAACCACATCCTTACTTCCGCTTTTGTGTAAAGGCACCACATGAGCCTCTCTCCAGTCCTTTGGCACCACTCCCGACTCCAACGAGGCATTGAAAAGGTCAGTCAGTGGAGTTGCTAGAACGTCCCCAGGTTCCCTCAGTATTCTAGGGTGTATCCCATCCGGTCCCATCGCTTTGTCTACTTTAAGTTGAGCTAGTTTCTCACGAACACAGTCTTCTGAAAATTGTTCAAGATGTCCCTCGCTTCTGTTCTTATTTGTGGGTGTTTTCTGAGGTCCTGCTCCTGGTTCTTCATCTGTGAACACAGAACAAAAATATTTGTTAAGCAATTCCGCTTTATCCTTATCAGCTTCTACATATTCCCCCCTGCACCCTTGAGTCTGACAATACCACTTTTGCCCTTCCTCTTCTCACTAATATATCTGAAAAATGTCTTATCCCCCCATTTTATTGCATTGGCTATTTCCTCCTCCTTTTGAATCTTTGCCTTCTTGACTACTTTGCTTGCTTCTCTAAGTTTTTCCAAATACAGATGCTTGTCTTCCTCTCTCTGTGATCTCTTGTATTTCATGAAGGCCTCCCTCTTTTTCTTCACTTTTTCAGCTACTTCCTTCGAAAACCATAGCGGTCTCCTGTTCCTTTTGCCTTTATTTACCATTTTAACAAAAAGGTTGGTTGCCCTTAAAATACCCCCTTTCAGTTTTGCCCACTGTTTTTCTACATCCCCCAGCTGTTCCCATCCCACTAACGACTCCCTGAGGTATTGGCCCATCTTCGCAAAGTTAGTCTTCCTAAAGTCTAAGATCCTCACCTTGGAATGGATTCTAACAGCCCTAGTCCTAATACTGAATCACACCATCTGGTGATCACTGGATGCAAAATGATCTCCCACTACAACATCAGAAACACTTTCACCATTAATAAGCACCAAGTCCAGTATGGCCCCTTCACGTGTGGGGTCTGCTACCAATTGCCTGAATAGTTCTCCCTGTAGAGAATCCAGGATTTCCTTACTTCTAGATGATACTGCAGCAGGAATGTGCCAATCAACATCTGGCAAATTGAAATCTCCTATCAGTAGCACTTCCCCTTTCCTAGCAATGCTGCGTATGTCTTCAATTAACTCTCTGTCCACCTCTTCCTCTTGTGAGGGAGGTCTGTATATCACACCAATGCAAATAGATTTCTCTTTCCCTCTTTCTAGTTTAACCCACAATGCCTCCTCTCTCCCTTTTAAGCTCTGTAATTCCAAAGCTTTAATAGTAGTTTTTACATATAGTGCCACTCCTCCTCCCTTCTTCCTACCCTGTCCTTTCTGAATAAAATATAGCCAGGTATAGTTACATCCCAGTCATGGTTTTCTGTGAACCATGTTTCTGTAACTGCCACTAAATCCAAGTCAACCACTCCCACCAAAGCTTCAACTTCAGGGATCTTAAAAATCTAAAACCATTATTCCATATCGTCTCTCCGGGCCAGTCCAGGCAAGTGAAGGTTGTCAACCTTCTCTAGCAGCTGAGGACTGAAAAAACTGAAGTTTTGCTGAAACAGTATCTGGCTCCCTCTACTGGCCGAACCTCAGTCTTTCAGTCCTCAGCAGCTGAAGACAACGTCTCTTGTCTGGCTCCCTGTAGATCATTTACTTTTTCAGCCTTAAGTTTTTTGTTTTCTTGGTTTTTAGTCTAGTTTTGATGTATTGGGCTGTTAGGGGGAAGGAGTTCTAGCAGGGCTCTCCCCTTCGGTCTCCATCAGTTCCGGCGGCTCGATTGGCTTCCTTAGGAGCGCTAGAGGCAGAGCCTGCCTCGACTCCAGCTCCGGGCCCCGAGGTGGAAGCAGTTAAATGTTCTGGGAGCCCCAGACACCATCTTTCAGCCTCCGGAGCCGCAGGCACGCCGCCGCCGCTAGCAGCGGGGGGGTCAGCTGCCTTGCCCTACAGCTTCCGTGGACAGCGTTCTCTCTGGAGCTCAGGTCAGTCAGTTTTTCTTGGCCTGAGGTAAATTTGGGCGCGATGCGTTTTTCGCCGGTGTCTGACTTTTTAGTTTCGCCGCGTTTTTGCATGGGACCGTCTCGTCGGCGGTTTTCTTTAGTCTTGTTCCCTTTTTGTACGTTTTCGCCGGCATGGATCATAAGGCGGAGGTGCAGGAGCTCCTCGGCAGTTTGTCTTCTGTCTCAGAATTGGCGGGAACGGCAGCCATGTCTTCGGCATCTGTTTCCTTGCCTTCTGCTCACAAAGGCTGCTCTAAGAAGAAGGCTAAGTCAAAAAAGCCAGTAAATGTGGAGGAAGCTCCTTCACTAGCTTTGCCTACTGAGCAGCAGCCTGCAGTTAATACTATGTCTAATTCTTTAGAAAATACTTTTTCAGCAGCTTTTATTTTAGCTATGCATAAAGCCTATTGTATGAAATGGAATCAGACTCAGGCTAAGGGCTCGGCGTCCCTCCTCTCCCAGGGTCTGGCTACAGCACCTTCTGGTTTGGACCCGGGGGAAGGTCCCTCCAGCACGGTACAGGGCACTCAAGGGGTTCCCGATAGCTTTGGGTTACCCGACCCAGAACTTCCCAGTCTGGAGGAAGGGGGAGCTTTGGCTGGAGCCTGCCCTAGATCAGTGGGGCTGATCTGGAGGAGGGAGAGTTGGGGAGCGCCGATGATCCGAGTCTTTTCAGAGTTTTTCGCAAGGAGGAATTGGGGGCACTTATTTCTCAGACGCTGTCCACTTTGAATATTGTGCTGCCTCCGGCTCAGGATCAGCCGTTGGAAGACACGCTACTCCAAGGGTTTAAAACGGAGCAGAAGTGTTTCCCGGTACACCGCGTCATGAAGCAAATGGTGGAATCCGAATGGGAATGCCCAGAAGCAACGCTGCGGGGGGCACGGGCTATTGCCCGCTTGTATCCATTGCCGCAGGAGGAGCTCGAGTTGCTTCGCTTGCCTAAGGTTGACACCTTGGTGTCAGCGGTTACCAAGAAAACCACCATCCCTGTAGAAGGCGGAGCGGCCCTCAAAGATTTGCAGGATAGGAAGCTAGAGACTCTGCTTAAGCAGACATTTGAGTCTTGCGCCCTGTCCCTCAGAGCGGCCTTCTGTGGGGCGTACGTGTCCAGTGCTTCCATTAGATGGATTCAAGGGGCCCAGGGCAAAAGCGACAAGGAGGACGGCGCGAAGCTCGAATCGGCAGCGGCCTACCTCGCAGATACTTTCTATGACTTGGTTCGCATTTCCGCAAAGTCTATGGCGTCGGTAATTGCAGCTCGGCGTTTCCTTTGGTTACGCCATTGGTCAGCTGACGTTTCGTCAAAGACGCGTCTCACTAAGCTGCCCTACAAGGGCACCTTACTTTTTGGGGCGGCATTAGATAAGATTGTGAAGGATTTGGGTGACTCCAAAGGGGGTCGCCTCCCAGAGGACAGGCCGAAGGATCAACATCCGGTCGGAGGGCCACGATTGGCGGGGCGGGAGCCTCGCAAGTTTCGGGTTCTCGTTTTGCCCCCTATCCAAGAGGATGCTCTGGGACTAGGGGTCAGTGCTTTCGAGGGGCTCGAGGGTTCGGCAGAGGTTATTTCCAATCCCAGCAGAACCCCAGCAAAAAGCCCCAATGAAGTGAGGTTGGCCCAGATGGAAGTTCCAGTGGGAGGACGTCTCCAGCGCTTCCTTTCTGTCTGGGTCACTATAACAACAGATCTCTGGGTGCTCAAAATTATACGCGACGGTTACGCACTCGAGTTCGCGCGGCCGTTGCGGGACGCTTTCGTGGTGTCTCCTTGTGGTTCTGCAGTAAAGGCAGCGGCCGTGTTCCAGACCCTTCAGCGCTTGTTGCGTCTGCGGGCCGTGGTGCCGGTTCCACCAGACCAGTTAGGGTCAGGTCGGTACTCCATTTATTTCGTGGTTCCCAAGAAGGAGGGGTCTTTTCGTCCTATCTTGGATCTCAAGCACGTGAATCGCTGTTTACGCATTCCACATTTTCGCATGGAGACTCTCAGGTCCGTGATTTGCTCCGTACAACCCACGGAGGTTCTCACCTCCATCGACCTCACAGAAGCCTACCTCCATATTCCAGTGCGGCCGGAGCACCAACGGTTCCTGCGGTTTGCAGTACCCATGGGTCACTTTCAGTTCCAAGCGTTGCCCTTTGGTCTGGCCACGGCGCCGCGAACCTTCACGAAGGTGATAGTGGTGGTTGCGGCGGCGTTGCGACGAGAGGGCATCCTAGTACACCCTTACCTCGACGATTGGTTGATCCGGGCGCCGTCTGTCGCGGAATCCGCGGTGGCCACAGCTCGAGTGGTAACCCTGCTCGAGCAGTTGGGCTGGGTAATCAATCAGTCCAAGAGCCATTTACAACCAACTCAGCGGCTTCTGTATCTGGGGGCGCTATTCGACACCAGCGTCGGAGCGGTCTTCTTGCCAGAGCCCCGGATAAAGAAACTGATGGTGCAAGTGCGGGCGTTTCTGCCCCTGAAGGCGCCGACGGCTTGGCGTTACTTGCAATTGCTCGGGTGCATGGCGGCGACCCTGGACCTGGTGCCCTGGGCTCGGGCGCATATGAGACCGTTACAGCATGCATTGCTCTCGAGGTGGTCTCCTCAGCTTCACCCTCTTTACCGCAGATTGCCTCTCGCTCCGTCAGTGAGCGACAGCCTGCTCTGGTGGTTGGATCCCGCTCTTCTCCGGGCGGGCAAGCCCTTGCGGTCCCCGGAGTGGGTGCTGCTCACAACAGATGTCAGTCTCGCGGGCTGGGGGGCCCACTGCCAGTCTCACATAGCTCAAGGGCTCTGGTCCCTGGAAGAGTCGACCTCCTCCATAAACCTCCTGGAGCTTCGCACGGTGCGGTTAGAGCTGCAAGAGTTTCGCTGTCTCGTCAGGGGCAAGGCGGTGAGAGTTTTCTCCGACAACTCCGTGACGGTTTCTTACATCAACAAACAGGGAGGAACCGGCAGCGCGCCTCTCTTGGAAGAGAGTCAACAGTTGATGGGCTGGGCGGAAGCCCACCTGGTAGCACTTTCAGCGGCTCATGTGTCGGGCCGCGACAATGTTCAGGCGGATTACCTCAGCAGGCATGCCGTAGATCCAGGGGAGTGGGAGTTGAACGCAGCAGTGTTCCACGCCCTGGTTCTCCGTTGGGGGCAGCCGGTGATGGATTTGATGGCTACCTTCGACAATGCGAAAGCCAGTCGCTTCTTCAGCAGTATGTCCGAGGGTCTAGACGCTCTGGCGCAGCCGTGGCCGTCGGTAGGGCTGCTCTGTGTTCCCTCCGTGGCCCTTGATAAGTCGTGTCCGGCGGATAGAGCTTCACACGGGACAAGTAGTCCTGGTGGCTCCGGATTGGCCGCGGCGCCCTTGGTACGCGGATTTGGTCCGTCTGCTGGCAGACCGGCCTTGGCGCCTTCCGGCGCGAGCGAATCTCTTGTCTCAGGGTCCGCTTCTCATGCCGGACGTGGATCGCTTCTCGCTTACGGCTTGGCTCTTGAGCGGGAAAGGCTGATGCACAGAGGTTATGCGCCATCAGTCATCGACACTCTCCTTCGGGCAAGACGCTCGTCCACTTCCCTAGCGTACGCTCGCGTCTAGCTGGTGTTTGAACATTGGTGTGGGGAGCGCGGACTGCGGCCGGCTGGCTCCTTGGTGCCTGAGATCTTGGCTTTTCTGCAAGGTGGTTTTGAGAAGGGTTTATCGCCCGCTACGCTCAGGGTTCAAGTTGCTGCGCTGGCGTGTTTTGGGGGTAGGATTAAGGGGATGCTCCTCTCTCATCATCCCGATGTCTTGCGCTTCCTCCGAGCAGTCCAGAACTTGCGTCCTCCGGTTCGTCCCATCGTTCCCGCTTGGGATCTTAATCTGGTGTTGGAGGCTCTCGCACGTCCTCCCTTCGAGCCAGCTGGGGAAGAGTCCTTTAAAGAACTTTCCTGGAAGACGGCCGCCTTGGTTGCTCTCTGTTCGGCTAGGCGGGTGTCTGATCTTCAGGCCCTTTCTTGTAGGGAGCCATTTTTGCACTTCACTTGTGAGAAGGTGATGTTGCGTCCCGTGCCCTCCTTTCTTCCGAAGGTGATTTCCCGTTTCCATGTGAATCAGTCGATTTCCCTCCCGACTTGTCCAGATCGCGAAGGGGCGCCCATTGATTCGGTTCTCCGCAAGTTGGATTTAGGTAGGGTGCTTAAACGGTATCTTCGTCGGACACGCCCTTTTCGCAAATCGGACAGGCTGTTCGTTTTGTTTGGGGGGCCCAGGAAGGGGGAAGTTACCTCCAAGGCCTCCATTGCGCGTTGGGTTAAATGTGCCGTGTCGGCGGCGTATCGGGCAAGCGGCCAGTCGCCCCTGGAGTTTTTCAGAGCTCATTCAACTCGTAGCCAGGCAACGTCCTGGGCGGAGCTGGCTTTTGTTCCACCAGTGGATATCTGTAGGGCGGCGACTTGGTCGTCGTTGCACACCTTTTCTCAAAGCATTATCGGTTGGACGTGCAGGCCACGGAAGACGCCACAGTCGGGGCGTCGGCGGTAATTGCTGGTCTCGCTGGTCCCTCCCAGGGATAGTTACTGCTTTGGTACTTCCCTCACTTGCCTGGACTGGCCCGGAGAGACGATATGGAAGAAGAAATTAGACCTTACCTGCTAATTGTCTTTCCTTGAGTTCTCTCCGGGCCAGTACAGGCCCCACCCGGTAATTTCAGCGAGACTTCGTCGAGCTCCACGGCCTTGTCAGGCGGCGCGGAGGTTTTCGAAGAGTCAGTTTTGGCCTTCCGCATTTGTCCCGGCTTGCTATGGTCTGTGGGGCTCCCT
Source organism: Ichthyophis bannanicus (assembly GCA_033557465.1). NCBI lineage: Eukaryota > Metazoa > Chordata > Amphibia > Gymnophiona > Ichthyophiidae > Ichthyophis > Ichthyophis bannanicus. Next base: position 145,735,260 of record CM066049.1, on the reverse strand, counting down.
CGCTTTAGAGGGCTCTTTCCAGGAGTTCCTTTATTTCTGTGTTCGCTATACACGTGCTTCTTGGCGTATTATCCATTTACAAAAATAAATAAATAAATAAAATAGAAAGTATCATAACCAAAATTGGATGTAGCTCACGGGAAGAGCCCTTGTTGGACTTTGTCTAGAGTGAGCGTGGGGGGGGGGCTCGTAGTTTCCGAGGTTTTCTTTTGTTCTCGTTTCATTTTTCTTCTGCTGCTTTGTAACTTTAGACTGAGGTTCGGCCAGTAGAGGGAGCCAGATACTGTTTCAGCAAAACTTCAGTTTTTTCAGTCCTCAGCTGCTAGAAAAGGTTGACAACCCTCACTTGCCTGGACTGGCCCGGAGAGAACTCAAGGAAAGACAATTAGCAGGTAAGGTCTAATTTCTTCTTATCAAATCTGGACTTCAGATTAGTCCTTCAAGCCCTGATCCTGCCTCACTTAGATTTTAGTAACATAATTCTTCAAGGTATTCCAAAACATGCTTTACACCAACTAAAAGTAGCACAACACGTTGCTGCAAGAATGCTTATAAATGCAGGTCCAACTGAACACATAACCCCTATACTGTACAGACTTCACTGGTTACCTGTATAAAGTAGGATAAAATATAAAGTTATCATAACAACGTTCAAACTGATAAGAGATATAGCCCCATCATATCTAACTGATCTACTGACAATTCATTCAAGGACCAGAACAGTGAGACACAGGAACCTGAACACACTACTTGTTCCAAACAACTTTTCAAAACTCAATAAAACTACAATAAATAGGGCATTCAGCTTCAATGCTTCTTTAATATGGAACGCTCTGCCGGATAAACTCAGAGATGTCACAGATCTTTCAGCATTTCGAAAAGATCTTAAAACTCACCTATTTATAGAGTACTTTGGAGACTCATTCCCAATAGATGAAATATTTCCCATTTAAACTCATGTATACTCATTCATTAATTCACAACTTACTTTTTCCTTTTTCTTACTCTATCTTACAATACCCAATTCTCCACATTATCACATTTACTATTTACACTAATAATTCTAGTGAACTACAATACATTTTTCCTTGCTCAGATAAGATTTTTGAAATTTGTAAATATTTAAATCTGTATATATATTTAAACTATCTATATACCTAATCAGCATTTACTCAGCATTGTAACCCTCAAATTACCATTTTTATTATATACAATTTAATGTTCACTGTAATTTCAATTGTTTGAATAAGTTTCAATGGTAATGTTCAAGTTTTGTTCTATGTAAACCGCTTTGATTTTTCTGAAAGGCGGTATATAAAATCGTTCAATAAATAAATTAAGCCACCGCCGGTGGCATGGGACTTAAATTTGGTTCTTGGGCAGCTTATGAAACCGCCTTTTGAACCATTAGCCACTACCTCCTTGAAATTCCTTTCCTGGAAGGTCATCTTTCTTATTGCAATCACATCAGCACGTCGCATCAGTGAATTGCAAGCATTGGTGGCTGATCCTCCTTATACAAGGTTCCATCATGATAAGGTAGTCCTTAGGACTTATCCACACTTTATGCCAAAGGTGGTGTCACCTTTTCATTTAAACCAAGTGGTTTACCTTCCTGTATTCTTCCCAAGGCCTCATGCCCTCAAATGCAGAAAGGAATCTTCATACTTTGGATTTTAAAAGGGCTCTGGCCTTTTACTTACAAAGGACACAGCAACATAGGAAGTCCTCTCAACTTTTTGTTGCTTTTGATCCTAGTCATTTGGGACTTCCAGTCTCCAAAAGAACACTGTCCAACTGGATTGCACAGTGTATATCATTTGCCTATGAGAGTAAAAACCTTCCTCTGGAAGGCCATGTCACAGCTCACAATGTGAGAGCCATGGCAGCCTCTATGGCTCATCTTCACTCTGTGTCTATTGACGACATCTGCCAAGCAGCTACTTGGGCTTCGGTTCATACCTTCACAGCCCATTACTGCTTAGACAAGGACTCCCGCCGGGATGCCTTGTTCGGTCAGGCTGTTCTTCAACACCTGTTCCATACTTAATCAACTCCTACCCACCATCCCTGATAGGATGCCAGAGATCCATGGGGAGAAGTGGAGCCTTTTCACAAGGGCACACAACTTCTGGGGTTTCTCCCTGGAATCTGCAGCTAGGGAGTCCCCATATGTGAAGACTACATTCCTGCTTGTTCCTGGAGATAGCATAGTTACTCACCTGTAAGAGGTGATCTCTGGGAACAGGAATTTAGTCTTCACAACCCACCCACCCACCTCCCCAGGAGTTGTATCTCTCTATCTCTCTCTTTCCCTCTCTTTTGTCTCAGCTTTAAACTCAACTGGAGAGGGACAGTTGGGAAAGGCGGGAAGGCAGCACGCAGGCGCTGTGGGATGCTCCCAAAAGCTTTCCTATTGGACGCTGGGGAGCGTTCCCACACAGGCTCTGTCGGTACCGACGATACCCATATGTGAAGACTAAATTCCTGCTGTTCCCGGAGATCAACTGTTACAGGTGAGTAACTATGATTTTCCCAAGGAAAGGTACTGCTTACCGCAACTACCCCACATATCAGGCCTTCCCAGCTCCCCAACAGGGGCAGCAGGCCAAGGGACAGGGGCATGGCCCGCGTAAGCAAAAAGCCCCAGGCACCGGCTCCGGCCCAGCCTGGAGGTGTTTTTTGACTCCAAAAGCATAGCTCCTCTCTCCAAAGAAGTAAAGCCATGCACAGAAGGAGGGCTGACCGTGTATGCACACAGGTGGCCAGCCATCATAACAGATACCTGGGTTCTCCAGATAGTCCAAAAGGGCTACCTGCTACATTTCACCCAGGTACCTTCCTCTTACTCTCCAGGGGAGCCTCTCAGACCCCCTCTTCACAGGGACCTCCTCTTGAAGGAGTTAGCAGGTCTTCTCGAGGACCAGGCGGTAGAACCGGTGCCCCACCACCTGCAGGGAAAGGGCTTCTACTCCAGGTATTTCCTGATACCAAAAAGAACAGGAGACCTAAGACCCATCCTCAACCTGCGCAACTTAAACAAGTTCCTAGTGAGGGAAAAGTTCAAGATGCTTTCCCAAACAGAACGAATAGATGTTCAGACTTGCGAAAAGTTTCTGAAACCTTTAAGTATTGACGTAGAATTCTCTTTATGTCCAAGCGACGCAGACTACGGTCTGAAATGTTCTCCTCTGTGGGCCCTAATACTGGCAACGAAACCGATTGATTCATGTGAAAAGGTGAAACTACCTTGGGCAAAAAGGACGGTACTGGACGCAACACCACCTTTTCCCTAGAAAAAGAGAAAAACGGCTCCCGACAGGACAATGCCTGCAGTTCCGACACTCGTCGTGCCGAACAAATAGCCACTAAAAACACTGTCTTTAAGGTCAAATCCTTAATCAAAGCTTGGTGCAAGGGCTCAAAAAGTTCCCTCGTCAAAGCCCCAGAACAAGGTTGAGATCCCACGGAGGAACTACCATTCTGCGCGAAGGCTGTAGCCGAGATACCACCTTTAGAAAACAAATCACGTCGACGTGAGAGCTCAAGGCCACCCCTTGAACTTTACCCCTATAGTAAGAAAGAGCTGCTAGCTGGACCCTCAAGGAGCTGGCTGCCAAGCCCTTATCAAAACTGTCCTGCAAGAAACTCAACAGCAAAGGCACGGAAACCGTGGCGGAATGGACCTTATTCTGAGAGCACCAGTCCTCAAATATACGCCATATTTGCACATACGCTAGGGATGTGGACCTCTTTCTGGCCCGAAGGTCACAATCACCGCTCCAGAATAGCTTTTTTTCCTTAACCTCGCCCTTTCAATGGCCAAGCCGTAAACGAGAATCGATCCACCTGAGGCATTCGAAGTGGTCCCTGAATCAAAAGATCCGTTGTTGCCGGCAATCGCCAAAGGTCCCGTTGAGAAGATGAACTAGATCGGCATACCATGGACCACCTCAGCCAATCCGGTGCCACCAACACCACACTCCCCCGATGTGCTTCGATGCGCTGAACCACCCGGCCTATGAGCGCCCACGGGGGAAAAACATAGAGAAGACCGTCCGATGGCCATTGTTGCATCAGGGCATCAATAACTTCCGACATCCTTTCCCCGTCTTCTGCTGTAAAAGCAACTCGCCTTGGCCGACCGAAAAGTTGCCATGAGATCCATAATTGGAGGACCCCACTTGAAGACTATCTGAGCAAACACCTCTGGATGAAGCTCCCATTCTCCAGCATCCACCCGGACTCTGCTGAGAAAATCTGCCATCACATTGTCTGTTCCCGCAATGTGAGCCGCCAATATCGCCTGCAGTCGAGGCTCCACCCAGGCGAACAGCGCTTCCGCTTCCTCCTCCATGGCCACGCTTTCCGTACCGCCCTGCCGGGTGAGGTAAGCCACTGTCGCGGAATTGTCCAACAGCGCACTCACCGCTCACCACGGTTTTGAACGCTTGAAGTGCTAAGCCCACTGCTCGCAGCTCCAGATGGTTGATTGACCACTGGGTCTCCTGGTCGTTCCACACTCCTTGTGCGAAGAGATTCCCCGCAATGAGCTCCCCAACATGCAAGACTCGCATCTGTTAACACCGGAAGACACTGCAATTGTTCTAGTGGCATGCCTGCCGTCAGACTTCCCGGGCAAAGCCACCACTGCAGGGACTGCCTGACTAACAACGGACAGGGAAGCCACTTGTTCAGAGAATCGTTCTGGTGTGACCAACGTCGGAGCAACGACCATTGCAATGGACGCATGTGAGCTCTGGCCCATGGTACTACCTCCAAGGTCACCGCCATTGTTTCCAGCACTCGAAGATAGTTCCAAGCTGACAGGGCTGGAGTCAATATAAACTTGCACACTAATTGCCGAAGGGCCTGAGCTCGCTAATCCGGCAGAAACACTGCTCCCAACTGGGTGTCAAACCACACTCCTAAGTATTCCAGCACCTGAGACGGAACCAACCTGCTTTTGGCCGCATTGACTACCCAGCCAAGACTCTGAAGAAACTTCACTACTTTGCTTGTAACTTGAACGCTCTGCCTCGGATTTCGCCTGAATCAACCAGTTGTCGAGATATGGGTGAACCAAAATTCCTTCCTTTCACAGTGCCGCCACCATCACTTTGGTGAAGGTTTGCGGAGCCATCGCCAAACCGAAGGGCAAGGCTTGAAACTGAAAATGCACCCACGGAAGAGCAAACCTTAGGAATTGCTGATGAGCCGCTCTGATAGGGATGTGCAAATATGCCTCAGTAAGATTGAGGGAGGTCAAGAACTCTCCCTGCCGGACCGCAACTATTACCGATTGCAAGGTTTCCATTCGAAAATGCGACGCTCGTAGACAATGATTTACCCTCTTGAGGTCCAGGATAAGATGGAGAGACACGCCCCTTTTTGGTACTACGAAATAAACAGAGTAACGACCGACGCCGTAGAGCTCCTGTGGGACCGACGCAACCGCTCCTAACTGCAATAGATGATCCAACGTCTGTCGAACCGCTATCGTTCTCTGCTGCCTTCTGCAAGGGGAAAGGACAAATGAGTCTAGGATCGGTCGGGCAAATTCTAGAGCATAACCTTCGCGTATTACTTACAACACCCATTGATCGGAGGTTATTTGGACCCAGGCAGGAAGAAACTCCTGAAGCCTCCCTCCTATTGGTTGAATTCCTGCCCAGGCCTGCCTCGCTTCATTGTGGTTTTCTTCCAGCCACGGAAGAGGAAGCTGCGAATCCTCTACCTGCGCCTCGAAAGCCATGAAATCCTTGCACTCTGGAGGCAAATCTTCCTCTTTGAAAGCCTCCCAGTCGAGAGGTGCGAAACCGCCTGAAGTCCCTAAACTGACTGCACGAAGATGGCAGGGGTCTCCCTTGCTTAGGCTTGTCCTCCGGCAGTCTTCCGCCTTTGGACTCTCCCAAATCCTTAACCAACCTAGCAAGATCTTCACCAAACAACAACTTCCCTTTAAAAGGAAGCTTGCTAAGACGTGACTTAGAAGAACCATCCACCGCCCAATTTCTTAACCACAGATAACGCCTCGCGGCTACCAGGGAAGCCATACTATTCGCCAATGCCCTTATCAAATCATAGTGGACATCCGCTAAATATGCCACACCTGATTCCAGCCGTGTCACATCCAGTAAGCTCTCCTGCATCAATTGAGATGGCTGCTGTAAGTGTTGTGACCACCTGCGGCAAACCCTCACCACCCAAGCCCCACAAATGGAAGCTTGCAAAGAGAGGGCATTAACCTCAAAGGCTTGCTTCAACAAGCCGTCCACTTTTCTGTCTTGTGCGTCCTTCAAAGCCGCACTGCCTTCCACCGGAATAGTCTTTTTTTGTGACAGCTGATACCACCGCATCTATACGAGATGAACAGAACTTCTCTTTCTCTGCTAAGGGATAGAGCCTATTCATAGCTCTAACACCCTGCAGTCCAGCTTCTGGTAAATCCCATTCATCTTGGATCATCTGGTCAACCATTCGATGAACAGGAAACACCGCCTGAGTTTGTCGCACTGCCTGAATGAGAGGGTCGTCCAGACTCTCTTCCTCCGCTGGCTGGATTGCAGTAAGGTTAAGCACTTGAAGAGACTCCGTAATGAGGGCCGTAAGCTCTTCTTTACGGAATACTCTTATGATTCTGGCCTGATCCTCAGGCTGCGGAATCTCCCCTTTCTCAAGTTCTTCCATACCCGATTCAGGCTCGCACTCTGCATCGTCCGTCTCAGGCCAATCTGAAGCGAAGGGTGGGCCATCTTGAGAGGTCTTTCTAGACTGCTACCAGGCTTTTCTGAGGCTGAATGTTGTACCCCAGCCCCAAGAGGAAAAGGGTCTGCCTGCTACCGCATGCAATACGCTTGATGCATTATTAGTACAAAGTCTGGGGGAAAAGCCCCAAGAGCGCCCCCCCCCCCCCCCCGTATTTGAAGCGTCGGGAGTGGCTGACCCCGGATGGCTTTCCAGAAGGGATGCGGACGGACGTTCCAGTGGTGACTCACCTTCGCCCATAGGCGGTGGGCTCTGAGGCCCCTCACCAGCCTTACCTTGAATCTCCTGCTCCATAGTGGTTGAGACTGCTGCGCAGCCCCTGCAAACCCCAGCGTCCGAGACTGCGCCTCTGCGAGTGCCACACACCAAACATTGTGGACGAGAAGGCATGAGCAACAAGAAATAATAAATTACCTGTCAGTAAGGATCCTTGACTGAAATTAAATTAGCTCTCCTCTTCTGTAATTGTTCCTCCTATTCTTTTTTTTTTCAAGTCTCCTCAAAGCCTGAGAGAGAAAACCCAAGCAGAAATTTAACCAAATTAAATTAAAATAGCTAAAAGAAAATAAAATCAGCTGAATCGCACCAAATTAAACTAAATTAAATTAAATTAAGCCTCTCCTATGAAGTAACTGCCTTCCTTAGGTTGCTGCGCGAATAGAAGAGCTGCAGCCAGCTTGCGGCCTACCCGTGTGGTCTAAAATGCGCAGGAAGAAGTGGCCCATAAAAATCAACCGCCGTGCCTGCTTGGCGCCAAAGCCCAATTAGCTCCCACAGTCTTCGTGCCTGTTTGCAACCCAAAGAAACACTCACCCGCTCTGCCGGAGTTCTCCCAAACGTCCTCAGGCAATTTCTTCTTTGCCCGACACGCTGAAGGACCCTGCAATCCGCAACACTGCTCACCGTGGAATGTGAGCAGCGATCGCGGAGAGGGCTGTCTGGCCTCAGCTGTCTTGCCCAGTCACACCACGAGGCTAGCAAGATCTGATCGGCAGGGTTACCTTACCGCTGCTTATCTCCCCTCCGTTCAAACTAGGAGGGGAAAGCAGATCACGGCACCAGAGCAGATTGAAAGAGAGAAAGCAAGCTCTGAAGCTGGTTTAAATCCCTCCAATAATTGTTTTTTTAAGAGACTATTGTAAAAATAAAAGCAATGAAAAGGGATAAAATAAACCCCGAAAACAACCCCCTAAAGCTGCCTATCCTAACATGTGCTCCTTATCTGTTCCTGTAGTGAGCCCAGCACCTAGGCTCACTATGTCCTCCTGCTGCATGGAGACTGGACACACTGGGGCTGATGGGAGAGACCAGCAGGCTACATCCAGTGATGTCACGATTCTGACATGCCCAGTCTCCATGCTGCAGGAGGAGGTGCACTACCCAGAAGTGGAGGACTGAACTGGAGGAACGATAAGGAATGAGAGTTTTAAATGTTTAGGATTTAGTCGGATTGTAGTTTGTTAGGTTGAGGCTTGCAATTAGGTTCTCAATCACTTGGTTATGGTAGTGGTTATATTATAGTTGAGTGGAGAAATAGCTTGGTGTCCGAGAGACCCAGGGTTCAATTTCCACTGGCAGTTCTTGTGGCCTTGGGCAAGTCACTTTACTCTCTAGTCCCTCAGAAGAAAGGCATATACTTCTTGCTGGGTTACAAGAAGTCAGCATTGACTCAACAGCATACATTTCATTTTTATATTATAATATGATAGTTATTGGATTTTTTAAAGAAATGTGATGTATTAGCTTTGGTTGTTAGTTGTTAATATGTGTTTTAGTTAAGATAGAAGGGTGGCACATACATGTAATTAAGAAATTAATTTGTAGTCTGGCACATTTTGTGCTGATTTCTGTAGTGGGAAAAGACAAGTAGAGCTAAGTGGAAAATTTGGTATTGTTTATTCAATTTGATATACTGCTGATCATAAGTGAAAATACAGCTCATCAGTTTACAGAGTACATTAAAATAGAATACAAATAGTTTAAAATAAGGTAAGATAAAATAAGAGATAATGCATAAAGTAATTGGACAGAGAAACATTAAATAAAAAAACATAGTAGTACGATATCCATTATAAAAATAAAATTAAATACAAAATGAATGTGTTACAATTGTGTCTTGTCAGGATTACCGCTGGTGGTGGAGAACATTCCTGGTTTCTGGAGGATCAGCTTTTTATGTGCTGATTTATGCCATTTTCTATTTTGTAAATAAGGTATGTTTGTTAGTATTTGGTTTGTGCTTTCTGCTCCAGTGAAAGTTTGACATGTGCTGTACAGCTTTCTGTGTAATTGCATAATCTAATTTTGCTAGTCGCATCACTCCTATTGAAGCAGAAACATTACTAAGGATGTAAAAAAAAACACTTTTCCATAGCCAGTATCCCTCATTTAACTGCACTATTATATCTCCAGGAACAAGCAGGAATGCAGTCTTCACATATGGGTATCGTCAGTACTGACGGAGCCTGCATTGGAACGCTCCCCAGCATCCAATAGGAAAACCTTTGGGAGCACTCCACTGTGCCTGCGCATCTGCCTTCCCAACTCCTCTCCTCAGTTCTTCGTTTTCCGTGGAGCCAGCAGGAAGCACATAAGAACATAGGACCAAGGTCCATCAAGCCCAGTATCCTGTTTCCAACAGTGGCCAATCTAGGTCATAAGTACCTAGCAGTTTCCCCCAAAAGACACAGGTTCCACAATGCTTGTATTGGGTCAAGCAATGATATTCTGGGTCCCTTTTAATAATGGTTTATGGACCTTTCCTCCAGGAACTTGTCCAAACCCTTTTTTAAACCCAGCTACACTAACAGCTTTTACTACATCCTCTGGCAACAAATTCCAGAGTTTGATTACATGTTGAGTAAAAAAAATATTTTCTCTTATTAGTCTTAAATACGTTACCTTGTAGCTTCATTGCATGTCCCCTAATCTTTCTATATTCTGATAATGTAAACAATCAATCTACGTTTACCCGTTCCACTCCATTCATTAATTTATAGACTTCTATCATATCTCCCCTCAGCCGAAAAACTTTTATTTTCTTTTTTGGTATCTGTATTCTGCCTTTCCATCACTACCAGTACCTTTGCTGATAACGGCCCCAATATTAAATTTTCTTTTCTTCAGTTTTTTTCTTTTCTCTCAGGTGGTTCACCACCACCTTAGGCCTTGGTTTAAGTTTTTTTCCATTTGTCACCATGGACAAACACATCAGTGGCTTTAAAAAAATGTTCCAAGTGCTCCAGCACTATGTCAGTCACTGATTTTCATGACTGGTGTCTAAAATGTTTGGGCTCAGACCATATACCAGACAATTGTTTTTGTGTAAACAAATGACCAAATGAGACCTAAAGAACAAGGCCAAACAGAGCCTCTGCCTCCGATACCAGCCTTGGAACATGTATTGACAGTTCCACTCCCTCCGATTCTTCCACTGGAATCAGTATCTGTGGGGTCCCTACCTCCAATTCCTCCCTTGGAACCAGTAACTGCTGTTGGTACACAACCAATTCCTGGTTCAAGTACCGCATGACTGGAATATAGACATAGAGCATTGCCATTGGCTCGAGATTGTCGATACTTAGATTTCCTTTCTGAATCAGAGTTGTCGTCTTCTGACTCAGAAGGGTCATTGGAGGATTCCAGGGCCACCCGGGATATCCTTTCCAACCCCCTCTCCATCTCATGTGAGACATCGGTCCCTGCCAGAGGACATGTCCTTTCAGGACTTCATTAGGGATATGGCAATGGGTCTCCAGATCACTGTAGCATCGGAAACTGAACTGAGGGCTGAGGAGTTAAAAATCCTCCAATACCCCTCAACCCCCAAAGATGTGGCAACGTTACCAGTGCATCGGATCCTACAGGATCTAATGCTACATATGTGGGATGTCCCACTAATGGTTCCGCGTACTAGTAAATGCCTCAATACTATGTACCGAGTCCCACCATGCTCGAGGTTTCAAAAGCTTCAATTACCACACCACTCAGCGGTAGTGGAATCGGAAGTGCGACGCATCAAGAGTTCTAAAACTCATTCATTGGTGCCGCCTGGCAAAGATGCCAAAGCTCTCAATGCTTTTGGACATCATTGCTTCCAAGCATGTATGCTTGCTTCTAGGATTATATCCTACACCCTCTACATGGGCATGTACCTCAAAGATGTCTCCAGGGATATAGAAAACTTTGCTCCTATTCTCCCAGATGACAAACGCAATGCTTATATAACTATAGTCAAACAAGCTCAAAATACTTCCAAGTTCCTGATCAAGTCAGCCTTCGATACCTTTGAATCAACTAGCAGAGCTGCTGCAGTATATATAGGAGCCCGTAGGATGGCCTGGCTCCAGGCATCGGACCTCGAGCAGTGGGTTCAAAATAAATTAGCCAATATTCCTTGTTCTGGAGAAACTTGTTTGGTAAGGGTTGGAGAGGAAAGGCAGGAGAGCTTGAGGCAGATGATCTCACCCTCAAAAATCTCTCAAGAAAGACTTCAGATCCCTCTAAGGGGGAGACTACTTCCAAGAAGTCTTTCTATATCAGAAAGGGAGATATTGCTCCTTTTACCATTCCTCTGCTACTTATCAACCTCAGCAGCAAAGGTCTCAGGGTCCACATCAGCCTAAGAAGGCCAAGGGCCCAAAACCCCAACCAGTTGCTCAGCCCCAGCCAGCACCTGGTTTTTGACTCCTTCCTAGAGCATAGCTACTCTGCCTCTGCGAGGACCCCAGCCCCTACACATAGCAGGCAGGCTTTGTGCATATGTCCACAGGTGGCATTTCATTACATCAGAGAAATGAACTCTCAACATCGTCCAAGGGGGCTATCTGCTTCACTTTCAGAGCTTACCCCCAACCACCTCCGCAAACAAGCAACGGCCTCTAGAAGTAATTGTAAATTGTCAATGTCGTATTTACCTCCCCAGTAACCATTCCTTCCCAAGTACCTATCCTCACCCTAACCCCATAAATGTACACAACTTCATTACATGTAAACCACTTTGATTGAAGGAAAAGGTGGTATATAAAACTGGTTAAATAAATAAATAAATAAATTTATCCTGCAAATCCTTCTAGGCCAATCTCCTGTCCTCAGAGGTGGCCACCCTGTTAGCCCAAGGGGCAATCGAAAGAGTTCCCACCACCCAAGAAGGCAACAGGTTCTACTCTCCTTACTTTCTTATCCCCCAAAAAAACAGAAAGGTTCAAAATGATTTCTCTCGGCACCCTTCTGCCATACCTTCAGGGGTACGACTGGCTATGTTCTCTAGACCTCAAGGTTGCTTACACCCATTTGATGATCACCCTCACCCCAGACAGTATCTGTTTCGAATTCAGGAAATCCACTACCAATATCGCATGCTTCCTTTTGGGCTAGCATCCACACCCAGAGTATTCACAAAATGCATGGCAGTGGTCGCAACATACCTATTTACTTTGGAGGTCTTTGTCTTCCCCTACTTAAATGAATGGCTGATACGGGGAGAATCCCCAGAGGTTGTAAAACAGTTGCTTTCTTGCACCATCACGGTGCTCCAAAGTCTAGGCTTTGTGCTAAACTTTCCAAAGTCTCTGTTGGTTCCATCCCAGCAACTCTAGTTCATCAAAGCATTTTTAGAGACTTGTCAGGGCCTAACTTTCCTTCCTCAGGATCGCTCTGCTGGTTTCATCAAGTTGCCCTCACTATACAAGGTCAAAGTGCTGTGACAGCTCGAGATATGCTGCATCTTCAGGGACACATGGCTTCCACGGTCCACATCGTCCCATATGCCCACCTGCATATGAGACAAGCTCAATGGACCCTTTTGTGCCAATGGACTCAGACCACCTGGCATCTCTCAGACAAGATTTGCATCACTCGTCCTCTTGTCAACTCCCTTCACTGGTGCTCCCTCCAAAACTTTCGAGGAGGATCACCTTTTCAGATGCCTCCACCTCAAAGCATCCTAATGACTGATGCTTCCATACTAGGATGGGGAGCACATTTGGACAGCCTCACTACACAGGGGCAGTGGACTGCACAGGAATCTCAGATGCAGATCAGTCTCCTAGAGCTTCGTGCTCTCACCAATGCCCTATAGGATTTTCAACCCCAACCTTTGGGCAAATACATCTTAGTTCAGACAGACAACCAAGTAGCCATGTTCTATGTGAACAAGCAGGGGAGAATGGGTTCTTATCCCCTCTGCCAAGAAACCCTTCATCTCTGGTCCTTTGCCATTACACACCACATCCACCTCCAAGCAGTGTATCTCCCAGGTGAACTCAATGTCCTGGCAGACAGACTCAGCCATATCCTACGTCCACATGAGTGGACTCTGCATCAGGACACGGCATTTTGGATCTTCAATATGTGGGGGACCCCAGAATAGATCTGTTTGCCACTCCAGAGAATGCGCATCTTCCACTTTTTTGATGAAAGATTCCCTTGACACAGTCTGACAGCGGACGCCTTTCTCCTTCATTGGGGCAAGGGCCTGCTTTATGCATTCCCACCACCCCCCTGATACCCAAAACTCTATTCAAACTGCAGACCAACAGGGGGCTCCATGATTCTAATAGCCCCTTATTGGCCCGTCAGCCATGATTTCCTCTGCTGCTTCATCTAGCACAGACTCCATTCCTCAGTTTGGGTCATGCCTCCAACCTCCTCTCTCAGGATCCACTTCCAGTTCTTTATCCCGCTGTCTCCTTTCTCTCTGCTGTCCTATCGGTATTTTGGCGTTCCTTTCACCTTTTCCTACAGCAACCAGTTTTATTATTGTAAACTGCTCTGATGCCAGGGCTACCTGGGCAGTATTATCAAATGTGAAATAAATAAAGATAAAGGGGCAACTCCTCCACCCCAATCCACAAGCCCTCCATCTCATGGCATGGCTACTGAAGGCATGATCTTTGACATCGACCTCCCTCTACCTGTCAGGGACATTTTGCTTGCTTCTTGCAAGCTGTCTACCAGACGTCCTTATGCCTTCAAATGGTGGTGGTTCACCCTTTGGTGCCCCCCACAGCAAATTAATCCTTTTAATTGTCCAGTGGAGCATCTTTTACAATATCGTCTCCACAGGACTTAAGACTAACTCTGTTAGCATTCATCTCGGTGCCAAGACAGCCCACTGGATAAGCATCCCATTTCCTCGCACCCCTTGGTGCAGTGATTCATGCGGGGTCTTCTGCTTTCCAAGCCACCGATCAAACCACCACCAGTGGCATGGGACCTCAACGTGGTCCTAGTACAGCTTCTAAAAGCCACATTAGAGCTTCTGGCTACTACTTCTCTAAAAACTTTATCTTGGAAGGTCATCATCCTCATTGCTGTCACATCAGCGAACTACAAGCTTTGGTGGCGGATCCCCCCTACACTCATTTCCACCATGACAGGGTGGTTCTCTGTACTCATCCACATTTCCTTCCAAAAGTAATCTCAACTTTTCATCTCAACCAATCTATGATGCAGCCAGTCTTCTTTCCCTGGCCATATGCCCCAAGAGTTGAGGCAGTGTTGCATACCTTGGATTGCAAACGCACTCTTCCTTACTACTTGGACAGGACTGAGGCTTTTAGGAAATCCTCTCAATTATTTATTTCCTTTGATCCAAGCCACTTAAGTCTTCCCTTGTTGAAACAAATCCTATCCAATTGGATTGTGGACTGCATTTCTTTTGCCTATTCTCAAGCTGGACTCTCTCTTGAGGGTCAAGTTACCACTCACAATATAAGGGCCATGGCAACCTCAGTTGCCAACCTCTGTCTCCATAGAGGAGATCTGACAGGCAGCTACCTGTCCTCTTTTCACACCTTCGCTGCTCACTATTGCCTTGACTGGGACTCCCATCGGGATACTGTCTTTGGCCAGGCTGTTCAGCATCTCTTTGGGACTTAATTACAACTCCTACCAATTATATTTCTCTGGCACCTGACTCCTTGCTCCATGCTCTTGCTTGCTGCATTTGAGTCTGCTGTGACCACTTTGTGTCCATACCTTCTTGGCTCCATTCCTTAGCCTCAAAGATGTCTTTTCAGTTTGGTGCCTAGGAGCTAGTGAGTCCCATATATGAAGACTGCATTCCTGCTTGTTCCTGGAGATAGTGTAGTTACTCATCTATATAACAGGTGATCTCTGGGAACAGCAGGAATCAGTTTTCACAACCCACCCTCCTCCCTAGGATTTATTGGGTATTTTCCTCTATTCTCAGCTACAAACTCAACTGAGGAAGAGGAGTTGAGAAGTCGGAAAGGCAGCTGTGCAGGCACAGTGGAGTGCTTCCAAAGGCTTTCCTATTGGATGCTGGGGAGCGTTCCTGTGTGGGCTCCATCAGTACCGACGATACCTATATGTGAAGACTGATTTTTGCTGTTCCCGGAGATTACCTTTTAAAGGTGAGTAACTATGCTTTCTGAAGAGTTTCAGTATGTTGAAATAATAGAAGATGGTACATTTTTCACTTTGAAAATGGCTTTAGAATTATTTGTATTAAAACAATAATAAAATGAGGATTACATTTTTACAACATTTAACCTTTTGTTAGGAACAAAAGAAACGTTCACAGAACCTTATCCATCATTCTTGGAACCATATTTCCAGGGCAACCTGGAAGCTCAGTGGCAGTGCTCTGCAGAGAAACCCAACTTCATTTTCTGACTTCGGTTTCACTCTGAGTTGACATGGGATGATGTGAGTCAGCATTTACAGCCCTTGCTGAAGAGGTAGTCATGAAGTACATTGAGACCAGCTGTTGTTCAGATGTAGGGCCCATGATGGTACATGACTCTCAGTTTTTGCACTGTCTGGGCTAAAGTAAAAGGAGGGGGAATCCCCAGATAGTTGTAAATGAAAACTTATGGTGCCAGATCCCAGTCCCGATTAGAGCAGGAGGCCCCTACATAAATTCTGGCTGCAGGCAGTTGCTTCAGCTATGAGTAGTGCTTATAGTTGTCTTTAAAAAAATGTAGGGCCCGATATTGAGAGTGATTTAATGCAGTTATCAGAATCTGCTAACCACTTTAATTGCCTTGGCTGGGATATTCAGCAGCAGAAACATTGAATCACAGGGACAAACAACCCTCAGCAGGAATTGGATAAGTGGCTGTGCTTTTCAGGTGTAGATGCGCAAGTTGTGGCTGTCATCAGGTGTACTACCATCCCGGTAGAGGGTGGAGCTGCCCTTAAAGATCAGATGGTTTGTAAGATGGAAGTGCTCCTCAAGACTGGGTTCTCTGCCTCATCTCTCATCCTTCAGGCAGCGATAAGTGGAGGATTGACTATTAGGGCCCTTCCCCACTGGGTGCAGTTACTCCCGCAGGACGATGCCTCTGCTCATTTGAAGTTGGCTGCGGCCCATCTGACTGAGACCATATATGATCTTATCCAGCTAGCGGCCAAGGATATTGCAGTGGACACAGTGGCAAGAAGGTGGCACTGGCTGTGGAAATGGGTGGCGGACACAGCCTCTAAGGTCCTATCTGGCTAAGTTCACCTTTCTCCATGAACAAGCAGGAAGTCAGTCCTCACATATGGGTGACGTCGGCGCAGATGGAGCCCGCGTGGAAGCATCTCCCCAGCTTTCAAAGAAAGCCTTTGGGATAAGCCACCACGCATGCATGGTCTCCTTCCCACCCAAGGGTGCCATCTTGCTCAGTCTCCTTTTTTCTGTGGAGCCCAGCAGACGTGTGTCTGATTCCCTGGAAAAAGCTGATATTTTTTCTCTTAGAGTTAATTCTCTCTCTCCGGCTGCAGCCGATACCTTTCCTGCCACCCCCCCCCCCCCCCCTAGTTCGCTTGCCTCGGCACCGTGTCCTCTGGCCCATCAATTTTTTTTTCCAGTGTGATTCACGCCCTTTTCCTGCTGGCGGTTCCTTGGGTCTTCGATCTTGCCAGGGCCCTTTCCCCCCCAATGGCAGCAGCTTTGAAAAGTGTTATCAGTGTTCCAGTAATTTTTCTGTCACCGACACATACGACTGCTGTCTCCGTTGTCTCGGTCTCGACCATGACCCAGAGACTTGCAGGTCCTACAAGAGGCTAACCCCCAAAGCAGTCAAAAGCAGGCAGGAGAAGCACGACCAGATATTCAGGTCAGATTTGCCTCCAGAACTTCTTCCAGGGCCCAGTTCAAGACCCCGGGATCACATAGTGACTCCACAGCCACCAGTTGGGGCCGGGTGCCCCAAATCCACATACCAAAGAAGAAAGCCTTGTGAGACTCCTCATGAGACTCAGGGAAAGCGGGTAAGTCCCGCATCAGATCCCTGAGCCTCCGGAGGAGGACTCGGGTGTCTGAGCTGGAGCAGCCACCAAAATTTCCCCAGAAGGACTCTATGGACCCCGGAGATCGGCCCTAGCTCCCTGTGGCCATCCCCACCAGGGACTCTCCTCCTCCTCCAGTGGCGCTAGACCCGATTCCCTCAGCATCTGTGCCAATTGCTGTGACCCCATCTGGGCTGGAGACCAGGATGAAGGTCCTGGAGTTCAGCTTGTTTGCTGCCTTAGCCACTCAGCAGGCAGCGCTGTCCAGCTCTGCTGGTTCATCTGCCAAAAACACCGGGACTTCAGCATCGAGTTGATCCCCTGGAGTTCCCTTGCCCGGGCCGATCACCGACAGAGGTCACGTACGTGGTCCCATTCCACGGGACCCTGATCTTCTCTGGCCAGCAGCTGCAGCTCCGGCCACGCCTACGAGCCTCCGACCCCGATCTGGGTCCATTCGATTGTTGAGTCCACCTCAGACGACTGACTGGTAATCCGAGGATGACACTTCCCCGGACACCCGGAGCATCGAGACCTTCCCCACTTCCCGGGACACCCGTTGGACCCATCCCCACTGGGGGCCTGGCGTCAGTCCCTGCCTGACAACAAGGCCTTCCTTGACTTTGTGCGGTAGACAACCCTCAGTCAGAGGATCTTGAGATCCTCCAATTTGATTCCCCCCCCCCCCCCGATGGAGTCCCTATTGGTGCCAGTCCCAGCGATCCTCGAGAAGCTGCTCCTTCATATGTGGGAGATCCCAGCTACGATACCCACAGTTAGTCACCAGCTCGACCTTATGTATAAGGTCCACCTGAGCCTGGGCATCCGCACCCAGTGTCTTCACAAACCTTGCAGTCATGGCGGCCTACCTACACCTCCAAGGAGCCTTCGTCCTTCCCCTGTCTGTATGACTGGCTCATCAGAGGGGACAGTCATCGAGGTGCCACAGGCTGCACCATTGGTATCCTGCAATATCTGTGGTTCGTGATTAAACTACCCCAAGTCCCACCTTACCCAAACACAGAGCTTGGAGTTCATTGGGGTGCACCTGAATACCCTCCAGACAAAGGCCTTCCTGCCCAGCGACAGGGCCAGATGGCTCATGGCCCTGGCAGCAAATGTCCAGGGCAGGCGCTCTGTGCCAGCATGCAGCATGCTCCGTCTGCTCAGCCACATGGCCTCAACAGTTCATGTCACACCAAATGCCCATCTTCACATGAGCGTGGCTCGGTGGTGCCTCATGTGTCAGTGGATGTAGGCCACCGGCCGCCTCCATTACAAGGTCTACATGACCCTCCCTCTGGCAGAGACGCTCAGCTGGTGGCAGACCACACAATACCTGAGTGCAGGCATGCCTTTACAATTCCCCACTTCTCAGCAGGTCCTCACCATGGACACCTCATTGCTGAGTTGGGGAGCCCACTGTGGGAACCTCCGCACACAGGGCACCTGGTCCTAGACCGAAGCCCAACAGATCAACTTCTTGGAGCTCAGGGCCATATTCCTAGCACTCAAGGCCTTCCGTCACCCTCTCCAGCACCGGCCAATGCTCATCCAGACGGACAAACAAGTGGCAATGTTCTACGTGAACGAACAAGGAGGCATGGGCTCCTATGCCCTCTGCTGGGAGGCAGTAGCCCTCTGCTCGTACACGGTCAGCCAGTGGATGCTCCTGAGAGCGATCTACCTGCCGGGCCAAGATAATGTCCTCGCAGACTGGCTAGGCAGAGTCCTGCAACCGCACGAATGGCAGCTAAACTTTGGAATAGCCCACAGGCTATTATGGCTGTAGAGGATTCCCCAGATGGACCTCTTCGCCAGCCCGACCAATGCCTAGCTGACCCGCTTCTGCTCCCGCCAACCTCACCCATCCTGGGTAGTGGCAGATACTTTCCTCATCTTGTGGTTGGAAGGCTTTCTGTATGCCTTCCTACCCACGCCGCTGGATGCCAAGACCCTTTTCAAGGTCCTTTGGGACAGGGCTTCACTAATCCTGGTAGCCCCCAGTGGCCCAGGCAGCCGTGGTTCCCACAGCTGCTCTGCCTAGCAACAGAACCTCCAGTCCCTCTCAGGGCTGCTGACTCAGGAGGACTCCCCCCCTCCTTTACCCCAACCTGGGTCTCTGGCATTAACAGCGTGGCTGCTGAACGGGTAGCCTTAGCTCCCTTTAATCTCTCAGAGAAGGTGGAGGAGGTCCTGCTGGCCTCACACAAGAATTCCACAAGACGTGCGTACGTCTTCATGTAGCGGAGATCTCTGTATGGTGCTTGGAGAAATGGGCAGTCGTCTTTTCCTGCATGGTGCAGCTAGTCCTGCAATATCTGCTGCACCTCTCCCATGCCAGATTCAAGTCCAACTAAGTCAGGGTGCACCTATGTGCTCTTTCAGCACACCATCACCCTTATCAAGGGCAAGGCTCTGTCGGCTCAATGTCACCCGCTTCCTGCGGGGCGTACTGCTCTTCAGGCCTCCAATCCGCCTGCCTCTGGCAGAATGGGACCTTTAATGTAATGCTGCCATGGCTCACCCGAGCAGCATTTGAGCCCCTAGCTACCTGCAGTACCTCTCCTGGAAGGTCGCCTTCCTGGTGACGCTCACCTCTGCTCGCAGGGTCAGCGAACTCCAGGCTCTGATGGCAGAGCCACCATAGACGAGGTTCTATAAGAACAGGGCCATTCTTCGCATGCACCCCAAATTTCTGCCAAAGATAGTTTTCTCCTTCCACTTCAACCAGGAGGTGGTGCTCCCCACCTTCTTCCCACAGCCTTATACCAGCAATATGGAGGCTATACTTCATACTCTGGAATGTAAGAGAGCCATGTCCTTCCACGTGCAGCGTACCCAGGGCCACTGCAAAGCCTCACAGCTTTTCATCTCCTATGACCCCAGTCGGTGGGGGGGAGGCAGTAGCCAAGTGGACCCTGTCCACCTGGATTGTGGACTGCATTGCCCTTGCCTACAAACAAGCTGAGCTCCCGCTGGAGCGCCGAGTCATGGCTCACAGCATCAGGGCTATGGCAACCTCTGTTGCAAACTTGCACTCTGTCCCGATGACAGACATCTGCTGGGCCGCCACCTGGTCTTCAGTCCACACCTCTGCAGCTCACTACTGCCTGGAGAGGGAGTCCCAACGGGACAGTGCCTTCAGCCAGGCCATACTCCATAATCTTTTCGGGACTTAGGCAACTCCAACCCTCCAGTGTTCAGGCTACCGGAGTGATGGTTCTCCCTGGACACTGGGGTCCTTTCAGAGTCTGTCCTCCAGACTCACTGGCTGCTACTCACAGCTTGACCGTGTCTTTTCTACAGGTTAGCCTGTAGCTAGGGAGTCCCATATGTGAGGACTGACTTCCTGCTTCTTCCTGGAGAAAGCAGTTACTCACCTGTAACAGGTGTTTTCCGGGGACAGCAAGAATAAGTCCTCATAACCCTCCCTCCTCCCCATAGAGTTGCCTTAACAAAAAACAAATTGGAATAGCTGTCTTTAGCTATGTCATAGGACTGAGCAAGATGGCACCCTTGGGTGGGAAGGGGACCACACATGCGTGGTGGCATCTCCCAAAGGCTTTCTTTGAAAGCTGGGGAGATGCTTCCATGCGGGCTCTGTCGGTGCCGATGTCACCTAAATGTAAGGACTAATTCCTGTTGTCCCTGGAGAACACCTGTTACAGGTGAGTAACTACACTTTAAGGGAAAGCTCCTGTCAGCGAGGACCTCAAAGCTCGTAAAGGACCTGGCGCACTGTAAACCCCAGAGCCTACCAGAAAATAGGCCTAGGAGATCCTGGAGGTGTGTACATTCATCATCTTCTTCCTCCTCCTCGCGTTTTCCTCACTCTCAGTTCTGTGACTTCTGAGATTGTCGGCATTAACAGCTAGGAAACCTGGCCCTGGGTTTTTCCAGTTCCCAGGCTAGGACTCTGCCCTTTCATGGCACCCACAGGCCCAGTGACTCTTCCTCCTAGATGGTCAACCTTTCCCATCCAACATAATGATGGACAGAGGGCTCATCCAAGATGCCTACAATGGGTGACCATCTCCATCTTTTTCACCAGGAATGGGCCTGGGTACTCGACATTAGTTGGCATGGTTATGTCCTGGAGTGCAAGGAATCTATTTTCGATGCATTCATGATCTCTTTCTGTGGTTCCAAAACCAAGAAGTCTGCAGTTCGGACTACCCTGGAGAAGGCTGGTGCACCTCCAGGCAGTTGTACCAGTACCCTAGTGGGGCTGCGGAAGGTACTCTATATACTACTTCTTGCCAAAGGAGAACAGTTCCTTCAGGTCCATCCTTGACCAATGCCTTCTTGAGAGTTCCTCACTTCTGCATGGAAATACTCTGGTCAGTCGTTCCATCAGTTCGCAGCAGGGAGTGGCTCGCCTCTCTGGATCTGGTGGAGACATCCTTCCCATTTGGGAAGACTAGCAAAGGTTTCTACACTCTGTCATTCTGGGCAATCTCTTTCAGTTTCACACATTGCCTTTCAGCCTTGCCATAGCCCCAAGAACGTTTTCCAAGGTCATGGTACTTAAAGTGGCAGTTCTGCGGGCAAGGGCATCTGTGTTCACCCTTACCTTGACAATTGCTTATTCACATCAGATCGCAGTCAGAAGCAGTCAAGGTAACAGCATAAGGAGTCCAGTTAGGAAAACCTTGGCTGGATAGTAATTCGAAGCAAGCATCACCTGGAACTCACTGTTGGGATCCCATGCTAAAGTGGTGAGAGAGAACCTTAAAACTAAGATGCAGACAGCAGTCGAGTAGAGAGATGGGGAGCTATCCAGTCTTTTGCATTGAGTGTCGTATGTACGATTTTCTCCCAGTTGGTGAGGGGTCTTACTTGTACACTAGGTGTAAGGAGCTCTTTGCTCTCAGTGAATGAGTCCAATCTCTGGAGGCTAGAGTAGCAGACTTGGAGGATATAAGGAAGACAGAGAGGTATATAGACAAGACCTACAGGGACGTAGTACAGAAGTCCCAGCTCCAGTCTGGCAGCTTCTAGGTTCTCATGGAGAAGGGAGAGCTCACGTGATAGGAAAACAACACTCTGGTGTGACAGGAAGTGATTCTGTAGCTAGGACCTGTTCTCCAGGTGATGTAAAACCCTCTCGCATTGAGGAGGCTTCTCCAGGGCCATGTGCCCATGAGGGAAGGCTTAGGACAGCCATTATAGTTGGTGATTCAGTCATTAGGCATGTACCTGTAGATAGCTCTGTGGCTGGTAGACATGAGGATAGCCTGATAATATGTCTACTTGGTGTGAAGGTAGCGGACTACACCTATACAAGGTTTTAGATGGCGCTGGGGAAGAGTCTGCTGTCGTGGTATATGTTGGTACCAGTGACATAGGAAAGAATGTGAGGGTGGTTTTGGATGTCAAATTTAGGCTTTTAGGTAGGAAGTTGAAATCCAGAACATCTAGGGTAGCATTCTCTGAAATGCTTCCCATTCCATGTGCAGTACTTAAAAGGCAATCAGAGCGCCAGAATCTCAATGCGTGGATGAAACGATGGTGCGAGGAGGGCGTTTTGGA
The DNA here is from genome assembly GCA_033557465.1 of Ichthyophis bannanicus. Lineage (NCBI taxonomy): Eukaryota > Metazoa > Chordata > Amphibia > Gymnophiona > Ichthyophiidae > Ichthyophis > Ichthyophis bannanicus. The sequence goes on along the minus strand of CM066049.1, from coordinate 145,712,715 downwards.
TTTATTAGGAAATGGGCAACATTCTGGGGAAAGGAGGAGCTTCACCTTAACCAGGATGGAACCTGGCTACTGACATTAACCTTTAAAAGGAGAGATAGCAGCAGTTAAACTAGATAATAGGGGAAAGTCAAAAATCTCCCAAGGGCACATGGTTTGGAAGGGTGTATCATTGAAGGATACTAGCAAAAGAGGGAAGTTAGGTCATCTTACCAGGAAAAATGGTAGAAACCATCATAAAGAATAAAATTACTCAGCATGTAGATAGTCATGGCCTAATGGGAGACCGCCAACATGGCTTTAGACAAGGAAGATCTTGTCTTACTAATCTGTTATGTTTTTTTGAAAGTGTGAATAAACAGGTGGACAAAGGTGAGTCGGTTGATATAGTGTATCTGGACTTTCAGAAAGCCTTTGACAAGGTCCCTCATCAGAGACTTTTGGCAAAACTAAAGAGTCATGGGATAGGAGGCAGTGTACTACTGTGGATCAAGAACTGGTTAAGAGATAGAAAGCAGAGGGTTGGGCTAAATGGCCAATTTTCCCAATGGAGAAAGGTGAATAGTGGTGTACCCCAGGGATCTGTGCTGGATCCGCTGCTTTTTGACATATTCATAAATGACCTGGAAAGTGGAATAACGAGTGAGGTTATCAAATTTGCAGATGACACAAAACTATTTAAAGTTGTTAAAACCCAAGAGGATTGTGGAAAATTGCAAGAGGATCTTGATAAATTGGAAGACTGGGCATCAAAATGGCAGATGAAATTTAATGTGGACAAGTGCAAAGTTATGCACCTAGGGAAGAACAACCCAAACTATGGTTACACAATGCAAGGTTCCACATTAGGAACCACCACCCAGGAAAAAGATTTAGGCTTCATTGTGGATGACATGTTAAAACCCTCGGCCCAGTGTGCAGCGGCAGCCAAGAGAACAAATAGAATGCTAGGTATCATAAGGAAAGGAATGGAAAATAAAACAAAAGATATTATAATGCCTCTATATCGTTCCATGGTGAGACCGCACCTTGAATATTGTGTGCAATTCTGGTCGCCGTATCTTAAAAAGGATGTAGAGTTATGAGAAAAGGTTCAGAGAAGAGCCACCAAAATGGTAAAGGGGATGGAAGGATACTCCTATGAAGAAAGGTAAAAAGGTTAGGGCTCTTTAACCTGGAAAAGAGACGGCTGAGGGGAGATATGATGGACGTCTATAAATTAATGAACGGAGTGGAATGGGTAAACGTAGATCGATTGTTTACGTTATCAGAATATAGAAAGACTAGGGGACATGCAATGAAGCTACAGGGTAAACTATTTAAGACTAATAAAAGAAAATATTTTTCACTCAACGTGTAATCAAACTCTGGAATTTGTTACCGGAGGATGTAGTAAAGGCTGTTAGTGTAGCTGGGTTTAAAAAAGGTTTGAACAAGTTCCTAGAGGAAAGGTCCATAAACCATTATTAAGAAGGGACCCAGGATATCAGTGCTTGACCCAGTACAAGCATTGCGGAACCTGTCTCTTTTGGGGAAACTGCTAGGTACGTATGACCTAGATTGGCCACTGTTGGAAACAGGATACTGGGCTTGATGGACCTTGGTCTGACCCAGTATGGCATATCTTATGTTCTTATGTTCTTATCTTGACAGAGAGGTTCCAATAAAGATGAAAGTAGCCCAGATGACCTCAAGTACAGAACAAACAGAGCTGAAAGATTCCAAATTACCCTTGTCTACTGATAACCAGATTAATAATGAATAAAATACAACTTCTAAAATGCCTGTAAGCAAATGCTAGAAGTCTAAAAAAATAAGATGAGAGAGTTAGAATGTATAGCACTAAATGAGAGGTTAGATATGATTGGTATCTCAGAGACCTGGTGAAAGGAAGACAACTAATGGAACACTGATACCAGGGTACAAAATATATCGCAATGATAGAGTAGATCAAATTGGTAGAGGGGTTGCACTGTTAGAGAGGGCATTGAATCACACAGGATAAATGTTTTGCAGGAAACTGAAAGGAAGCTTGTCTGTACAGGGCTGTGTACACTGAGGATACTTAATAATACTATATTACTGAAAGCTCTCAGAAAGAGCTAACACCACAGATTCAGTAGCTCAGACATTCTAGGGCCTATTACTTAGCTAACTACCTTGAGAGACTCTACTGAAAAAATATGCTAAACTTTCACATAGAGAGCAGTTGAAAAAATACTTACCGTGGAAGCAAAAACGCATAATAAAACTTTTTCAAGTACATTCATAGCAAAAGAAACTTGAGTCAGTTGGACCATTGGATGATAGAGGGGTAAAAGGGACACTAAGAGGGGACAAGGCCACAGCGGAGAGACTGAATGAATTCTTTCCTTCTGCCTTTACTGAGGAAGATGTAGGGAAGTTACCCATGCCTGAATCCTATTTAAAGATGATGCATCGGGAAAAAATTGAACGAAATATTGATAAACCGGGAAGATGTGTTACAACTATTTGATAAACTGAAGAGTAGCAAATCACCTGGACCGGATGATATACATCTGAGGGTGTTGAAAAAACAGAAATATGAGATTACAGACCTACGATTTAGTAATCTGTGAACTATCATTAAAATAATCTGTAGTACATGAAGACTGGAGAACGGCCAATGTAATGCCATTTTAAAAAGGGTTCAATGGGTGATCCGAGAAACTACAGACCGGTGATGTCAGTATTGGGCAAAATGGTAGAAACCATTATAAAGAACAAAATTATTGCACATGTAGGTAATAATGGCTTATTGGAAGAAAGTCAACATGGTTTTAGCCAAGTAAGGTCTTGTCTTACTAATCTATTATATTTTTTGAAGGTGTGAATAAACAGGTAGACAAAGGTGAGCCAGTTGATATACTGTATCTGGATTTTCAGAAAGCCTTTGACAAGGTCCCTCATGAATATACTATTGTGGATCAGGAAATGTTTAAAAGATAGAAAACAGGGTAGGGCTAAATGGCCAATTTTCTCAATGGAGAAGGGTGAATAGTGGAGTAACCCAGGGATCTGTGCTGGATCCATTGCTTTTTAACATATTCATAAAAATGACCTGGAAATGAGAATGACTGAGGTAATCAAATTTGCAGATGAGACAAAATTATTCAAAGTTGTTAAAACTCAAGAGGATTGTGAAAAATTGCAAGAGGACCTTGATCAATTGGAAGACCAGACGTTCAAATGGCAGATGAAATTTAATGGAGTGGAGGAGTGGCATAGTGGTTGGGGCAAGGTACTTCAGGCCGGAAGGTCGGGGGTTCAAATCCCACTAGAGGACAGCAACCTTGGGCCGGAAGGACTGGGGTTTCTAGTCCCACAGATGCTCCTTGTGGTCTTGGGCAAGCCACTTAACCCTCCATAGCCCATGTTCCCTGTAAAATAGTTATCTCCAAGTTATAATGCCCTGTTCAATGTAATTTCAGTTTGTTCAATGTAAACCACACTGATGCAGAATAGCGCGGTATATAAGAGAATGTAAATAAATAAATGTGGACAAGTGCAAGATTATGCACCTAGGAAAGAACAACCCACATTATGGTTATATGTTGCAAGCTTCCACATTAAGATCCACCACCCAGGAAAAAGATTTAGGCATCATCGTGGATAACTCGTTGAAACCCTCTGCCCAGTGTGCAGCGGCAACCAAGAAAGCAAATAGAATGCTAGGAATCATTAGCAGAGGAAGGAGAATAAAACAAAGGATATTATAATGCCTCTGTATCGTTCCATGGTGCAACCGCACCTTGAATATTGTGTGCAGTTCCGGTCACTGTATCTTAAAAAGGATATAGCGGTATTAGAAAAGGTACAGAATAGAGCCATCAAAATGGTAAAGGGAATGGAAGGATACCCTGATGATGAAAGGCTTAAAAGGTTAGGGCTCTTCAACTTGGGAAAGAGACAGCTGAGGTGAGATATGATAGAGGTCTATAAATTAATGAATGGAGTGGAACGAGTAAATGTAGGTCGATTGTTTACGCCATCAAAAAGTAGAAAGACTAGGAGACACACAATGAAACTACAATTCAACCCATTTAAGACTAATAAGAGAAAATATTTTCTCTTAACACATACTCAAACTCTGGAATTCGTTACCGGAGGGTGTAGTAAAAGCTGTTAGCGTAATTGGGTTTAAAAAAAGGTTTGGACAAGTTCCTGGAGGGAAAGTCATTAAACCATTATTAAAGAGGACCCGGGAAATCCACTGCTTGCCCAAGGACAAGTATTGTGGAACCTGTGTGCCTTTTTGGGAACCTTGTGATATGGATTGGCCACTGTTGGAAACAGGATATTGGGCTTGATGGACTTTGGTCTGACCCAGTATGGCAGGGGTGTCAAACTCAAATACACAGTGGGCCAAAATGTAAAACTTGAACAAAGTCGCGGGCCAGTATTGAACAAATGAACCTTTTAATATGGACCCAAACAAGATTTGCTTTAACATTGAATATGAAGCAACACTTATTACTATACAATTTATAACTTAATAGTTCAGATATGCAAAAACCAATTTCAAATAAAAAAAAACATCAATGACATTCATTTATTAAATAAGATTTAAATAATAATAAATAATAATTTTTAAAATAAAATAACAATAATAAAATTAATCAACCATTCAAGCCCATGTCTTGGAGTAACAAGAAAAAGTGCATAAAGAAAACGTTAATTATTGCTCAGTTTGCTGCACACTGATCTAATCTGATGTGCCCAAGCCAGATACCTGGCATCTCTTCTTGGATGATAGTTCATCAATGTCTGGGCTCAGGCTTTGAGCTGAGGAAATCCTCAGTATCGAGCGAAGGTGTTCATCAGTCAGACGTCTCCTGTGAGATGTTTTGGTCATCTTCATCGAGGAGAAAAGTTGCTCACATAGATAAGTGCTGCCGAACATGGAGAGCATCTGAGCAGCTTGGGTGCGGAGCTGAGGCATTGTGTCAGGGATGAACTGTGGAAACTGGGCGGCGCCCACAGCATCATACTTTGACTTCAGCATGTCATTACACTGGAGTTCAATTAGCTCCATTTGGAGGTTGGTTGGTGCGTTTTCCACATTAACTGCAAAGGGATTACTGAGCAGTTCAAACCTACATTTCTGGACATCAAAGTCGGCAAATCGCCGGCTAAACTCAGCGCCGAGTACACTGAGTTTTTCAGCAAACTGTGCGCATGGGAACAAGTTGGTAAAGAACTGCGTTTTCATGGTTTGGCAGCAGGGAAAATGGCCAAGGTTTCCTTGCAGCATCTGATTCTCCCACAGGCACAGTTTAGTTTTAAAAGCCCTCACTGCAGCGTACATGTCTGTGATGATGCGCCCCCGCCCCTGAAGCTGCAGGTTCAGCGCATCGAGATGGCTCGAGATGTCACACAGAAAGGCCAGCTCACACAGAAACGTTTTCTCCCGAAGCTCTGCTGTGTCCTTCCCTTTGCTTTCCAGAAACTGACATATTTTCTCATGCAGCTCAAAACATCTATTCAGTACTTTTCCTCGGCTTAACCATCTCACCTCTGTGTGATACGGCACGTCTGCGTATTCCGAACCACACTCCTCCAGAAAAGACTTAAACTGGCGGTGATTCAGACCTTTGGCTCTTATAAAGTTAACTACTTGTGTTACTGTGGTCATAACATGTTCCATCTTTAGGGCTTTGCCACACAATGATTCCTGATGTATGATGCAGTGATAAACAGTTAGTTCACCTGCACAGTTCTCTTCCTGCATCTTCTCCCGGACCCTGCCCACCAGTCCACTTGTTTTACCGCACATCGCTGGCGCACCATCTGTCGTTAATCCCACGAGTTTATCCCACGGCAGCTTTATTTCAGTTACGCATTTGGAAACCTCCTCAAAAATTTCCTTTCCTGTGGTTGTGCCATGCATTGATTTGAATCCCAATAGCTCCTCCGTAACACACATATTTGAGTCCACTCCACGGATGAAGACTGACAGCTGAGCAGTATCAGATGCGTCGCTGCTCTCATCCACAGCAAGGGAGAATGCAACGAAATCTTTTCCCTTTTCCAAAAGCTGGTCATACAGATTGGTGGCAAGATCACATGTGCGATCAGCTACTGTGTTTCTGCTCAGGCTCACGTTTGAAAAGGCTTGCTTTTTCTCTGGGCACACGATGTCACAAACTTTTAACATGCACTTTTTCACAAACTCTCCCTCATTAAAGGGCCGGGCTGATTTTGCGATCTCTGCTGCCACAATATAACTAGCCTTTACAGCAGCCTCACTTTGTGATGTGGCTTTTTTGAACATATTCTGTTGTGAAACCAAACTTCTTTTCATCTCCTCCACTTTCTGGCTCCTTTGAGTCATGTCCAGGTCCTTGTACTTGTCATGGTGTTTTGTTTCATAGTGTCGTCGAATGTTATACTCCTTAGTTATAGCCACGTTGACTCCACAAATCAGACAAACAGGTCTGTCTTTTACATATGTAAACAAATATTCTGTCTCCCACCTGTCCAGAAAGTTCCTGTTGTCTGCCTTTCTTTTTGCCATTTTTGGGAAGGGGTTCCACAGTGACAGTTGTAGCTTGAGATCGCTATGACTTCTGTCACACAGGAGAGGGTGTTTCTGGGACCTGTCCTGATTGACGCGCCAAAACAACAGCAAGGCATTATGGGATTTGTAGTATTAGCGATGAATGAATGCACTGTATAATACCGGCGGGCTAGCTCTAGTAGTCATTTGGTATAGCCTCGCGGGCCAAATATAATTACACTACGGGCCAAATTTGGCCCGCGGGCCAGAGTTTGACACCTATGCAGTATGGCATATCTTATGTTCTAGTCTTCACTTGTCACAACGAATTGGGCACCCAGGGCGTTGATGCCTTGGTTCAGCCTTAACCTCTGAAGCCTCTTCTGTATGTATTTCCATCATAACCTCTTGTTGGGAGAGTGATTCACTGGCTAGACCATCATCTGGGACTGGTGATTCTGGTGGCACCAAATTGACCACAGCGGCCTTGGTTTGCAGACCAGACACAAGTCCGCCTCTGTGCTTTCTGCAGCTCCAGGGCCTATTGTGCCAGGGGTCCATCCTGATGGCAGTTCTGGCTCCCTTCCTTGCTTATGACTTGGCCCTTGAGAGATAGCACTTAGTACGCAAAGGCTACTTGCAGGCAGTGGTTTCCATTCTCTTGAAGACAAAGCAAAGGTTCCACCTGTCTTATCTATGTGCGAGTGTGGTGCATCTTTGAGAGCTTGTGTCGGGTATGCCGGTTGCTCCCTCAAAATATATTTATTTATTTTTTATACCGCGCTATTTAGAATCAGTGCGGTTTACATGTATACTAACAGGTACTTTTTATTCCCTTGTCCCCGAAGGGCTCACAATCTAAGTGTATCTGAGGCAATGGAGGGTTAAGTGGCTTTCCCAAAGCCACAAGGAGTGGTCATGGGACTAGAGACCCCAGTCCCTCCGGCCTGAAGTTGCTTGTCCCCATGCGGGAATTGAACCCCTGGCATTCCGGCCTGAGGTAACCTGTCCCAACCACTGAGCTACTCCTCCCTCCGAAAGGTGGATTTGCCATCCTTCTTGTCCTTCCTGTAGGATGGGTTTGAAAAAGGTCTGTGTCTCAGTTCCTTGAGAGTACGGGTTGCAGCCTTGTCTTCTTTTCGCTACATGGCAAAGCCATAGTCTCTCACCTGAATGTGGTCTACTTCCTTACATCCCCCCTTGCGATCTATTGTCCCACCATGGGATTTGAGTCTCATCCTTTGGGCCCTTTTATTTGCCCCTCTAGAACCATCGAAGCAGGCTTCTTTTAAGGATCTTTCCATCAAGACAGTCTTTTTGGTCAACATCTGTTCAGTGCATCACAGAGGATGCAGTGTATCCAGCCGGTCCCATCCTTCTTGCATAAGGCAGTTTCAGCTGTTCATGTCAATCAGGTAATCTGTCTTACGTCATTTTTCAGTGGAGCAGTGTAAGGGGAAGGAGAAATTAGGTCTTACCTGCTAATTGTCTTTCCTTGAGTTCTCTCCGGGCCAGTCCAGGCACTGTAGGGTTGTCAACCTTCTCCAGCAGCTGAGGACTGAACTCACCAAGTCTTGCTGACAGCCATCCAGCTCCCTCTGGCTTCAGGGACTCAGTCTACTATTGTCAAAGCAGCTGCCTTAACATATCTGTTCCTAACCTAAATTAACGAAACCAACTTGAAAATGTAACGAACTAAAACCAAAGAAACAAACTCATAGCTCCAGCAGAATTAAGCCCCTGTACCCTCTTCTCCTTTTTGCTTTTTTTTTTAAACCTATTCCAGATCTGAGTGACAGTGCTCCTCCCTCCCAATCCTCAGGAGCCCCAAAATCAGCTTCGCTCCGAAACCGCCCGGCTTAAGCCCGAGGGTACCTTTACTGCTTGTGGTAATCCATAGCACTGAATAATCTCTTCCACTAAACACGATTACCTTACAGAAGCAACGAAACCATTAACTGGGAGGGCCCTGGACCGGCCCGGAGAGAAAAAGTAGTTACTCACCTGTAACAGGTGTTCTCCAGGAGCAGCAGGAATCAGTCCTCACATATGGGTGACGTCAGTGCCGACGGAGCCCCCATGCGGAGCATTTCCCCAGTTTTCAAAGCAAGCCTTTGGGAATGCAGCCACACATGCGCGGTCCCCTTCCCGCCCAAAGGTGCCATCTTGCTCAGTCCAATGACATAGCTAAAAGACAGCACGAAAAAAGAAAATGAACTATATACAACTGCAACTCCAAGGGGAGGAGGGAGGGTCGTGAGGACTGATTCCTGCTGCTCCTGGAGAACACCTGTTACAGGTGAGTAACTACTCTTTCTCCAGGAGCAAGCAGGAAGTCAGTCCTCACATATGGGTGACTCCCTAGCTCTGGGCTACCAGGAACCCAGGCTGAAAAATAGAGCTCCCTCTAGAGCCTCAGCAACAGTGAGAGAATCTTCTCGGAGACCACACCTGAACGGTAGCTCAACACCAGGGCCGGAGAGTAGGTGTTGCCTAAACCTCAAAGAGATTACGGAGTACCGCTTGCCCGAAAGCACTGTCCAACCGATAATGTTTCTTTAACGTGTACAGGGACGACCAAGTAGCCGCTCTACAAATGTCCGTCGGCGGAACCAAAGCAAATTTGGCCCACAAAGTCGCCTGACTGCGCGTAGAATGAGCCCGGATACCTGTGGGAGGCATCTTCCCGCTCGCCTGATAAGCCGCCGAAACCGCTTGCTTCACCCAGCGAGCAATCGAGGCCTTGGACGCCACCTCCCCTCTACGCACTCCTCTGAACAGGACGAATAACCGGTCTGTCTTCCGAAAGGCCTCCGTCCTCCTGAGGTACCAACGGAGGACCCTACCTAGGTCCAGCTTCCTAAGCGCACTATCCATAAGGCCATTCTCTTGAGCCTGGAAAATAGGTAAAGAAATCGGCTGGTTCAAATGAAAAACCGACACCACCTTCGGGAGGAATGATGGAACTGGTCTCAACATCACCACCTCCGCCGAAAACTGCAGATAAGGCTCGACAGGAAAGCGCTTGCAGATCTGAGATCCTTCTTGCCGAGCAGAGCTGTACCAAAAACGCTGTTTTCCAAGTCAACTCTCTCAAATCAACCGTACCCGCAGGCCCAAACGGGGATTGTGCCAACGCTTCCAGCACCAAATTCAAATCCCAAGGCGGCACTACCGATCTTACTGGCGGCCTTATATTCTTCACTGCTCGTAAGAATCGCAGGACATCCGGGCACAAAGATAAGCTGCCTCCTAGCATTCTGCCTCTATAACAAGCCAGAGCCACCAAGTGAACTTTAAGCGTGCTGAGAGCCAACCCTTTATCCAGACCTCCTTGCAAAAATGACAAGACATCCGGCACCTTCGCGCCAAACGGTCTGACGCCACGCTTCGCCCACCAACCCTCAAATATCCGCCAAATACGAACATAGGCCAGGGAAGTAGACCTTCTTTTGGCCTGCAACATGGTCTCCACCACCTCCATGGAATATCCTCTACGCCTCAGGCGTTTCCTTTCAAGAGCCAAGCCGTAAGCGAGAAGCAATCGACCTGCGGCATTAGAATAGGGCTCTGAAATAACAGATTGACTCTACTGGGAAGTCTCCAAGGTTGATCCACCAACAGCCGTATCAAGTCTGCATACCACGCTGTCCTTGGCCAGTCCGGAGCAATGAGGATCACCAATCCTCTGTGACTTGCTATCCTCCGAATGACCCGACCGATCATCGGCCACTGAGGAAACACATAGAGCAGTCCCTCCGCTGGCCAGGGTTGAGCCAGCCCATCGAGGCCTTCTGACATGTGCTCCCTGCACCTGCTGTAGAACCTTGATGCCTTTGCATTCTCGCGAGTGGCCATCAGATCCATAACCGGCTGTCCCCACCACACCGTAATGTCGTGGAAGACCGCCTCATTCAGTTCCCATTCTCCTGGATCCAGAACATGTCGACTGAGAAAATCGGCCTGTACATTGTCCTTCCCTGCCACATGCGCCGCCGAAAATGCCACCAAATGGCTTTCTGCCCACTGCATCAAGATCTGACTCTCCTCCAGCAAGACTGCACTGCCCGTGCCCCCCTGCCGATTGATATAGGAAACCGTCACTGTGTTGTCGGAGAAAATGTGCACCGCTTTTCCCGTCACCAGACTGTCGAACTTCTGAAGAGCCAGCCGCACTGCTCTCATCTCCAGCTGATTGATCGAGCAGCCGCTCATTTCTGTCGACCAGTGGCCTTGTGCTACCTGGGACATACAATGCGCCCCCCAGCCGGAGAGACTAGCATCCATGGTAACCAACACCCAATCCGGTGATTCCAGGGGCACAGTACCAGATCCAATGTCGCCGCCATGGAGCCTAGGAGCTGCAGGTATCTCCACGCCGTCGGTGCCTTGATCCGTAAAAACGCCGAAACCTGCCTCCTGATCTGCCAAACTCTGTCCTCTGGCAGAAAAACTGCTCCCATACTTGTATCGAACAATGCCCCTAAATATACTAGGTGTTGCACTGGAAGCAACTGACTCTTGACTTGATTTACTACCCAACCTAGGCTTTCCAGAAACTCAACTACCCGTGCCGTCGCTGACACCGACTCCACCACCGATCCTGTTCGAATCGGTCAGTCGTCCAGGTAGGGATGAACTTGGATACCTTCCTTTCTCAATGCCGCCCGCCACCACCACCATCACCTTTGTGAATGTGCGTGGGGCCGTAGCCAGACCGAACGGCAACGCCCGGAACTGAAAATGCCCCATGGGAACGGCAAAACGCAAATATCTCTGATGCTCTGGTCTGATGGGAATGTGCAGATATGCTTCCGTTAGATCTATGGACGAAAGGAACTCTCCCGGCCTTACAGACCGGATCACTGACCGCAGCGTCTCCATCCGAAAATGCGGTACCCTCAAACAGCGGTTCACATGCTTGAGATCGAGAATGAGTCAAAAAGCCCCTTCCTTTTTGGGCACCACAAAATAAATTGAGTATCGACCCAAGCCGTATTGGTCTGGCGGCACCGGAACCACCGCTTGAAGGTGCAGCAAACGTTGGAGGGTGTCGTTTACCGCCTGTCTCTTTGCCAAAGAGCCGCATGGAGACACCATGAAGGCCTCCGCAATGGGATGTGTGAACTCCAGTGCATACCCCTCGCGGATGATTTCCAGCACCCACTGATCTGTTATGGTGGTCCAGATGGAGTGGAAGCCCTGCAACCGTCCTCCGATTGGAACCTCCGCCTGGACCACCTTCCCTTCATTGCGGCTTCTTTGGAGGGTTCTGCTGAGATCCAAAATAGCCCCGACCGAACCCCCTAGCCCCTCGAAAGGACTGACCTCTTGTTACAAAACGACCTCTCTGATAGGGAGTAAACAGAGGCCCTCGGAACCTCCGAAACTCTCTGCCCTGACCTCTCTGCAGAGCCCCCGGCCTTGTCCCCTTTGGACGATCCTCTGGTAGACGCCCACCCTTGGAATCGCCCAAATCTTTCACAATCTTTTCCAATGTTTCCCCAAAGAGCAGCTTGCCCTTATAGGGGAGCTTACTAAGGCACGTCTTGGAAGATGTGTCCGCCTCCCAATTCCTGAGCCAGAGAAGCCGCCTAGCGGCAATCACGGACGCCATAGATTTGGTCGAAATCCTCACCAAATCATAAAACACATCTGCGAGGTACGCCACCGCCGACTCCAATTTTGCACCCTCTGCAGCCAAAGCTTCCTCCCCCTCCGGGGAAGAGTCCCCTTGGAGCCACCGAATGGAAGCTCTGGACACATAAGCACCACAAATAGACGCCTGCAGAGACAGAGCACTAGTGTCAAACGCCTGCTTTAGCAGAGACTCCAACTTCCTATCCTGCAGATCCTTCAGAGCTGCTCCGCCTTCCACCGGAATCTTAGTATTTTTAGTCACTGCCGACACCAGGGCATCTACCTTTGGCATCAGCAGCATCTCCCTTTCTTCCTACGGCACCAGGTACAAACGGCCTATCGCTCGACCCCCTTCCCCCCCCCCCCCCCACAGCGTAGCTTCCGGGCATTCCCATTCCGATTCTATCATCTGTTTAATTACCCTATGGACCGGAAAACACTTCTGCTCTGCCTTGAAACCTTGGAGCAACGGATCCTCCAGTGGTTCCTCTTGAACCACTGGCAGGGTAATATTCAGGGCCACCAGCGAATGAGCAATAAGCGCCCCCCCCCCCAGTTCTTCTTTCTGAAATACCCAGAAAACATTGGGATCCTGTCCTGGACCAATCTCCCCTTCCTCCAGCTCCCCTGTCCACTGATCCATACCGGTTTCTGAGAGGATCTCTCCTTCCTCCGCCACCGGCAGAACCGGATCTTGCTGACCGAAGCCATCGGCCGCAGTCTCCCCTGACCAGCCCCTCTTTGAAGACCCCTCCCCAGGATCCAATGGGCTGCCATCCTTTCCAGATAACCCTAAAAGACTGGAAGGAGACTTCTTCTCCTGTGACTGCTCTATCTTCAGACAAGTGTGCCTTGTGTAAAGAAAGAATGAAATCTGCAGAAAATAAGGGCTGCAACCCCCCCCCCCCCCCCGTACCGCTATTACTGGAGTCTGAGCCACCACCTCCGTTGGAGGAGGCTTCTTAGACTTAGATTTCTTTTTCAGTGACTTTTCCTGAAGCGTGGGAGAAACGACTGTCTCCTCTAAAATGGCCGCCTTCCCAGCTGTGCTTTACGGCTTGCTCAAGTGACCCAACGAGGCTGCAGTATCCTCCATTCTCTCAGAACGCCTCAATCTAAAGCTAACCCTCAGCCCCGGGCACTAGAATCCTGGCGGTTGGTGACGCAAGCGCCTGCTGCCGAGCCCGGCAGCCTGCGCCGAAGATGAAAACCACCAACTCAAAACTCCCGGCGGCTGTGGGCTCTCCGCAGACAGGCTTGCCCCCCCCCCCTACACAGACCAGTGCGTGAAGGCAGGTTGTTCCGATACACCTGCACTTTGTAACCTGAACTCCCTGGACCCTCACCTCCGCTGCTAGCAGGAGAGTTAGTCCGGGTTCTGGAAGAAAAGAAACTGACTCTGGGGCTCCCAGATGCTCTCATAATGCCGCCTACAACGCTGATCCCTGAGGCAGGCTCTACCTCTGCTCCGATCTCCGGCAACCTTTTTCCCCCCCCCCCCCTCACTGCAACTAACAATTGCCTATGTCCTGGCTATAATATCCAGCTAGGGTAACCCAGGGCTTTTTTGCTGTTTAATTCTTTGTCTTTTTCCTGACAAATCTACTTCTTTTCTCTTCGTCTGACCGGGAGCCTGTCAGCACACGTCCTATCCAGCTGCTGAGGACTGAACGACTGAGTCCCTGAAGCCAGGGGAGCTGGATGGCTGTCAGCAAGACTTGGTGAGTTCAGTCCTCAGCTGCTGGAGAAGGTTGACAACCCTACAGTGCTTGGACTGGCCCAGAGAGACGAAGTGGAAGGACCAAATTTTCATTTACTTGATGTTCACAGGGTAATTCTCAGTACCTAAAGGTCATCAGTTCTTTCCTGAAATCAGATCAATTTGTTTGTTCTCTTTGCAGGCCTGCGTAAGGGTGAAGTGGCTTCTAAGGCCACTTTAGCCTGTTGAATAAGAGGTTGTGTTCTCAGCCTCTGTGTTGTGGAATTGTTCTGTCCTAGAGGGATAGTGGGAGCACTCTACTTGGGCTCAGAATTGTGCTCAGCCTATGAAGAAGCCTATCTCCCCTATTGACATTTGCAGGATGGGGGCTTGGTCATCTCTCTCAACCTCTGTCAAGCACTACTGCTTGGCTGTGCAAGCTGAAATGGATGTGGCCTTCAGTACAGAGATTTTGAAGGCAGCCAGGGCTGCTTCCTGCCCAGTGTAGTAGTAGTTTTGGTACTTGCTACTTTTATGGACTGGTCTAGCAGAACAATTTGGAAGGTGACATTTTACTTAACTGATAGTCCTGCTAGACCCGTCCAGGACCTGCCCCTTGTGCTGTCTTATTTCTGCAGTTAGCCTTCCAAGCTTTGATCTTCAGACACTTGCTCTATATGCTGGCTCTTCTGTACATGGTTCTGTCTGGGTGCAGTCGGGATTTTGACCATTTGCTTTGGTATGAATACTGAAGTGCGCCTCTAGCTGCACTGGCTCAAGTAAGAGGATGATGTCACTAGAAGCTTCTAGGTCTCTCCACCTCTGCTGGCAGGGGACACAACCCACTTGTCTGGACTGGTCTAGCTGGACTCCAGGAAAGGACATCAGTAAGTAAAATGTCACCTTCTCTTTTCTTGATTGTCATAGATATGTCAGAGCATCTTCTATGGTTTTGTAGAGTAGTAGTTAAAGCAATCAGCAGTACTGTCAAATATCAACTGTATTATCTACAGAAATAGCCAGGTTTAGAGGGCTGAAAATTGGAGTCATAGCCAGAGTTTGAAGATGGCTGGAGAAGTATTAATATTACGGTGATATGTGGGCTGGAGTTTGATTACTGTATTTGGAGCAAATATTGTGTGTTTGCCAAATTTTGTATTGGCTATGTTTCTGATATTCTGATACTTTGACTCACCTTGTTGTATTATTTCTTTCCAGCTGGACATTGTGGAATTCATTCCCTCTCTTCTTTACTTTGGATACACAGCTCTGATGGTTTTGTCCTTCTGGCTTCTCACTGGCACCATTGGCTTTTATGCGGCATATATGTTCATTCGCAAAATATATGCCGCAGTGAAAATAGACTGATTCAGCAGTGCTGCAGAGAAGAGCAACATTTCAGGGTGTCATTCTGGGACAAATTTCCTGCTTAACGGAATTTTTTAAAAAGTGGGAAAGGGAGAAATAAACTGTATTTCAGATCATCAATTTTGGCAGACTTCATTGTTTAGGAGGAGGGACTAGGAAATGTATACATAAAATTGACAAATCATCCTATGAAAGAAACATTTGATCATTTTCTTTTTACATTGTGATTGGGTATGAAAGCAGTGGAAATGTTTAGAAATAAGGCTTAACAGTACCAGAGGCTCTGTGGTTTTTAGCTTTTCATGTTTGTTCCATGCCTTCAAAACATGCTAAGAATGTTACAAGCTGACTGTTAAAGTGGGACAGGAACTTCTAGCAAGACTTGATTTCATCTGGCAGGATCCTTCTCAACACATTATGACGGTGCCACTTGAAGCATGGAACTACATTTGTTGCAAAGAAGGGTGTGGGCTTGGTTTATGTCTCCCGCCCTAATGTTGCTTTTAGTGTTCCTGATCTATATTATGGGAATGACAAACCATTCTCACTTCAGTTTATTACATATGATTTGTTTCTGTAGGGTGGATGTGGCAAACGTTTTATCTTAAGCAGTAGGTATGTTTACAGAGCAAAGTTACTGACGGCTGAATGCTAGGTAAGGACATCTGGAATGTGTGAACATGAAGTTTACAAGATTAGAGAATGGGAAAAGCCAGAGGGCTGAATCAACATTTTTTTCAGAGAAGCATTTTTTTTGAACTGCAGGAAATAACATGTAAAGTGCAAGTTTGTTTCTGCCTTGGATTAGTTAAGGAAAGAAACCCAGCTCAGTGTTGGCTTTGTGCCAAGAGGGTCATGCTTGAAAATGGCAGTGTGTTTAAGTGTATTAATGGTAATGGTGGTGGTGGATTGAACCTTTCCTCTTCCTCTCCCTTTTTCTGTGGGGAATACTGCATTTCAGTTTGAACCAGTGATTCACTAAGTAGTAATTAGGAACATGTTACCCAATAATTACATGTTTTATAAAGGTGAAGGACATTAATCCTCTGCTGTAACATCATGTGCACATGCGCCATCTTTAGTTTTTGTCTGCATGATGGACCAACAAAGATGATATTAACTTAATTTAGCCCTTTATTTCACTCATTTAAATACAAACATTGTTAACATGACAAGACCGAACCTTTACTGAGAGGCATTTGATGCTTGCCTAGGACTGCCTGAATAGAATTCCTTTATTTAAAATACAACTTTGGTATGAATACACACAGTATGCAGATACTTACAATAGGTCATTTACTGCATAGGTAAATTAAAGTCTCTTTTGTCCTACATGACAAACAACTAATTTTATGATTCTCCTGACTGTATACCAATTTTCTCTCTCAAAAAAACCCCCAGCCGTCTAAACGTAGCTTGCATTGGGCACTGAGTACCTAAACACTTGTTTTTTTCACATGTTTTTCAGGCACTCACACAGAAAAACAGGTAGAATGAGACAATACAGTGATTAACAGGGATTTTGAACATTTAGCTAATAGATACAAATATCTGAATGTTTCTCTTATTTTAAGAGACTTGCTTAAAAGCCAAACTGAAATGTTCAGCTATCAGCTAGAATTATTTCTGATCTGTTTTAGTCTCCTTTTTAAAGGTCTGTGTTCTGTGTCATTTTGTAAATAAATGTAACATTGTGTGGGGGTCTTTTTTTGTCTTGTGCACTGTTTGTGTTTGGTTGTCTTTTTTGCCAAGAGGAAAAAATGGCACTGATTTATTTTTATAGAATACCTGTAATAGTTCCTTAGGCTACTGTCTCTATTCTCCAAATCATCATTACCCAGAGATGGAATTAAGTCCGGTGAAAAGACTCTTATTATTTTATCAGCCCACCTTCCTGGAATCTAATGCTGCCAACAATCTATGGACTTGAAATATTTTCTCCAGCCTTACTTATCTTGATAGTGGTTATAAATCCTCTTGAACCTTGAGCATAATCTGATCGTCTCATGAAAAAAAATAATAGCAGCCATGACTGTCTTTGTTAGTTGCATATGGCCATGTTCTGCTGCCCTTGTTCAATTTGTTGATACTAAATGTACTTATCTAAGTAAAATGTACTAAAGGTTTCAATCAGGAGTACTAACAGGAATGGATGACTAAATAAAGACAATACGATTTTGCTTTATACTTGTGATTTTTACTGAAGTTCTGTAACAAAATTAGTTTAACTTGTGGTGTACTTGGATTTCAGTAAAGCCTTTGACACAGTTTCTGCACAGGCCACTTATAAACAAACTGAGCACCCTAGGGATGGACCCTAAAGTTACTGATTGGGTTAGAAATTGGTTGAGTGGGAGCCGACAAAGGATACAGGTAAATGGAGCTCACTCTGAGGAAAAAGATTGTTACCAGTGGTGTGCTGTAGGGATCTGTCCTTGATCAGATTCTTTTTAACATCTTTGTTAGTGCTATTGCGGAAGGGCTGTTGGGTAAGGTTTGCCTCTTTGCAGATACCAAAATCTGTAATAGAGTAGACACCCAGGAAGGAGTAGAAAACATGAGGAGGGATTTGGCTAAGCTTGAAGAATGGTCGAGGAGGTGATAGTACCTCTGTATAAGTCTCTGGTGTGACCTCATTTGGAGTATTGTGTGCAATTCTGGAGACCACACCTTCAAAGGAATATAAACAGGTTGGAGTCGGTGCAGAGGGTGGCTACTAAAATGGTTGGTGGTTTTTGTTATAAAGCAGATGAGGACAGACTCAAGGATCTTAATATGTATACTTTAGAGCAGGGGTCACCAACCTGCGGCCCATGAGGCTCTACCCCAGTTAACATTACGTGCGGCCCGCCAAGGATTCCCACCATTGTATCTGCGGCCCGCGGCATGCTCGGTGGGTTCAACGGCACGTGACTGGTTTCCCAAGAGCAGCGTGCAAATTAGAGGACCAATCAGCAATAAGACTTCACCAAGCACTCGCAAGACTTTGCCCTCTTCAGTGCCCCCTTCGAGATGAACCCCACCGACGTGCCCTCTGACCTTCAAATGGACTTGATCAAACTGCAGTGTGACGACGCACAGAAGTCGCGCTTCATGGCTATGGGCCCTGTCACATTTTGGAAGACACAGGCGGCCACCCACCCGTCCATGGCCGCCAACGCACGCAAGGTCGCTGCTCTCTTCGGCTCAACCTACTGCTGCAAACAGCTGTTCAGCCGAATGAAATTGATAAAGTCATCCACGCGCTCGCAGCTCACCGACAACCACCTGCAAGCGTCCCTTCTCCTGTCAGTGTCATCTGTGAAGCCAGACTTTAAGCGTTTGTCTGCAACATGAATCATCAGCCATCTCATTAAATTCAATAAAGGTGATCAGCCATTGTTTTCATAATTTTGCGTTTGTTGTTTTTTTTCGCAGGGGCAGGGAGAAGGGGGTTGCGGCCCGCGAGGCTCCTGGTAGTCGGCTGTGCGGCCCTCTGGAGGTTGGTGACCCCAGCTTTAGAGGAAAGGCAGGATAGCAGGGATATGATAAAGATGTTTAAATACCTCCGTGGCATAAAGGCACAGGCGAGCCTCTTTCGATTGAAAGCAAGCTCTGCTACGAGGAGACATAGAATGAAGGTAACAGTGGATAGGAGTAATATGCAGAAATATTTCTTTACAGAAAGGGTGGCAGATGCGTGGAATAGTCTCCCAGTGGCGATAGTAGAGATGAGGACAGTATCTGAATTCAAAAAAGCATGGGACAAACACTGTAGTCTTTATAAAAGTATAAAGTTTAAAAATAGAAGTGTCAAATTCCCTATTGTCCTGCTAGACTACCCCAAACAAGTGGGTTGTGTTCCCCTACCAGCAGATTGGTGGAGACAAAGAACCAGTGAAAAGCTCAGGTTTCAATGACATCACTCCCATGCCTCTATCCACCTCAGATCTTTTCAGTATTTGTCTCAGCAGATGGTGGCTGGATTTTCTCCTTTCTGAAGAAAATCTGAAGACTAAGAGGAAAAGATTGATTAAATGCTTGTGAGCGACCACCTAGAGGGTGACTCTGTTGAATGCTTTTTAATTCTTTCCTATTATAATTGTCATTCTTTTCCTTTCTTGTTTTAACTTTGTTCACCGCTCTGTTGCATGCACCATGAAGAGCAGTTAATTAAAAAACAATAAACGCTGAGCGCAACATGGAAGGTTCCACTAAACTGCGGTATTTCGGTAGCAAAAGAAGGAGGGAAAATTGGATCTCCAGGAACAAGCAGGAATGAGTCTTCACATATGGGTACGTCGGTACCGATGGAGCCTGCGCGGGAACGCTCCCCAGCGTCCAATCAGAAAGCTTTTGGGAGCATCCCTCAGCACCTGCATGCTGTCTTCCCGCCTTTCCAACTGTCTCTCCTCAGTTTTCGTTTTTCCGTGGAGCCAGCAGGACGTCCTCCTGTCACCGCAGAAAATTCTTCTTTTAATTCTTTTATTTCGTGTGGTCGCAGCTGTCTCCCCGACTCCACCGGTACCGCCGGTGTTTCTTTTTTCTTTTTACTGAAAGTTTTTCCCTTCAGGGTATATTTTTTCTTCTGTCTTAAATTTTAGGCCTTCTAGGCCTGTCCATGTTCCTCATGGAACCGCCAGCCTCTTTCTCTAAGAAATGTTTAAGCTGTGGCGGTACAGCTTTATTCTTAGACTCCAAAAGCTGGTGTTTAACCTGTTTGGGTCCTGACCATTTTCCTCCGGAGCCCTCCGGCTACAGTTTTGTGAGAAGAGATTTTCAACATCGAGTTTCCCTCGATACCAGGTTCCCTTCCAGTGTCAGGGCACCGAACATTTCTTCTTCTACACGGGATCAGGTAACCCACAAACAGTCTGTCAAGACTAGCCAACCCTCGAGTGGTAGGTCTCATGCACGGCATGAAGACGGCTCCAGCCTTGCCCTTGAGGGTCCATTGGCTTCAAAACCCCGGCGGGAGTCTTCGGTCTCTAAAGCCTATGAGGGGTTTCAGGTTGTTCCTGGGGCTCACCCCTCACAGAACATACCTGAGCCATGCTTGGTGGTGGCATCCGCTTCGAGCAGTACCGATACCCCGGCATCGGCACTGGTGTTGGACGTAACACTCCTCACCAGGGATCATCATCTGGCTTCCTCAGTACCTTCGGGACCGGTGGATATGTCCCAGATTGACTTTCCAGTGTCGGCATCGACGCCATTACTACCACCGATGTCGGTACCCTCTAGACACGCATCGATAGACTCGCTCCCCTCGATGCCGAGTCTAGAATCGATCTCTAGTCTGGAAGACTGGGTACCGACTCGTCTCGGTACTGACACCTATCGGTACCGGATGTTAGGTACTCAGAATGATTACCTAAGGCGTTCGGTTACCTCGGTACCGATTGAGCTGCCACCGATGACTGCTCCAGTGTCGGTGTCGCCTTCGATTCCGACAGCGCTATCAGTTTCGGTATCCGCAGTAGCATCGGGGACAGCTCCTTCTATGCTTCCTTCATCAGGGTTGCTCCTTTCTATACCAAGTCTGGAGTCGATACCTGGCATAAACAATGTCGTACTGACTGTCACAGGTCCTGACCTCCAGTACCAACATCCATCCCTTAAGGATCCTTTTTTGCACCATGCAGGATCTTATCTTCCTATATACTCAGGTAGATCCTCCGGTGCCCAGGCTAGTTCTTCAGATCTAGCCTGTCCTGGGAAGGTTCTCGTTGGAGGTCCTTCTTTTCAGGATTTCCTCTTGGATATGGCAAGATCCCTTACCATTCCTATCCCTGGCCATGATCCCACACAAGGCTCTGTTTCTACTGGAGCAAAGGAGAACATAATGCTTCCTTTGCATCACTCCTTGCGGGATCTTCTTCTAAGAATGTGGGAAGCCCCTTTAAGGGTACCCCCACCTTCTAGAGCAACTGATCTTCTGTATCAAGTGCCCCCCTCTCCAGGGTTTCAAAAGACTCAACTTCCTCATCATTCCATTGTAGTGGAATCAGCAAAAAACCCGTGAGAGAGTCAGTTGGTCCATTAGATGATAAAGGGGTTAAAGGAGCACTAAGAGGCGACAAGGCGATAGCGGAGAGACTGAATGAATTCTTTGCTTCGGTCTTTACTGAGGAAGATGTAGGGATGTTACCCACGACTGAAGTGGTATTTAAAGGTGTGGAAGAATTGAAGGAAATATCGATACATCGGGAAGATGTCTTACAACTATTAGATAAACTGAAGAGTAGCAAATCACCTGGGCCGGATGGTATACATCCAAGGGTGTTGAAAGAACTGAAATTTGAGATTGCAGACCTATCAGTAATCTGTGAACTATCATTAAAATCATCTCTAATACCTGAGGATTGGAGGATCGCCAATGTAACACCAATTTTTAAAAAGGGTTCGAGGGGTGATCCGGGAAACTACAGACCGGTGAGCCTGACATCAGTACCGGGAAAAATGGTAGAAACCATCATAAAGAATAAAATTACTCAGCATATAGATAATCATGACCTAATGGGAGACAGCCAACATGGCTTTAGACAAGGAAGATCTTGTCTTACTAATCTGTTATGTTTTTTTAAGGAGTGAATAAACAGGTGGACAAAGGTGAGTCGGTTGATATTGTGTATCTGGACTTTCAGAAAGCCTTTGACAAGGTCCCTCATGAGAGACTTTTGGCAAAACTAAAGAGTCATGGGATAGGAGGCAGTGTACTACTGTGGATCAGGAACTGGTTTAAAAGATAGAAAGCAGAGGGTAGGGCTAAATGGCCAATTTTCCCAATGGAGAAAGGTGAATAGTGGTGTACCCCAGGGATCTGTGCTGGGTCCGCTGCTTTTTGACATATTCATAAATGACCTGGAAAGTGGAATAACGAGTGAGGTTATCAAATTTGCTGATGACACAAAACTATTTAAAGTTGTTAAAACCCAGGAGGATTGTGGAAAATTGCAAGAGGATCTTGATAAATTGGAAGACTGGGCATCAAAATGGCAGATGAAATTTAATGTGGAGATGTGCAAGGTTATGCACCTAGGGAAGAACAACCCAAACTATGGTTACACGATGCAAGGTTCCACATTAGGAACCACCACCCAAGAAAAAGATTTAGGCGTCCTTGTGGATACCATGTTAAAACCCTCGGCCCAGTGTGCAGCGGCGGCCAAGAGAGCAAATAGAATGCTAGGTATGATAAGGAAAGGAATGGAAAATAAAACAAAAGATATTATAATGCCTCTATATCGTTCCATGGTGAGACCGCACCTTGAATATTGTGTGCAATTCTGGTCGCCGTATCTTAAAAAGGATATAGCAATTTTAGAAAAGGTTCAGAGAAGAGCCACCAAAATGGTAAAGGGGATGGAAGGCTACTCCTATGAAGAAAGGCTAAAAAGGTTGGGGCTCTTTAACCTGGAAAAGAGACGGCTGAGGGGAGATATGATAGAAGTCTATAAATTAATGAACGGAGTGGAACGGGTAAACGTAGATCGATTGTTTACCTTATCAGAATATAGAAAGACTAGGGGACATGCAATGAAGCTACAGGGTAAACTATTTAAGACTAATAAAAGAAAATATTTTTTCACTCAACGTGTAATCAAACTCTGGAATTTGTTACCGGAGGATGTAGTAAAGGCTGTTAGTGTAGCTGGGTTTAAAAAAGGTTTGGACAAGTTCCTGGAGGAAAGGTCCATAAACCATTATTAAGAAGGGACCCAGGATATCAATGCTTGAACCAATACAAGCATTGTGGAACCTGTGTCCCTTGGGGAAACTGCTAGGTACGTATGACCTAGATTGGCCACTGTTGGAAACAGAATACTGGGCTTGATGGACCTTGGTCTGACCCAGTATGGCATATCTTATGTTCTTAAGAAAAAGCACTCTTCTTACCCACAAGGTCGTGAATCTAGGACACTAGATGCCTTTGGATGTCAAACCTTCCAGACATCCATGCTGTCAGCAAGAATTCTCTCATATATTTTTTATATGAGTCTATCTCTTCAGGAGCTCACAAAGAAATTATATCTTTTGGTTCCTTTTCTTTCAGAGCCCAAGACTGCAGACTATTCCTTACTACTTAGTCAACTTCAAAATATCTCTTGGTTTCTTACTCGTGCTTCCCTAGACTCATTTGAGTCTATTAGCAGAACTTCTGCTATAGCTATAGGGGCACGACGTAGAGCCTGGCTCCAAGCTTCAGACTTAGACAAATGGGCACTACAAAGACTGGGTAATACTCCTTGCACTGGAGAAAATCTCTTCAATAAGGAGTCTTTACATCAGGTTGCTCAGTGGTTCACTGACTTCCCTGTTTCTGAAGGCTATCCTAAGCCTTCTCCTTCCCCAATAGGTAGGAAATGCCCTACCAAACCTTCTTTCCCTAGGAGGAGAAGGTTTTCTTCTTCTCCTGCCCACCATACAGATGTTCCCAAGCAGGGGAGGCATCGTCCTGGTCTGAAAAATCCAAACTCTCACCAGGCTAAACAAACCCAGCAACCATAGGGTTTCTGATTAATAATTTTTCTGCCTCTTGGGGTTTACAACCTACAGTTGACTTCTTCTCAGCAGAAGTTTTTCACTGTAACCAAGGCAGGCAGACCCGGCGCTGCAGGCCCCTGCCTTACACCCCCCTTCCCCCCCCCCAACAACCCACCCCCCCTCCACAAAAACACCACACACCAACATTTTATGGAACAGAACTGGTCGCAGCTTTTATTAGCCAACAAATTTAACAGTCCAACAAAATACATTTTCAAAACCACTCAATTAGCGGCACCCGGCTGCACCAGCCATCCTCAGCAAAGTGCCTGCCACCGCTAATACCGTAACTCGCCACCCGGCAAGTTACCATACCCCTCTCCCCGACTTCGCCATGGAAGCAAAAGTCGTCCGAGGGTTTGACCGGGTCAGGAGCACCCCGCCCCCGCCCAACTGTAGCCTGCTGCTCCGGACCCCGGAAACCTCCGGGATCCCGCCCAACCCCCAGCTGCAACACCCCAAACCCCCCCCCCACCACCTAACGTTAGGGAGGGTGGTTGGGACGCCGGCACCGAAGCAGCCTCCGCACGACTGACCACGCGGAGGCTGCTCGGCCCCGATCCCCCCTCGCGCCCCAAGAACAGCGGCTCCAATTGGCTCCCGAGGGGCAGCCACCCCCCAGGAGCCAATCAATTTGAATGACGCGCGCTCGTGCCCGCCGAGGGCCGAGCGCGCATACCCCGGCCAGGCCGCGCTCAGGGTCCCCGCGCCGGGCCGTGCGCCCGGTTAGCCTCGGCCGCCGGGACCCTGCCCGCGGCCTCGTAACCAAGGCAGGCGGACCCGGCGCTGCAGGCCCCTGCCTTACACCCCCCTTCCCCCCCCCAACAACCCACCCCCCCCCTCCACAAAAATACCACACACCAACATTTTATGGAACAGAACTGGTCGCAGCTTTTATTAGCCAACAAATTTAACAGTCCAACAAAATACATGTTCAAAACCACTCAATTAGCGGCACCCGGCTGCACCAGCCATCCTCAGCAAAGTGCCTGCCACCGCTAATACCGTAACTCGCCACCCGGCAAGTTACCATACCCCTCTCCCCGACTTCGCCATGGAAGCAAAAGTCGTCCGAGGGTTTGACCGGGTCAGGGGCACCCCGCCCCCGCCCAACTGTAGCCTGCTGCTCCGGACCCCGGAAACCTCCGGGATCCCGCCACCGGCACATAACCCTGTTCATGTGCCGCCCCCCCCCCGGCTAAAAGCTGCGACCAGCGAACATCATGGCCAGACACGTATTCCAAGGCCTCCTGCCAATCATTAAGAAGCAGGTCCATGCCAACCGGCGACAAATGCACCCCATCAGCCCGATAAAGCCCCGAACACCCCACATCAGCCCAGTCATGCAGGATCTGGTACCCCCCCCCCCCTCTCACATACCCAACGACCAACCTGACGATTGACCTTGGTCAACCCCCGGGACCAACGACGCTGCTCCCGACAAGCCGGCCTTGGAATAATGTCTGACCATAGAACAATAACCCCAGGAAACATCCGCGACACAAGTCCGAGATCCTCTTGAATCGCCCGGATCAACTGCAGGCAGGACCAGGACGAGAGATCATTTCCGCCCAGATGCACCAACAGGGTGGCCGGCCACCACGACGTCCTCCTGTGGCTTCGCAGCAAAGGCAGCAGATGCGGCCACCGCATGCCTTGCACACCCAGCCATTGGACAGCCACCGACGACGGGTTCAATCCCAAATTGGCGCCGATAGGGCGGTCTACTGCGCGCAGACTCGCCCAATGGACAAAGGAGTGGCCAGCAACCCAACAGCCACCAGGACCGACACCCTCATCTGAAAAAGAAATAAACAGTTAAGGCACCCACCCAGCAAAAACCCAAGCGCCTACAGCCGCACATACCCCTTGAAAGCCGAAGAACGCCACCTCCCAATGGCCTGGATGACGTGCGCCGGTAACCCCGCAGCCGCCGCACTAGTGGCTGCACCAATCCGAAAAGAGTGGGGAGCAAATCGAAGCGGATCTTCCCCCACCGCGGACAACGCCAGCCGCAACACCGCGGAAACCTGGAAACGGGTTACAGCCCGCGAATCCGCGTGAACAAAAAACCCCAACGCACCCGCCGGACGCACTGCCACAAACTGTAGCAGCGCCCGAACCGGGCAGGTCCGTGGATCCGCGCCCACACCAAGACATACCCACAAACCCTTACCCAACGGATCCGTTTTGGACTTAGCCAAAAGAATCCGCGCCCCCCTTTCCACTATCCGGACATGACCCGCCAACAGACCCCCCAACACCCCCCCCCCCGCCCAGAACCCGCAACCAGTTCCCCAATCCGAAACGCCCCAAAAAATGCCAAGCAAAAAACCGCCCGGAACAATAAGGCCTCATATGCAGAGGAAGCCACCTGCTCCAAAGCTCCACACACCCGCACGAGGAGCCCGTGGGTGATCAGCAACCTCGCATCACGCGGGGTCGGCTGCGCCCGCTCCCAACCTTGCAGCAACCTGCGCGTTAAGGCCCCCCCAGCCGGGAGACCCCAACCTACTGCACTCGCAAAAAAGTGAAACCCCGCCAAATGCGAGCGCACCGCCGATCGCGAAAACCCGGCGCTCTTGGCCGCCACAATATATTGGCCAAGCAAACCCTCTGGGACCCCCCCCAGCTCCCCACCCGCACGACAACAAAAAAGCGACCACCCGGTTGCACCCCCTACAGTACGCAGACCAGGTCCCTGCAGACACCGAACTCCTCAGAAGGTCTAACATCTCTCGAGGCCAATACTCCACAATTTCTCTGGGACCACCGCTCCATCCTCGTCTGCTTCGGGGGCCAACTCCCGGAACCGCTCCCACTGAAAGCGAGAAAGAGCATCAGCAATCTCATTAGTGGACCCTGGTATGTGACGCACCCGCACCGCCACATTCAGCCGCAGACACGCTAGGACAACTTCCCGCATCAAGCTAGCCACCCACACGCACTTTGGAGTGTACTGGTTAATCACACTGACCACCGCCGCATTATCACACCACCAAAGCACCCTCCTGTTCCGCAGACGCTCCGGCCAAAGCTCCAAAACTACCCGAAACGGAAAGAGCTCCAAAAATGTGATATTCCTGGTCAGCCCCGCCGCCGACCAAGACGCCGGCCACCGGTCAGCGCACCAGGCCCCCCCGAAATACACTCCCACCCCGCCCCTCCTGCCGCATCCGTGTATAATTGCAAATCGTTACTGGATACTTCAGGCTCCAAAAGCACTGAAGTCCCGTTGAAATCCTCCAGAAAACGATCCCACACCCGCAAATCTGCGCGCATTGCCGCCGTCACTCGAATCCGATGATGAGGTTTCCGCACCCCAGCCGTCGCACAAGCCAACCTCCTGGAAAACACTCTCCCCATCGGAATCGCCCTACAGGCAAAATTTAAAGACCCCAAAAGGGACTGCAACTCCCGCAAGGAAACCTTACCAGCCGACAACACATTAGCCACTGAAATCCGCAAGCGAACGACTTTATCGCGAGGCAGCCACGCCACCATGTCCGCAGAATCCAACTCCACGCCCAAAAAGGTCAACCGCATAGCAGGACCCTCAGTCTTCCCGTCCGCTAAGGGGACCCCGAACTCCTGCGCCAAACGCACGAAGCCCGATAGCAGCCGCTGGCACTCCCCAGAGTCTGCTGCTCCTACAAACAAGAAATCGTCCAGGTAATGCACCACAGATGACAAGCCGGATACCCTAACCAGCACCCACTCCAAGAAAGTGCTAAACATCTCAAAGTAAGCGCAAGAGATAGAACATCCCATCGGCATACACTTATCAAAGTAATACTCGTCCTGAAAACAAAATCCCAACAATGGGAATGAAGCCGGATGGACAGGTAACAAACAAAAAGCCGATTCAATGTCCACCTTCGCCAGCAACGCCGACCGACCGGCCCCGCGCACCAGCGAAGCCGCCTTGTCAAAAGAAGCATAACGAACCGAACACAGATGACGCGGGATAAAATCATTCACTGAAGCCCCGACGGGACAGGACAAATTGTGAATCAAGCGGAATTTACCCGGTTCCTTCTTGGGCACAACACCTAAAGGCGAAATCACCAGGTTGGGAAATGGCGGCTCCGCAAAGGGGCCAGCCACCCTACCCAATCGCAATTCGCTCGACAATTTGTCCTGCACCACCGTCACCCAACGACGAACCGAGGGGGAATTCCGGGCCGAAGGCGCCAATACCACCCCCCTCACTGGGATCACGAAACCGTGTCGAAACCCAGAGCCCAAAATCGCCGCCTCCCGCCGTCGGGGATAAAGAGTCAGCCACCCTACCAACGCCTCCACCCGCACCGGGGAGGGGGCGCGCCCGCGCCACTCACTGCCCTTTTGGGGCAGAGGCGGCCATGCCAGAGGTGCCTTTTTTGATGCACTTGACCGCACGGAATGGGGACCCCCGCACAAGGAACAGACGTGCTGGAACTTGCAATCGGGAAAGGGACAGGTGGAACGGTTGAAATGCCAGCACACGTCACCGCTCCCAGCCGAGACTGCCTTTGCAGGCACCCCGGCCGCCCCTCCTCGAAAGGGCCGTGCCGCCCCCCCCCCCCCACCGCCCCGACGCCACTCTTGGCCCCGCCACCTGAACTTGCCCCGGACCTAGCCGACATCTGGGTCAACCACAGGTTAATATCTTGGGTGCCCCACGAAAGCGCGCGGCTTTCTTCCATCCGATCCCTAAACTTCTCGTCATAATTCAGCCAAGACCAGCCTTCGTGCGTCTGAGACGCCTCAAGGATGGAATCGGCATATGCCAACAACATTTCGTACTGCGACGGATCATTCTGTCCCCACACACTGGCCAACCGTAAAAAGGAACGTGTCCAGTTAACCACGTTACGCGCAACCTTTCGAACCCGCCCGGCCTTCTCATCGTCTTTTCTTTTTTTCCTGCTTTCGCCCGAGCGCTTTCGCCCTTCCAGCAAACGGAAGATGTCAATATAGCGCCGCTTGCGGATTTTACGCCTCAGCTTCCGTGGCACCCCTGCCCATAATTCCGGCAAAGACACCACCGAGGAGGCTCCCCCACTTACACCCACTCCCCCCCCAACACCTGAAAGCTGCCGATCCCCCCGCCTGTCCGACCCCCCAGACGAACTACTCGAGGACGAGGAAGATGAGTCGGAGCTGCGACGTCGCCGACACGACCGCCGATGCTTTTTCCGCGAAGCCCCCCTACATCCCTGGACGACACACCCCCTTCCCCAAGTAACTCACCCGGCGAAGCCATCCGCTCACCAGCCACCTCGAGGTCCCCGCCATCTGCGCAGGCCAAATCCCTCGAACACCGCTGGGCCGCCTCCGCTGTCGCTCCGCGCTGCGGCTCCGCTCCAACCGGGGAACTCACCCAGTTCTCTCCACGAGCCGTGCCCACGGGCCACGAAGTCTGCGCCATAAACTGGCCCTGCGGAGACAAAAGGGGAAAAACAGGGGGGGAAACCGAAACCGGCCATGCCGGCGGCCAAGAGCCCCCCCACCCCGCCCTAGAAGTACCCTGCCACCCAGACATCCACTGCTCCCATGAGGAAGCCACCCCCGGCGAGCCAAACCCCCCGGGGCCTGAGAACCACCCCACGGGCCCACCACAGGAAGCCACCCAAGGTGCCCCATCGGGACGCAACCCACCCCCTTGTCC